>JAGFMF010011643.1:4932425-4965322 GCA_019455555.1 Galemys pyrenaicus | reverse complement strand
ATGCTCAGCGAAGTAAGTCAGAAGGCAAAAGAAAAATACCAGATGGTTCCTCCCCTACGAGGAATATAAGAGAACCAAAGGAGGATCAAGGAAAGGAATAAGAACAACAACAACAATAATAATAACAACAGACACAACAAAAACCAAAAATGAAAAGACAAGGACAAATTGGGGACACTTGGTGGGGAGGGGGAAGGGGGAGGGCTGAGGGCAGACGGGAGCACAGGGGACTGAGGTGATGGTGCACTGGTGATATGGTGATGGGGAATACACGGGGATTATAACTGATGTCAAATATATATAAATAAATTTTTTAAATAATAATAAAACAACAACAAAAAGAATTTCTTTTTTAAGACTAAGATACTTTAAATTCATACCAGTGAAAAGAAACTATTCTCAACAACAAACAAGTGGCTTGATATTTTTAAACTGAAAATCAGACCAAACTATGTTGTTATAATGTTCCCCCAAAAGGGAAGGCAAGAAAAGACAGAGCTAATTTAGAAAATGCAATTAGGAGGAGGAGTTAAGGAGTGATAATGGAGCCAAGGCAGGAAGGTAGCAACTAATTTGTCCTGGAGATTTGGGAAGGACTACCTTTCCTCTTTGGCCTTGATGCCTCTAGAAGTTGAGGGAGAATCTGAGTTTCCAAGGAAGTCAGTTAGTGTGCTGAGGCCAAGAGATGATCTCAGTTTGGGTAACACGTCCCAAGAAATGGGGATTACACCTAAGGACAGAAGGAACATACCGTTGGGGAAGGTGGCAATGGACGTGGTGAGGTTTGGAACGCGCAGGAAAGAATGTCAGCAGGAGTACCAGCATGCTAGTGGGGTCACAGGGCACTTCTCATTCTTCCCAGCTACAAGGCATTGCTGGGGCAGTTGGAATTCTACCAATTTTGCTAGTAAGAACGCAGGGAGAAATTCGGTATCACCTAATTCTATGGTAAGGTTCATACAGATCCTCTCATTACCTTTATCCCAGCAGCATAACAACTACTGCAACTAGATCAGATGGGTTATATGCATATAGAGCAAGGGGTTTAGATCACAGGATCGTGCACTCTATGGTCTCACCAGGCATTGAGAGTTTGGAGGCTCAAAAGTGAGCGAGGTTCCCAACTCTCTTCAGCCACTCCAGGGGAACTTTTGATTGCTTTAGTTCCAGGCTCCTCTGAAATTTTTCATTTGAAAATGTGCAGGAGAACTTTAAAAAAGTACCATAAAGCAACTAAAATATCACCATGAGAACTTGCATTAGCGCCTAAGGGTCCCCAGCATATGCAGCAAACTCTCCAAGTTGTAAATGTTCACCAGGTCATCCATATGCTCTCTGACGTCGTCCAGTCCTCTTGCAGCTGGGAAAAGCCGTGTAACTGACCTCATCACAGTCTGTGGATGCACCAGCAGTGTGTCAGCTCTGGGCCAGAGCAATAAGAGCCAGTGTGAGCTCTCCATGTGCTTTCTTCATGTCGTGGTAACCATGGAGGCCCGTGTTGATGACAGAACCCAAATGGAAACAGCCTGAGCCATTCAACCACCACATGGAGGTCAGCTGCCTTGGAACAAGGAGTAAATTTGTTTCATGAAGCCACTGGCATGTGGAGTTTGTTACTGCAACCCCACCTATCCTGTTCAGAGAAATACAACTGAAAATTACATTGATCTGGGGCAGAAAGAAGCACACCGTTTAAATTACCATATGCATGTGCCCAAAGCAGTGGCCCTCAAAGGGGCAGCATGGCGTGTTTATCTCACCCCACTGCCAAGGGACATTTAGCAACGACTGAGGATTTTTTTGGTTGTCACCATGGGAGGGGGAAGATGGGTTACTGGTGTCTAGTGGGCAGAGGTGAGGAACGCTGCCAAACAGCCCACAGTGCACAGACAACATCCAGAGAGCCTGACCTATGATGTCAACAATATCAAGGCTGGAAAAAACCTGGCCTCAAGAAAAAGGCAAGTGTCTTCATGGGTTTTGTTTTTTTTTTTTTGTTTTTTTTTTTTTGCACAGAATTATCTACTGACTACAGAATAATCTAACCAAAANATGGGTTTTTTTTTTTTTTTTTTTTTTTTTTTTTTTTGCACAGAATTATCTACTGACTACAGAATAATCTAACCAAAAAAAAAAAAAAAAGAAAGAGATAAATTTTGCCTGAAGATTAACCAAGAATCATATATTTAATAGAATTAAAAAATTATTTCAACATAACAAACATCTATTTAGGAAAGTTCAACACATGACATTTTCTCCACTTTCAGAAACAAACTATAAACAGTGGTACCCATAGAGCCATATGTACACTTTGCACATCCTCATGTCTTTCTTTTCATAGATTCAGAAATTCTTGTTCAAGAGATTTCTTCATCCAACCCCCTCAATTTTTGGAAAAATAAACTGTCAAGTATTTATACCAGAGCTAGAAAGTACATTTCTCGCTCTCATCTCACTGTTTCCATTACATCACACCACCCTCCTTCATTAAAAAATGCTAGGTAGAGGTTTGAGGAAGGTAAACAGCTGTCAAACCATGGGACAGGGCTGGAAGGGTGGTGGAGCATCGTGTTTGAGGACAACGCATAGTTTCCAGGTGAGAGTATTTGGTTTCGCAGGCAAGGACAGAATAGGAAAGGCAGAACGGCTGCAGAGTGAGCTCACCAACACAGCATGTCCCCACTCAACCACTGCTCCACAGACCCATTCGGCCACGTCTGTCTGCATCCCCTCCTCCCCCAAGAAGACATGCAGGCGTGCAAAGTAGAGCCGAACCACAGCTTGGCAAGAGCTGTGAGAAATTTCACAATTTGATTGAATAAGAGCTAGATCAGAGTTGGGCTGCTGAATACGACCTCTAAAGCTAACGTTGGGCTCTTGGTCAAGCTCCATGCTTCTACATTTTCTCAGTGTTGGGCCTGGCTTTTCTTGAAATAATAACAAGTTACCAATAATAAATTAACAGCTACTCTTTTTGTTTTTGTTTTTTATTTCTATGTCTCAGTTAATTTGTTATTTTGGTTTTTTAATTTATATATATTTGACATCAGTTACAATCCCCATGTATTCCCCATCACCATATCACCAGTGCACCATCACCTCAGTCCCCTGTGCTCCCATCTGCCCTCAGCCCTCCCCCTTCCCCCTCCCCACCAAGTGTCCCCAATTTGTCCTTGTCTTTTCATTTTTGGTTTTTGTTGTGTCTGTTGTTATTATTATTGTTGTTGTTGTTCTTATTCCTTTCCTTGATCCTCCTTTGGTTCTCTTATATTCCTCGTAGGGGAGGAACCATCTGGTATTTTTCTTTTGCCTTCTGACTTACTTCGCTGAGCATAATCCCTTCCAGTTCCATCCATGTTCCTATGAATGTGTTTAGTTTATCTTTTGTGATTGCTGAATAGTATTCCATCATGTCTATGTACCACAGCTTCTCGATCCACTCATCTGTTTTTGGGCATTTAGGTTGTTTCCAGGTCTTACCTACTGTAAAGAGTGCTGCTATAAACATAGGGGTGCAGGCAGGTATTCTTTTGAATCAGTGTATTTGTGTCTTTTGGGTGGGATTCCTAGGAGTGGGATTAACAGCTACTCTTTTTGAATGCTTTCTCTAAGTCAGGAACTGGGTATTATTACCTCCCTTTAGGGAACTGGGACTCAGAGATTGAGCAACATAATAAAAATGATAAATAAGAACCAGGATTTGAACCAAGAGCCACGATCAACTGGACACAAAGCCAGTCTCCTTAATGGCTATGCAAGCTTCCCCCAACCACCAGTCCCCCTACCCTGCAACTTTAGGGTTCTTGCTCAAATGGCTTAAGTTTCTGTAAACAATTTGTGAGTTCTCAATCAGTTTGAAGCATAAACCTGGGTCATTTGGCTGGAATAAACCAACTTAGATCTTTTTATTACTCATCTGTAACCCCAAAAGAGGAAATGAATTGTTAGTAAATTTCACTGGGTATGGTTATCATTCTAATGAACAAAACATGAATAAAAAATTTAAAAGCCCACAGGACCCAAGCTTAAATCAAAAGATTACAGAAAATCCAGATGAGATAAAAATATACAGGGTAACTGAATTACCAAAAACTGTTCAATTAGATGGTCCTTGTTTGCAGGCATAGCCAAATGAGTTTTGCTTTGTTATTTCATGTGCTGTGTTTCTGTACCTTAAAAAAAAATAAAGAAAATGATGATTCAGCACAAAAATGAATTAGATGACACTTGTTATATATTCCCAAATCTTGCCAGACAGCAGTCATCACCCTGTAACCCAACATTTATAAAGAATGTCCAAACCCACAATCTTTAAAAAGATACCCAAACTCAAATTCCCTGGATGCCATCTTGCGCAGGGTAGGGAATGAGGATGAGAGGGTATATGTCATTTTTCTCCCAATCACCTTTTATGCCAATGTTTTTCTTTTTTTTTTTAAAGATTTATTTATTTATGCATACAAGTACTGGGGTACAGGCCAGGGGTGTGGGGTGGGGGTGAGAGGTTTCACCACAGAGCGAGGAGCAGAACAGGCAGATCAACTGAAGTACACTGCTGAGGGCAGCAGTGGGCGAGGCAGGAGAGGTCTGCTGCGCCATGTGGGTCCCCTCCCTGGCCGGCAGCAGGGATCGAACTCGTGCTGCAGTGGCTGCGGTTTGCTTCATAGTGCATTGCTTAACCCACTGCACCACCAGGGAGGCCCTGTTTTTCTTTTGAAATATTTTCAGATTCTCTTATCTCATAACCCCTAGTCGGTATTCCCTATTCTCTGTGTTAACCTAAATTTTCATCTACTTAATTTCCTCCGTATGTCTCTGATCTGAGGCAGGACCTATGCAGTAGAATTCTATTAAAACTGAGAGACATGGTAGGAGCTGGACAGATACAGAACAATAAGCATCTGAACCTTAGTATAAGCTCGCACTCTCCTTAAAGTACATCCCTCAGGAATTGTCTTTTCTTGTTGTTCTTGGGGCTCTGGTATCCTCTAATTAGCCCAACTTTGCCTTGTCTCACGACCCTTACTGCCCTTCTCTCTTGGCCTGCCTGTGAAAACTATAAAAATTCCTTTTATTTAATTATATACCACAATTTTATTCTTGCAGTCTCAACCTAACCCATCTTGAGCAAGTCTGAGGTTGTGAACTCTGTTTAGAAAGTTCAAGGTTGTAAAATAGGTCACCAGACCAGGTTGGCACACCCTAGAGAATCACCCTCCTTGGGAAAAGTTGGGATTCTTGGCTCAAGGATGTTTGTGGTTAAAGTGACAGATGTTATTACAAAGCCTTCCAGAGATAAGTATGACAGAGGGGCTATGTGGGAAATCACGCAGCCTCTCACTGCCCAGGAAGGTCCCTGTTTTCATCTAATGCTTTTCAGCACTTCCCTGGTGTTCAAATGCCATAAAGCATCTCCCAGCACTAGATTCTTGTTGGAGAGATTTGAGCACAGCGAGTAAAAAGCAATCCAAGAACATCCGAGGTCCATACTCACCCTGACTAGGCTCACTTTCAGCATCTGGTCGAGTGTGCATTCCGGCTCTTACTAACCTGATCCAGAAATATAAGTGAAAGTAGATGAGAAGCAAAGTAACAGGGCAGGAGAGAGGGAGGGAGGGAGAACTTGGAATTATTTTATTCTGAATTAAGGTAAATTAAGAAGTAGACACATATATATGCATGGAAACAAATGGAATATGTGCCTATGCTGGCAAATCCTACAATTCATGCATTCTACTGTTAATGACTGCCAACCTTTGCCATTTTGTCCTCTAATTAAACACGGGGTTGGGGGGGAAGGGGGAATGGGGAGGTGTGATGGGAGAAAGAAAATAGGTTTCCGGTGAGAGGCCAAAGCTTTAGCAGAGATGGAAAAGAAGAGACCCTGAAAGGCATCGGATTACCTGTTCTTCTATGTCTTCTAATCTGCTATTTTTTGTATCAAGTATCTAAAATCTAGAGAATTAAATGACCAGGTCACAGCTACAAAGCAGTGTACCTGTTCCATCTCCCTCTGGGGTGCTCTAAATGTCTTCCTTACCGACTGCCCTCTTTTCAGCCAGCTTCTCATTTATAAGCTCATGATAAGTGTAGGGGAAGCCAGTCAATTTTCTTTTCATTCAAATCTATGACTCTGAGTCATTCATCACTTACAGCAATTTTCTTGAGACCTGATTATGGACCTCACGCTAGAAATCTTTTAGAAGGGTTGACCTCATCTTGTTCTCCATTTGGCACAGCATCAGCAGTGATAAATATCAGAGAGGAGGTAATTCTTTTATTCTGTAGCAGATAATGTCTGAGTTGTAAAGTGAATGACTTTTCTATGCTATCTTCTCTCCCCAATCCCCAAACTATCTAGCTCCTCTCTTTTAATTAGAAGTCCCAATTAGATACTGATGTAAACAGCTCTCAAGGCCCATTCAGACATCACTTACACAAGTTATTTTGAGAACCCAGTGCAAGCATGACCCATCTTCTCTTTATGTTCTACTTCAAAGCAAACACCCAATCTTGAGTACATCAAGAATCCTCTAATGGAGACATAGGGCTTTGGGTAGCAGGGCAGACTCTGCCACTGACTGCTTTGTAGCTGTGACCTGGTCATTTAATTCTCTATATTTTAGATGCCTGACACAAAAATTAGCAGATTAGAAGATCTAGAAGAACCAACCAGAGCCACAAATGTATATAAGAGCATCTATTACTTAAACAACTACCATTACAGTATGTCAGTTCCATTGCTTACCATGGGCAGTAGGAAGCACCTGAATAATGTCAAACTAAAATTTGAATACACAGAACACTGAATTAAATATCCAAAGAACTGAGTCATGGACAATAGGAAAGGGTATTGGATTGCTGGTATGAAATTCAATGGTTTATTGATTCTCTATGACCTTAAACACACTGTGAATCATTGGACCATGTTTAACTTGTGCTCAGGAGTTTGGAAAAGAATGGCAGGGCAAGGACAGATGATTTTTCCTCTGTGCCCCAGGATTCTGAATCATCAGGTGTCTTTCCAGGCCCATTTGTCTCCCAGTGTATGAAGTCCCATTGGCAAGTTATTAAATTGATCATTCAGGAACAATTATTGGATCCACCTGAAAAGTTCAGCATGAGCTAGGCTATGCTATAGTAACAAAAACAAAGAACACTTAATGACCTAAAATATCAAAGCTTTAATTTATAGTCCATGCTCCATGTCCATCACAAGTCAGCTAGGGGCTACGTTCTGCACTGTCCTCACTCTGGAACCAGGCTAACAAAAGAGCCTCTATTTGGATTACTGATCACCATGACAAAATGGAAAGAGAGAGTGTGGTGAATTACATACTGACTCCAGGTTTTCTCCACGAGGTGATGTGCAATCACTTCTGCTCAATCTCTAGCTAAAACAAATCACATGGCTAGATCTGGCAAGACTTAGAAGGAAAATGAGAAACATTTATTAATAGCACTACTGATGACCTGAGTTTTGTTTGTTTTTTTCTTCATACAAGGGAGCCCTGATCTTGTAGTGACAAACCTGTGTAGACAGGCCCATGTCTTTAGCAAGTGTCCACGCCAGTCAGCCAAAAAGACCCAAAATACCTTCTATACCCATGTGTTTCCTCCATAGCCCTCAGCAGACCTAAGGACCATGTCTCCTTACAAACGAGAAGAGAAAGCGGAGGGATCATTTTTAAGTTCCCAAAAAACACACCTGGGAACATCTTGGGGGAAACGAAGCTGACAAAAGTACTCTCAGAGTGACAATTATAAATCGCAAAGAAAACTTTCTATTGAATGTGAAAATCAAGAACCTAAAACCAGTCTTAAAGTTGGAGATTTCCCCTATTAAAAATATAGCAGCGCCTCCCTGGTGGTGCAAGGGGTTAAGCACCACACTATGATGCATCCACAGTCACTGCAGCACAAGTTCGATCCCAGGCCAAGTAGGTGACCCACATGGTGCAGCAGCTCTCTCCTGTCTCACCTGCTGCTCCCCATAGCAGTGTTTCAGACAATCTTTCTGGTCTTTTCCCCACTCTGTTTCTGGTGAATCATCTCACCCCCCACACACACGCACACACACACAGACACACACCTCTGCCCTGTACCCAGTTCTTGTATGCATAAATAAATAAATCTTTAAAAATATATACTTTAACTATTTAGCAGTGTGTACAATTTGGTTTTAATTTCCTGAACCTAAATCTAACTGGAACTAGGTGGAAAGGGATGTAACTAACATACATGTAAATAATTGAAATTATTGTATTCTGTATGAAAGTAAATTAAAAAGAAAAATTAAAAGCAACTAATAAAACATGGTGTTTGTAACAGGACTGGGTGAAAGTTCTAACTGCTTTTGGATCATTAGCACAACATGATGCTGTCAGTCTTTTACAGTTTACCCACTGTGATTTTTACTTGCATTCCCCTAGTAACTGAAAGTTTTGGTAATCTCTTCATAAAGAAACTAAAATAAAGCAGAAGATTGCTAAAGCATGAAAGGGACGACAGTTTTCTCAAAGGTGGGAGATGGCATTTCAAATTCGAGACTCAGAACTGCTTTCCAAGTTCACTTTGGAGTGAACATTTCTCTGATATTTATGCTGAATGTCTTCTAATCCAGAAAGAGATGGTGAGGAGTGTGTGACTACCCATCCCCCACTTGTAGACTCCTAGAAAAGGCCTGCTATGGCCACCATCATGAAAACAGAAGTCTTGAAAGTAAAAGCAACATCAGAAGCTAAGACATCAGCTGGAGCTGGTGGTGCCAACATCTTCCTTTCTACCCTTTCTCACCCTTGTCCTGTCTCTCCACCTAGTCACAGCTGAAGCAGGACATGCTGGTCCCAACAGACCAGAGGAACAGAACTTATTGAAACAGCCTGGACCATAATAAGATCATGATTTTCAAGTATGACCTCAGAATTTTAAGTCAAAGACGTTTTCATAAAATAGCAGAAAATCATCCATTTTCTGAGTAATGATTCCTCCTGGAAATGATAAAATTGGGTAAGTTCGTTAAGGGATTAATGAAAATTATTTCTATGAGTAATATCCATGGAATTTTAAAATAAAGAGTGAAATGTGGATATTTTATTACAATGCATGTTTGGAATACAGTAAAGTGATTTTAAAAACTGTACATAACATTTCACAGCTGTTCTAGTGATTGTCTACTTACTTCCCTTGTGAATGACTCAAAATTTGTGCAATTTGAAGAATTTCCTTGTTATACAAATTTCTAGAAGCCCCAAAGTTCTTTTGCAATATTGACTGACAAGATTAACACAAAAGAGAAACCAAGACTCCAGAAACTTAACACATGGAAAAGCTACTTCTCTTCATTATGAAACAAATGTTGTCATTCCTATAGTTCAGACTTGGGGGACAATAAATTGAAATCACATTTAATGATTTCCAAAATCCAAAACTAGCCTGAGTTGCAGTTGACAACTAAAGCACTCTCCAAGATAGTTCTAACCAATGTACTTTAAAAAAAAAAGGAAATATTCAATGGAGATGTTTATATTAAAGCTCATAAATGAGTAAATACTTCCATTTTAAAATAAAAGCATAGTTTACCACAAATATAGACATAGACATTATAGAAGTCGTGGTTACAAGATATATTGCCAGTACATTAAAATCAAGATGAAACATCAACTGAGAAAGTTATGTATTAAACTAAGAAGCATTACCTTGGTGAAATGTTAAGCGTCTAATAACAATACATATTTGATATAAAAGAACTAATACTGAGACTGCATTTCAGTTAAAACCCACTTCAATTAAAATGAATAAATTCTGAATATTATAAAAAAGAATTTGGAAACAGAAAGTAGAATTTAGGTCAACATTTTATATCACATCCCCTGTCTATTCTTGCTTCAGTTAAGTTCTAAAATATTTTATTAGTTTTGCATTGTCCAGTTTTGCTTATTATATCAATAACGGTTAGTAGAGATGTCTCATCATTTCATGATTCACAAATGTAAGGAAACAGACAAACATTAAGGTGAACCAAGACTGAAATGGACAATAATGGTAAGAAAGGAAGGCAGAAGATAGAAGAAAACAGTGGACCCTTGAGAAGGTCAGGTGCCTTTGCTTATATCCAAGAGCACCTTCCAGAGGGCAGAGAAAGGCCAAGTGGTCCTTCAGCACTCTTTAAAGTACCACTTTCTAGACTGACCCATCCATCCAAAGGGCACAGCACTACTGAGCATTATCTGCCGAGATGCCCTCCTCAATGAGCTGTGTCAGGAAATACCATCAGACAGTTTCTAAACTAGTCCATAATCGCTAATCCCTTGAACTCTGAGGTCAAGCAAACTTCATCATTGAACAATGTTAAGCATCACCATGAGATACCTAACAGCTATGCACAATAATGCCTTTGGAGACATCCCAGCTCATCCTGGGTCTGTAAGTTAGTGATCTCTGGGTTTGGGACTATGTAGATGAGAAGTGGTGCTGAATTCTCTTGCATTGGGCCCTGATGGCCATCCAAAGTCCAAAGGATATTTTAATAATTGGGAAAACCTTTGGGCCAGAAGTTCAGGTTGTAGAGATGATTATCATGAGAAGTGAGGGATAGAGCAGAATGCAAAGAAATGGAATAAAATGAGTCTCTCTCAAATGAGCAAGGTCTCTGAGGGTCAAGCTATCAGCACTTCGCATACTGAGTGAGCCCAACTTTTCTTCACTATCCTGTTGTGAGTATGGAAAAAATGAAAAGCTGGTATTTCTGGTAAGAAGTGAGGAACTGTGGGAATCATGAAAACACATACCTTCTTAACGATTGGCTTAGCACCTTGTAATGAGGCAGTGACTGGTTACATGTAAGCTACTTTCATTTATTTTAAATGTGATACCAATAAGTTTCTGAAGTTATTTGATATTTATATAGAGAAGGAAAGGAATAGGAGGGAATAGAAAGCCAGGTATGCCCAGAGTTCTGGTTCTGTTTTGTAAGTCACTAGGGGAATCCCAGCTAGAGAGGTTGGGAACAACCACCTGAGATGCAGGTTTCAGGTGCGAGTGGATGCAGGGAATCTTGAGAGGATAGCTCAAGTGACATGCATTTTAATACCGTTCAGAGCCTCTTCTAGGGAATCAAGTGAATATGTTATGATACTGGGGTTATATTAAGCTTTAAACACATTTGGAACTCTATCTCGGTCACTTACTAAATAAGATTAAATGGGGTAAGTCTCAGTCCTTCTAAGCCTCTATTTCATTATCTGTAAATTGGAGTAATAATAGGGTTATTATTACTCCAAATGGTTTTTCTGAGGATTATGTGTGATAATATGTTAAAGGTTTAGCAGATGTTGTCCTGTGAATTATTGTTCTTAATTCTTTACCACTTTCTGTATCCAAACCTTTTCCCACATGACTTGGCAATTCTTCCCACTAAAGGCAGAGCTTATTTTTCTGTACCAATGATGTTGGCCTGCTTATGTGATTTAACCAATGGAATGTGGCCACACGATTCTAGCATATACCTCCAAAGGAATCCCCTATGGGATCTTCTAACTGCTGCCATGAGAAGAACATGCCCCAGCTGAGCTGCTGCCTCTTTGGTTTGGGTCTCAGAATGAATACTTATGAAGCACAACTGAGCCAAACCAGCATACCTCTCAGGGTGTAAATAAGCGCTTATTGCTGTATGCCTCCAAGTTTGGCTTCTATTGTTAAGCAGCAATCGGTGACTGATAGAACGCAGTCCTGTGGACGGCCTGAGAGTCTCTACTTCCCAGGTTATGTGCAATAATAGAACTTGTGAATCACTATACTAGCCTTATCGTTCTAAAGTCACCTGAAACTTACCTTTGAAAGGTATATATTCACTACTGCAGGATTTTGTGGGAAAGAGTTCTTAAATTTTCTCTCCTATGTTTTTTGCTCAAAGATTACTCTACCCCTCTTCTCCATAGACCACTTCTAAATAGACTCCCTTTCTCTCTCTTTGACTAGATTCCTCTGTATCCTTCGATGCCATCCTTCTTCACATGCCTTGACTACTCCAGCTCACATTGATCTCCCTGTTCTTTGCACATCGGTTGTTCTTATCATCAGTGCTGTACGGTTAAGATGAACTCCATAATGATTTCATGGGCGTCTGTCCTCCTCTGAGCTAAGCTGACGGCATCTCCAGGCAGGATCTGTCTTCACTCCTGCATGTCCCACGATCTCTAATGTAAAGTCAAGGCTGTCATATCAAGTCAGTAGATTAATGATTCTATGGGTTTGAAAATCCATATGCATTAGGACAATAGATATGAGATTGTAACCTAGACCAGTAAGTCTTTTTGCTTTGTTTTCTTAAGATGTTCCCACATTGAGTTTTGCATTCCTCTCACTTGGGTGCAGGGTCAATGAGTTTCACAGAAACATGATAATTGTTTCCCAAGTTTGCAAATGACTTCTGTTTCCAAAGTCTTGCTCATCCCGTCAATCCACCCCACCCTCGTATTCTTTACCTTGAAAGATACAGAGTGGCATGATGCTTAGTAGGGATTCCACCTGTGGTTTCAGGGAGTAGTGGCATTGCAGGTCTCTGCCCTCAGCTCAAAATGCATGGAGACAATTAAGTCAAAAGGTATTAGCTGATTCTGATTTATAAGTGATGTTTATCTCCTTTATAGTTATCTTTATTTGACTCAGATAAAAATTTGTTTATGGAAATGATATTCATACCACCTAATTTGCTAGTCAGGATTGTTGAGATTGCTTGGAAATAGATATTGACTCAGAGGTGAATCTTATTCTGGTCTAATATTGTGGGTATGCTAATGTTTTAAGTCTAAATTTATATTACTAACTTATTAAAAGAACACTGACTTGTTGGGTAAGATCTTCTAAAACTCAACATTTATGCCTACACTACAACTCAACTTCAGAAACTCTTGTGTATATCCACAGAAATAATTTACACATCCATCAAAAGGTTGCTATAGGAATTCTTTCTGAAGCTCCAAAGTGGAAACAATCCAAAGTCTATGGACAAAAATGTTAAATTGCAGCACACACAAAATATTACACAATTGTAAAAAAGAAAGTGACAATAAGGATGTCAGACATAACTATGACAAAAATAAAGGAATAAATTCTGTATTATTCCATTTATATAAAGTTCATAAATAGTCAAAATTTACCTATGGGAATGAAAAACAGTGTTTCTTGAGGCAAGGGTGGGTACTGACTGAGAAGAGTTAGGAGGAAATATTTTGGCTGCTAGAAATTTTCTATATCCTAATCTTGATAGTGGTTATATGGCTATATATGTTATAAAAATTCATCAAGCTTCAAACCATAAAAAGATGTACTATGTCTATTATATTTCAATTTTTTAAAAAGATATAAAAAAATCTCACCTGGAATTAGGGAAAAATGGATAAATGCTAGTGTTCATCACTTACATAATTTGCCAAGTTCTCCAGTATCAGCATAGCATAATATTAAGGCAAGTAGATATAACTAGTCAATGAAGAGTTAAATCAGATATGTAGAAACAGTGTCAGTAAATGTTTGTTGCTCACATACCTTGTTTAGGACTATACTAAGACATATCAGCAAGGACAAGCCATTTGGTATAGTGGCTAGCTAAATATCCATCAGTAGTTATGTCCTATGCTAACCTGACTCCAGATTGACAAGATAGTGTTAATGCTGCAGCAAGGGAAACAGGAACAAAGGCAGGGGCTGATGCAGCTTTAACAATGAGGGCCTATTCTCTCTCTTGCACCTGAGAACACCAGTGAACTTGGTCATTGTTCAGCGGCAGAAACCTCATGGTTTCTCTCATCCTTAGCTCTTTGTCACATGACAGTATTTCCTTACGAGGTGATCCTACCCTGTGTCTCTTGACAACGGAATCCTCCAAACCCCCATAAACTGTGTCATCATGATTGACCAACCAGAGATCTTCATTCTTTACCCCCACACACACTTTTATCCCAAGCTGTTTGCTCTTACAGTTAAAAAAAAAAAAAGAAGAAAGAAATGAAAAGGGGAGGACAGATAACAATCAAAGGCAGGTAACAAGCACACAAAAGATTCATTTGTGAAGGGCAAAGATTAACAGGACTAATAGCTCCAGGGTTTGGGGAAAGCCTGTCTGATTCAGAGAACCAACAGGGAAAAGTTGAGTGGAGACAAATTGCTTGCTCCAAAGAGAATACTTTATGGGAGGGTATGGAAATAACTAGGTTCTGAGAGTCTGTTTTACTTTCTGTGGTGTTTCACCAACATGAGATGCAAGGACAGCCAGAATGGCAGAAAAATACACCTGTGATAAAATAGCAGTTTTCTCTCCTCCAGACACTGAGAATTTAGCTCTTGGTTTAGAACTATATACAGTGAAATCTCAACTTACTGAACATTTTAATGATGATGGCTACCAAATTGCTTTTCATGTTGTACTTTCATGTACATGGAAAGGAAAAAAATTGAGAGACTATAAAGATACTTTCTTCAGCTACAACTCAAGTCTCAATATTTTATGAGAATTTGTTCTCCAAAATGTGAGCTAGAGGCAGCACCAGGTCCTTACAAAGATTTCTAGACTCATGGTTTAGAGAAATATATAACATTTAGGGATAAAACAAGGGTTTGTTGGTTAATGTTTCATAATTTTAATACCTCCATTGATACAACCCTCTAGAAAATAAAGGAGAGATTACTTTTACTCTTGTTGTGTTTTAAAATACTAAATAAGCAGAACTATGTTAAGATAAAAGTAAACAGTACATGAAATGAGGAGTGGTCTTTTCAAACTGTTTTGGAGGTGGAGAAAACCTCTGAAAATGAAATACTTTCATTATGTTCCTCCAGACAAACTATTTCCATAGTTAAGCACAACCATACTTCGTAGCGTTGCTAATGAAGTACATTCTTTTAATCGAGGTATAGAAATTGTTTTATCATTGTTGAACCCACCCAGAGTTACCATTTGGTCCTCTACAAAAGTGACTTTCAAACTTTGGTGTGAGTTAGAATAAGTGAAATATTTTATTAAATGTATAGACAGTCAAGGGCCACATCCCAGTATCTTGAGTCAGCAGAACCAGGCTGTACCTTGGAAACTGTATTTATATTAAATGTCTGGGTAATTCTGATGCAGATCATTCATTGGCTGTACTTTGAAACTCTGTAACTCACTCCCACATTCCACTGGTACTGACCAGTATCATTGGTTTATCAATTCTAAACATAAAATGGAAGTTTCAAAACCGCAAGACATAGATTTATTCCATTATTTCTAACACAAAGCTAAGGGACGTTCCAGGACACAAATGGAAACTTGCTCATTTTGCAGTCAGAAGCCCATACACATAAATAAGCCAATATCCTGCCCGCCTACTGGAGTGAGGCCCCCTCATTACTAAAAGTAACTATCTGATTGTGAACATGCAAATATCTTATTTACGTAGGTGGGGACAGTGAAAAGGTTTGAACATCATCAAGAAAAGAACCTACTTTTCTCAGTGTACTTTTCCAGAGTGTTAGAAAGATCCCACCGATATCCAGATGTGTTTGATAGAAGCACATGGGAGAAGGCAGCATCATCTCTCAGAGAGCATTCCACCTTCCCAGCAAAAAATGGGTTTCCACAATTCACTTTGCTTTGTACAAAGTCCAGTTGCACAGCACATGCTCTCAAGAGAGGAATGCCCAAGCATGGTCCAAGGAAGAACCTGTTTCAGCAAGAGCCACATCAGGGTTTCAGTTAAACTGTACAGAACTGAATGCAGAGATTTGGGTGGGTTTTGTTTGTCCTCCAGCTCGCCTCACTGTCCTGTGCAAACTGTTTCAACAGCCTTGCCCAGTGGAAGGACTCCAGAAACAGGAACTTTCTTTGGGGGAGGAAGAGTGAACTATTGAGATGCTGATCCAAGGGGTCCAATGCCCACTGACAGGTGGGAAGGGAAGAAAAAGGAAAGTACTGAAAGGATTAAACACAAAAGGATTTTATAAGCCATAGAGGCAACAGCGAACCCACTGGAAAGAGGCCATCACTTATTAATAGGTGTCATTTGATCTATTAGAAGGCATAAAAAGATAATGTGAGAGGTAAACAAAATGTGCAGAACATATCTGGGGAGACGGTGCTTACATGCACAGCCAAGAGTGGGCACTGCCAGCGCATCTGCTGGGCCCCAGGAGGTTGGATTTTGAAAGTCTATGAGGGTTAAGCAGATTTCAACATAGGCTCTTATCCGTGGAATCTGGAAGGCAATTATAAAGTCATCTTTCATGAGCAGACTATCCCACAAACATTATTCGGCTGCTATTATGCCTGACAGTTGGGCCAACTTCTGGTTCAAAAATAGCCCATTTGTCAGTTTCCTCTATTCCCTGCTATTGTGAAAGAGGCAGAATTAGAAGGCATAGCTGGGACGTTGTTGAATCACTTTGAAATTGTAGCATTGGTTTGTCAGAGGGAAGAGAGGACTTCAGGCCCTGGGGGCCAGGACTGGATAGTGGTTTGCATGAAAGGAAATGCCCACTTTGGGAAAGTTGCCTGTAGAATTCCCTGAAATGAACAGCCCATTGGAGCTACCCGAATACTTGAGCAGTCTTTTCAGTTCATATGTCCATATAAAGTTTCATTTTACCAGGCCTCCTTTTCTCCTCTTACATGCTTTTTGAATGGAGTAATGGAAAGCAAACCAGATAGGAGTCTGCACTATGATTCTGACAAAAGGCAGGAGTGTCATTGACAAGTGCTCAATGAACCTTCACATGATGTATTATGAGCACACCATGTGCCCTTTACCGATGTCTTACTCACCAGCCTCTGAATCACTCCCCATAAAGAACATTCAAACATACCTTTCTCCTTTTAGACTAGGAGAACCCAACCCAGCGCACAGGTACCCAAACAGACAAGAGCTGTCTTTCTGAGATAGCAAGTCCACTCTAAGACATGACAGCTCCACCACAGCAGTAACTGTGAGGGGTTTCAAATACTTAAAGAACTCCTTGAAGGGTCTGTGTTTCTTCTAATCTAGATATGGAGGAGTCTTTAAGTTTTTGCCTCTGGAAAATGTTCGCTTAAACATGTGGACCCCTGAAGACTCATCAGGTCCTGATCAAAGAAGCAGAATGATTAATCGATGACATATCCATGATGGGAAAACACTGCAGTGGTAAGATGCTTCACGCAGATACAACAGTGTAACAGTGTACAATAGCATGAGACTGTCGTAGAGACACAGGATAAACGTGCCCTACCGATAGGTTGACAATGAATAGATACCTAGGTCCTATCTCTTTCAGAGAATGGTACCAGCTTCCCCTGACATAATTAAGTATGGAAATAGCTCTCACCACCTTAAATGTTTGATCATATGCATTCTCAAATAATTTCTCAACAGCATTTCATTTCTACGTTGAAGAGAAAAATCCTAGTCAACAATGAATGAAATTATTTGAGTAACTTCTTTTGTTATACATCATTTCACTTAAGTCATTTTCCAAGAACCCGTTGATGGCATTAACTGAAGACCTGATGTCTAACTCACTTATAAGGTGTGAAAGGTTATGGACATATGAATTTTATTTACAAGGCATTACTATTTTAATTACAGGGCATTTAATACGTATATGCCTGTACTGAGCTGAACCACAGGAAATTGCCTTTTGTGTCGATTAAAAGATATTTTAGTTAAATGCCAGCAAGATTACATGGTTCAATCCAGTATGCATGCATTGTGATCATTAACCCACTGTTGTTTCATCTCCATGTCCACTTTCTGAATGCTGGTTTGGATGCTGGGGCTAGAACTCGGCAGACCATGTCTATGTTGCCATCTACTCTCAGTGAGACTGTAAAGGGAGCTAGAGGAAATTGCAAGATGGGACAATGGCTACACTCTTGTCTTTTCCTCTTAGCTTGCTGTTCCAATGAGGACAACTACCCACCACCAGGAGCCTTGCTTTTTTCCCATTGGAAGTCTAACTTCCCATGCTATGGTTTTATGTACTTATTTTTTCCCCACACTCCAAGAATTAGTCTCATTATATCCCCTAAGATCCAGATGCATAAGGTTCTTCCACTAAGCTCTTCATACCCCAGCTCCTTCTTTTTCTTCCCATAGCTTGCTTAAGAGGCAGTAGTTGCTTATAATAATCTATTTTTTTAAATAAAACTTAGTCTTCCAAATATCACATATGAAATGTCCCAAGCTAAAATAACCTGCATTCATATGACTCAACAATTCCACTCCTAGGTAACTACCCAAAGAATAAAATCAATACCACTAAATCAAAAGGAAACCTGCACTCCTATGTTTACTGCAGCACTATTTACAACAGCCAAGATATGCAAACAACCTAAGTGCCAAAAATAGATGAGTATCAGAAAAATGTGGTGTCTATATATACAGTGGAATACCATTCAGCAATCAAAAGAAGATAAACTCATGCCATCTGCAGCAGCATGGATGGAGCTGGAAGGGATTATGGTAAGCAAAATAAACCAGGAGAAAGATAAATAGTGGACGATGTCACTTACATCCCTGTATGTGGAATACAGGGAAGCCAAACAAAGGGTCAGGCAAAGACAAACTTTACAACCAACCACTGAAAGCAGAACAATATACGTGAGGCACCCAGGAGTAGGGGAAAGAAGGGGTGAGGAACACGATGTACCGGTGCAGGACTGTGGGTGATTTGACGGTGGGTGTATTACAGTGACTACACTTGAAAAGAGAAACCCTCTATTTCCAGAACTCTCACAAGGATATAAACCAAGGTACTTCAATTTATGAAAAATGAAATAACTGTCATATCATTTCTGCTTTCTTGGTTGTATTTTGAGTAATACGATATGTGTACATAATCGCAATATCTATTATATACACATACCTATGCTTATTTTTTAACATACTGAGAAAACATAGCACTGGCCATTGGAAATAGACTTTTCTTCAGGCCTGATCTCCCCGAAGCTCACTAAAAACGCAGCCAGATGACATGTACGCCATTTATACTAGCAGAGTTTAAAAATCATTAGACTATCAACCAACCAAACAAGAACAAATTTGGTAATGAACTGAAAAATAATGACTTCATTTTTTTGGTTTAAGGGTCATTTGAAAAAATGGAGTTGATAGCTAATTGATCCTGATACCTCACCCATATTTTAAAAACATCTGCCCAGTTTTGACATAAACAGTTTTCTAAGAGGCCCATCCTGAGATGAAATTGCGACATTTACCGTCATGCTCTGCTCAGCTGTCTCCCTTTCCCTCAGGTCATGCAGGAAGAAGGGCTGATGGTAACATGATGTGCACACTAGCTCTCACACCTGGGACTGCTACAGGGACCTCAGATCTCCATGATGCAGACAATCTTCACTCTTCATTTTAATGCATGGGTCATCAGGTAGAAAGGTAGTTTATTTATTTTTTCTCTTTTCTTTATTTACATATATTTGACATCAGTTGTGGTCCCCATGGATTTTCCACCACCATTTCACAAGTGCACCTTCACCTCAGTCCCTTGTGATCTTTTAGCCTTTATCCCATTCCCTCCACCGTCCCTACAAACTATTTATTTGTCCTTGTCTTTTTGGTTTTGGTTTTGTTTTATTGTTATTATTCTTTTCCTTGGTTGCTTATTTGGTTCCCTTATATTCTTCCTAGGGATGAAACCATCTGTTATTTTTCTTTTGCCTTGTGACTTATTTTGCTGAGCATAATCCCTTCTAGCTCCATCCATGTTCCTATTAAAGGTGGTTTATTTAAAAAGGCCCAAGAAAAGCACATAGTTTCCATCTAGCAGGTACTGAGGAAGTCATTTCATATTACACATATCACACTGAATACAGGCCAATTTTCTACAAGACATTTTGCCATTAAGTCCATGTTCTCACAATAAGCATGTATGCACTAACATATACAATGAGTCCTCCTTTAATAACTAAGCCTTACACATATGGCAAGATTACAAGCACACACACATTCACACACAACACAACCCCTCAAACTTACAAATCAATTTTAAAGTGCTAAAAATACGCAAGGTTTCTTTTTAGAAAAATTAACATGTGCAAAATTTCCAGTGCCCAAATCATCTATTACTAATGGGATTCATCAGCACTATACAAATTTTGGACAAGTAGGGTATCCCAACCATCCTCAACCGTGCAGTGAGCAGAATAGATAAGCAGCTCCTGGGAATAATATCAGAGGTACATGTTGGGTTATATGCTACGCCCTGAAGACTTTCCAGTGACATCCATAGCAAACACCTTCACCCCAGCAGAAGGCCACTGAAGTTTCCACAGTTCTCACACATGCAATACACCTGCAGCTCTCTATCTAGGGTGCTACAGGGCTAAGACGTGGGAGTCAAATAACCCAACTTTTTTGCCCATCATTGAGGAATCTACAGGCTCCTTAGCAGGAGTAAACCCCATCAACCAGCCTAATCACCCACTCATGAGCATGTCCCTTATTGATTTCCCTGTCAATATTCCACCAACCATTCTTGGCATCACCTCCTAAATAAATATTTGGAGTAAATTCTTGTCCCAGAGCCTACATTTGAGCAGTGCAAATTTAAAAAGCCAGTTTGCCTCTGAGTGCCATCTCTGGATCAAACACCACAGCATCATATGCTGACTACTGGTTCTCTTCAGGCCAGGACCCAGGAAAATTCTGAAGGACTACTCCTCTTTCTTTGTCCATTTTCTTGACACACTCACAATCACATCATCTCTGTGTAAAGGACATTAGGATAATATGTCCCTTACTTATATTAGTTCTAGGGATGCATGTACAGCGTGATGACTACAGTGAACAATACGGGTTTGTATAATTGAGAGTAGATCTTAAAAGTAGATCTTTCATCTCTGGGGAAACAATTTAATAATATTATGGTGCTCATTTTGCAATATATGCACCTATTAAATCTTTGTTTTATACTTAAAATAATATTCTACATAGGGCCTCCCTGGTGGCGCAGTGGGTTAAGCAATGCACTATGAGGCAGACCGCAGCCACTGCAGCACAAGTTCGATCCCTGCTGCCGGCAAGGGAGGGGACCCACATGGCGCGGCAGACCTCTCCTGCTGTGCCCGCTGCTCCCCTCAGCAGTGTACTTCTGTTCATCTGCCTGTTCTGCTCCCCTCTCTCTGTGGTGAATCCTCTCACCCCCCACACCTCTGGCCTATACCCCAGTGCTTGTATGCATAAATAAATAAATCTTTAAAAAAAAATAATATTCTACATAAATGATAGCTCAATAAAAGGGGAAAAGATTGTTTTTTTTAAATGCACACTCCTGTGTTCACTGCAGCCCAGCCTCCTATTTGCAAAAGCTAAGTTATGGAGATAACCTAAGTGCCCAAGGATAGAGGGGTGGATCAGAAAAATGTGGTATGTATGTATACACACACACATGCACACACACACACAGAACTACTACTTAGCTGAAAAGAATGAACTCCAGTCATTTGCAACAACATGGATGGAACTGGAGGGGATAATGCTAAGGGAAATAAGTCAGAGGGAGAAAGGCAAATACAGGGATGGAATATATGTCAAAAAAGAGGAACATAAAGCATCAATCAGAACCAAACCAATAACACATTCTCAACATCTGACTGAGGCAAAAGGAAGGTGGAAGTGGATGAGGGAAAGAACCCAGTGGAACAGAGTGGAGAATTGCAGGGGTACCCGTGGTGGTGGGAAAGGTGTGAAAATGCACATTTTGAATCTATACCAAAAAGAGTAGATACAAAGATATAAACCTACTTTGACAAACATAATTAGGCACAAAAAAAGAATAGTGATTGTAAGCTGAGCAAGAAAATTTGCTTCTGCTGTACTGAGAATCAAATATAAGAACTGCAATCCCAGCCACAGGAAACTACCCATGTGTCATATGGAAACCTGACAACTACCTTTCTCATAAATGAACAACACACCCACAAAACACTTAATGTGGTATGTATACACAGTTCAAGTCTAGTTTGAAAACTAGACTTTGACCTACCCTATTTCTAATTTGCAAATAAAATAATACAGCTAGAGTTCAGATAGTGTGAATATGTTTGCTGTACTTTGTAACAAGGGTCATTATACCACATAAGGAGTAACTATCTCAACACAAAACACCCCAATGCCTTCTATCTCGTGCTGATATTCAGATATATTTCCTAGAAGAGCTACCAACTTTCAAGTGTCATTTTTTTTGTCACCTCCAAATATATCAAAGAGTGTCAGGGTCCTCCAGTTTCCTTGGCAGGTGACAGTTAACATCTGCTTCCCACAAGACTGATTTAAAACTCTATCTTCCGGGATCATTCTTATCTGTATGGCCAAGCTGGTGCTATGCTCTTAAGAAGGTGAATTTGACAATGTGCCGCCCAGCTGTGATAAATGAAGCCAAGTCAATGGGATACGCTTTGGGGAGGAAGTTCTCAACTCTTAGTGCACAAGAGAAAATCCCAGCTGCCCAAATTTCACTCCACTTAACACCAGAGAATCTCTGGATATGCAGCTGACACTGTGATTTTGAGATTTTGAAAACTCTCCATGAAAAATTCTCCACATCTGTGTACTGCAGAGAACTATGAAAAAGAGACCATTTCACTGCATCATAGTATAGATATCCACACTAACCATTCACATGCCTTTAAACAATTTTGTTTACCTCTAGCCTTCAGGTTCTTTATCTGAAAAACAGGTATGATGCACCCTATATACTGCATAGTAAAGGAGAAGAAAAATCTTACACAACCTTGTTTTTAAAAAAAAATAGGTAAAAGTTAAAAATAAAAAAGTTTTTGTTTGGGGGATAGTATCCTGTATAGAAATGCCAAATGGTTTCAACATTGTTAGAAGCTTTTTTGAGAAAAACATTTAGGAAAGAAAGATTTAAAAGGCAGGCAGGAGGGAGGGAGAAGAAACAAAAGATAGAAAGATAAAATGAGTATATTTTGGTTTTGTTTGTGGTTTAGTTTGGTTTGGTTGTGAAAGAAAGCTTGAATAGGAATATGTTAAACCTTTTCTGTAATTAGGAAATAATGCAAAATTTGAAAATGCAATGATATAGAATGGGGACAGTGAATTTAGAAATATGAAAAATACTACAAACATTATCATAGCACACCAGAAAATTGATACTATTTTGACATTTTCTGGTGCTTGCATTTAATTCTTCAGCATACCAGAATAATTACGGGACAAAAAAAATCAATGGAACAGAAATATCAGTTTGGCACATTTACTCAGTTCTAATTATGCCTTCATACTGATTTCTAACATTAATCAACCAAAGTGCAACCACTGGTTGCTCCATTTTGTGTAAACTAGATTGCAAATTTCTTACCTGTAGTCATGGAATCTCTCAAAATAGAATCCCTCGGACTTCCCTGGTGGTGCAATGGGTTAAGCACCACACTATGAAGCAAACCAGAGCTACTGCAGCATGAGTTCAATCCTCACCTCCCACCAGGGGGGTGACCCAGATGGCGTGGCAGATCTCTCCTGTCTCGCCAGCTGCTCCCCTCCGAAGTGTGTTTCGGTAGATCTGCCTGTTCTGTTCCCCATTCTGTCTCTGGTGCGTCTTTTCATACATAGATCTTTTCTAAAAAAAAAATCCTGGCCACGGGCTTTTTGAGTGCAAGAGCTCTTAATTCTGCAGTAAATATCAATAGTCTGTTACTTTGCTTTTACTTGTTCTGCAAGCACTTACCACTGTTTTAATTCCAGTAGCCCTGGGGTCAGATGTTGGCCTCAGACTGTATAGTTCCTTCTGGAACTGGAATCCAAACTTGAAATTCAGTCCTCGTGACTTAGTTTCTCACCTTCCTGATGAGGACCGACTTTCTGCTAGCAGAGCTCCAGGACTCTGCCCTCACTCTAATCCATGCTCCCCTCTGCCGCAGGATGCACCTGCTGCCCCCATCAAGCCAACTGCTGCCTTGACTTTCTCCATCACCCTCCTCATTGCTGAACATCTACCTGAAATACTGATGGCCAATTTCAGAAGAGTTCTCTCATTGCTTATTTTGACAACAAACTGAAACCCAAATGACCAAATTATTACAAGGGATATCAGCAGCCCCTTTGTTGAACCCCTGGCCTTTATGTCCCTAATAAAGCCACAGAAAGATTGAAGCCAAACCTACATTGGTCAGGTGTCTACAAACATTCAACGACAGAAGATTTTTTCCAGAGGACAGCATCATAGTCCTAGGTGGGACCGATAGAAATATTTGAGTATATTCAGGGACATGAGTTCCCATGTGAATGTCTTTAATGTATATTCTCTAGTCTAAAATAAAATGTTGAGAATTATTATAGTAGTCAGTTGGCAACCCTTGAAATTTAAAGCTGAGCATCAAAAACAACAGAATCATCTCCCTCTAAAGTTTTTCTACTTAGACTTTAATGATATCCCATAAGCAAATTCTAGAACCAAATCTCACATATCATCAGCTCTACCCTGCCATTTTGATATCCATAAAACTCCAGCAGCACGAAAGTGCCTTTCCTTTTCAGTCCACTTGGACAATACAATTTAGGGGTGAGTCCTAGATCACCCAACCAGCCACCACATGAGACAATTCTATCATTTCTGTAAAACACTACAAACAAAATTTTGTGCCTGAATACCTTGGGGGAAATCAGGTTAAACAAAATTAACTTATTTCAAATTATCTATACATTTTCAGATAATATTATGACTCTCCATAGGACAATAAAGGAACTCTTCCCCCACTGCCCTCAGGCCAGTTCAGAAGATTAGCTGTACCATGAGACATATTTTATGGAAATCCTTGTGAACAGTTTGTCTATTCATTCATCTTTGTTACCATTCCACTAGTACAGTTGTAGTACTGAGTAGAAACTAAATACATTGGAATGGAATAACACGGAGTGGAGTGGATTCAAATCGACAAGTGGAATAGAAAGCCTAAGAATAATGAATGGGAACTTATCAGAAGAACAAAGCAGAACCCCAGCAGTCATCTCATCTCATGAGTTTTCTAGGCCAAACTGTACTCAAAATGATGTTGTTCCTTGCCCGTACTATCAAATCAAGCTATATTCTACCTGACTGGGTAGCTGTTTGGTAAGCATGCAATGACATGGCTAGACACACCACAGACAGATTAGACTAGGAAGCCTTCAGAGCTCTGCTTCCACAGACACGTGGAGAATTGTTTTGTTGCCACTTTCTCCAGTCTGTGCCTATGCTCTCTGGCCATATCCTCCAAACCAGCAATACTGCCTCTTTGGAGCCCTTACTGCTGCCCCATTTGGTACTCCTCAACCTCAGATTCCTACTCGTTCTTCCCAATGAGGCTGCTCACAATCCCCTCAGTGAAGCCCATGGTCTAGAAACCTCTTCTTCAGTTGCATCTACTTTCAGCTTTTCCTCTGACTTGTCTGGGACTAAATCTAGCAATCCTTCCATACAAGGCCTACAGTCAACCTTTCTACTTTATAAAAAAACTTTCATACCATCATGCTAGAAGGTGAAAGGTCAATGGTAGAGACAAATCTTAAATCAAGGAAGGTCTTCACTAAAGTGAATTCTCCCTGAGCTTTCCCCATCACCCTGCAACATCTCAAAACAGTAGGGCTGACCCAATCTGTTTCCATACCCTGGAAATAATTGCTAGAATCTCAGAATCAAGATCCAATCTGCAACCTCCAATTTCAAGAGGTTTGGGGTGGGGGGTGGTTTAGTAGTTCCTTCTTATAAAAAACAGTACCTGCCCAAGCCTGGTTATTTAGAGGACAGTTAAAATGGCATTGCTTTGGAAAGAACCTAGTACTGGGTTGGGTATCTTATTACAGTAAGTTTCGATCACTGGGCTTTATTCCTTTCTGATTACTCCCCTCCCATCACATTGTGTGATGCTAGAAAACAGAACTTTCTTCAGTCCTCATCTCTGAGTCCCATTGGTATCTTCTCTCTTTTATCATACCCTACTATTTCTAGGAGCCATAGTCCTACCACTGTTCTCCAGCCAGAACCTATAAAAATAAACCTACCATAATGCCTTATTTTTGACTTTGTCTCTCTTGAGGCCTCAGACTTTTCCTCCTCCCATATGTTCCTGGTTCTCACTTATCTTTGACCCACAGTACTTTCAGGGGCTGGTGTATCCTCCCCAGACAGTCTCATGAGGCTGTTACTTAGCTTAGATCCAAGCCTTGGCCTATTGTACTTTCAATTTAAGCCCTGCCTTTCCCACTTTTGATTTGACTCTGTATGTACAGCAATGCGGCAAAGGTGAGGTATTGAAAAGAATGACTATTAAGTACATATACTAGAAGACCTAGCTTACAGTCTACAAAGCACAGTTTCTAAAGTTGTCAACTAATCAAATTCAGAAAGCTACCTACTAAGTAGTCAACAGATTCCAAGTCCAGAGGATTTGGTTTCACAATAAGAAAGACTTTAGAGGGGGATGATTATGTTCACATGGTATGAGCTCTCTCTGTTGAGATCTGAATTTCCAGGTGAAATGTATTTCTTGGCTGCTTAGACAACTCTCCGTCTCTAATTCTGCTGCTATCTTGGATGCACTCGGGGTGCTTAAACCAGCAGAGAATTCTTGATGTGTGATGCTTCCATGGGAAGTACTATTTCAATAGCAGAAGGCTAACACATCTGATGGGCACACTGCCCACTGGGCCATCTTGTCTGCCAACACTCCCACATTTATTAAGGTTCTTCTGTGAGATAAAGAGGTTGGACACCTGGATCCTTCCAAAAACAAAACAAAATTAAAGCTGCAATTACCTGTCTGCCCTGCACAAGGCAATCTACCCTGCTGTCCTTTTGGTTTTACTGGTGACAAGCAGATGTCACCCAGAGCAATTTGGAAACCTGAGCAAAGAGAATTCAGATAAGATTCAAAAGAAGAACTTAATCCAAACGTACAACCTTCCTGCCAGACAGGGAATATAAGAACTATCACAGGGACATGGAAACAAGGAAAGAGACTCATTATGAGGACCCTGCCAGGCCTTACCCCTCCAGCATTCTTCTTCCTAGCTGAGACTGGCCAGGGTCCAGCTACAGACTTCTCCTGCTCCAGCTTGTGGGATCTTCATGAAAGTTATGGTACTCTATAAACTCTTAGAATTAAGCTTCAGGTACAATTTGCTGCTTGATATTAAACAATCTTTTGTTTTGTCCCTACAATCATCATCTTGGGCCCATGCTGGATTTCCTGTTTTGCTCATGACATACAGACCTGAAACCAAATTCATTTGTGTGGCTATATATTTAAAGATGTCTGCTACTTCTCCTTGATGTGAGCAATTACTGTGCCTGCTTGAAGCACCATATAATAACCTTCTCTTTGTTAACCCATCTCTGTACTCTGCTCACTTGATAAGATATACTCTACCCCCTGGACTTCACTGAGTTTAACCACAGCACAGATTATAGCTCAGCTCTAGACATTCTGCAGGGACTGACTGATGATCCCCTGTCAGCTGCAGGTGGGTCTGCACCCAAAGGGCTCCTCAATTCTTGGGTCAATCTTCTCCCAGGTTGCTCTTTCTATTTTCAACAACACACATAGTTTCCCATTTTTCTGAGTCAGCTACAGTGCTCCATGCTGCCTTGCATTCCAGTCATTTATCCATTTTTTTAAAGATTGTAAAGGATGGAGCAGAATGTTACTCTTCTTTATAGTACCTAAAGTGTTTTTAAAAAGTTTTAACATAGTAGATATTTAATGAGAGTATGTTGAATAAACAAATGAAACACATGAACCAGAACCTCTCATCTCTATCAGAAAGAGCTGCTGTGTCCAGAGTTGACGTTTGATATGATCAAAGAATTGTAAAATGTGAAAGAGACACAGTACTATTGTTAATTGTCCGACAGTAGAGGGTCATCAACACTGGCTTGGATAAACCAAGAAATGCAGGTTGTCTACAATGGTCTAGAACCTTAGCTAATTTTCTAAACGACTGTAGTGAGTTCAAACATACTTTGTAAAGAAAAAAACAATGAGTACAGATTTGGAGAGAAAGATATTTAGGTCTCAGATGTATAAAACTTGAGAGTGACAATGTCCTGATTGATTTCACTATAACACTTACCAACAACATATACATGAGATTGATCAGAGAAAGTAAAAATGTGTAAAGTGCCAGGTACCGTTGTAAGTGATGCACATGGGACAACTCATCATACCCTTACACACCCCCACAAGAGGTCTGCCTTATAATAAACCCAGTATACAGCCTAGGAAGTGGCTGCTGACCACAGCAACAATAAATCTTAGAGGATGAGTGATACTATAAATCCTAGTAGAGAATTATAAAGAACAGAATAGTATCGTTAGAAGCCCTAACCCTAAAAATGATACAATTCATTAGACTCTAGAAGAGAATGGCAGTGGAATTAGAGGAAGTACCAGATGATCACTTTAAAATTATTTCATGGTAGGTGTGGAGAGTCTAAAATTGAAATATTAGTTTAAAATTTTCAAAAACTTCATCCTGTTAATGTTTATCATATTTTTTTTCTGACCAAGAGGATTATTTAAGAAACAAATATATTAGTTCAAATAACAGGTATCATTTCTCTCTAGTTCTCTTAAAGTCAAGTACAACCAGTATGTTCTTATTTCTACGTTTATAGATGAGCTGCACAAGAGGAAATAGGGAACTGAAGAGAAATATAGGAGAGATGAACTCTATTGATAAAGCTGCAGAAAAAGTGATCCTTCACATTTTATTGCCTGAAGAAGACAGCAGGCAGTTGGAGGGAACCGCACAGCCTCCACCAGGGGTAAACAATGCTTGAATTCAGCTTTGCTACCTACACTTTCACTGCAGAGTTGCAAGGCAGCCAAAATTAATTCCGCCATCTGTGTCCATCTCACCTGTCCCTGTTCTCCATGTCACTTCTGGATGACAGCTGCAGTCTCATTTCTTCTTCGGAAACAAGAAGAGTCATTTCGCCCAGCCTGAAACTCACGTTAAAGCTTGCACTTGTTATTCTAGAGAGCAGATATACAAAGAAAGCAACAGATAGCTGTCTCAGGTGGGAGGGCTGATTCAACTACAAATTACTTTGCGTTTAGCTGAAGGAAATTAGCAGGAGGCAAAGCCATGCCCAGCTGGAATCTAAGCTTCTCAAATGTTACTCCTTGCACAACCTAAGTCGGCCCACGTGTGTTGCCCATTACTCACACTCTTGCAATAGTACAGCAGTCTAGTGAGAAAAGCCCTGGGGCCAAACAACCAGGCTCTAATCTCCAGTTCTGTCTTAGTTTCCATCTACTCTGACCTATGAAAAATCATACATCTATAGCAGTTTTTTCCTCTTCGACATTTTTGTCCCACCTACTCCTGGAAAGGAAATAAAATGGGAGGAACCTGGTGACAGCAGAAAAGAACAAGAATCTATTTCCACAATCTCCTAAGCTAACCAAATACAACCTCCTCCACCGTGAACTTACTGGTCATTCTAGACCTGTCAACATCCACCGAAACACATGTCTTACAACTGGCCTTTTTATCCCCATCTTTTGTCACCAGATGAGGTTCCTATTCTTAAACATAGTTCCACAGCTATATGTAATGCTCACGACTCTGGATTTCACCTGGTCAGCTAATGCCTCTGCATCTGTTAGCAATGTCCAAACAAGTATCTTACAAATTTTTCAAGCAAGAGGTCTCAAAGTAAGCTGGGAACAACTATTGTCTGTATCTACAGTTTAAAATTAGAGCTAGGCCTCCCTGGTGGCGCAGTGGGTTAAGCAACGCACTATGAAGCAAACCGCAGCCACTGCAGCAAGAGTTCGATCCCTGCCACTGGCCAGGGAGCGGACCCACATGGTGCAGCAGACCTCTCCTGCCTGGCCCGCTGCTCTCCTCGGCAGTGTATTTCAGTCGATCTGCTTGTTCTGCTCCCCGCTCTGTCTCTGGTGAATCCTCACAGCACCCCCGCATCTCTGGCCTGTACCCCAGCTCTTGTATGCATAAATAAATTTTTTAAAAAAGTAAGAGCCCTGATAAAGAAAAATAAAGTCTAGCAGACCCACAAAAATAAATAAGAACCCGAATAATTTTTACCACCTATGCCCCCTATACCATTAGAAAAGGGCCTCACACACAGCTCTTTCACCTCTCTCCAAACTTCTTTAAGAGGCAAAACAAGGCCTTTCCTACAGAAGGCAGCTAAATTGCTTATACAACAATTCCTTTACAAATAAGCTAAGCTCTAGTTAGCCTTTGCAAAGCCTCCTTTGCATCTCCATCCAGGGACTATGGGATCCTTCTGAAAGTTAAAACCCACTTAGATGAGATCCAGCAGGGGATAAGAAGGCATACTGACTTTTTACAGCATGTTTAGGTTGTTTAGGAGAGAGAGGGAAGCACAGAACATAATCTGAAAACTTATCTTGACCATCTCCCTCCCACCTTGATTTATTGTTATTAAAACTAAGGTTCTCTGTTTTAGAGAGATTCATCACAAGCAGGTATATAAGAACTTAATCTTCAAGGATACAGACACAGGTCAGTCACCTTAGTAACAAATCCTCAACACACACACACACTGTAAATTCCAGCCCTCAGTGAGTTCTTTTGATAGTGGAAGTAGAGCTCTGCATTAACTATCCTTCCTAGCTTATTCCATTAAAAACTCCACCTGAAAACTTGATGGACTATTCCACAAAGTTAAGTGACAGGGGTGTGAGGGGTACATAACCTTGTTACTCAAAGTGTGGTCCTTGGACCAACAGCATTGTCATCCACTAGGATTTGGCTAGAAATACAGATTCAGACCTTCCCTTGACTTCTGAATGTACAATTTGCATTTTAGGAAGATCCCCAAATAATTCATAAGCACAATAAAGCTTGAGAAACAATGATCCATAGCAATGGTTCTCAAACTCTGCTGCTTACCAGTTATCTGGGAATGATTTTTACGTCCTAATGACAAGAACTTGGCCAAAACCAGAATTATAATCCCTGGAGGTATAATCTAGACACCAATAGTTATTTAAAACTGCTAGATTATTCTAATGAACATCTATCTTTGAGAACTAATATGTAAAGTACAAGGACAGCAATGCAGGGATTATAATTTGGGAATAGGGAAGATTGGTGGAGCAAAATTAAGGGAGAAAATATGGGAGTGGGCACATATGGGCTACGTTTCTTAAAGTAGACTCAAAGTTCCCTGTAAGAAAAGTGCCTAAGAACACCCAATGGGGGGGGGGGGATTATCTCATCAGATACCCAATAAGAAAATTGGGTATCTGGTACAGAAGAATAAAATTATCTCATACCATATGTAAAAATCAACTCAAAATGGTTTAAGGACTTGACCTCAGAACCTGAGACTAAAATGGAAGAAAACATAAGGAAAAATTTTTTCAATGCAAACTTGGTCAATGATTTTTTGGATATGATATCGAGAAGACAAATGGGTTTGTCTCAAACTAAAAAGCTTCTGCACAGCAAGGGAAAAATAAACAAAGTGAGGACATACAAGAATAGGAGAAAGTACTTACAACCCATACATTTGCTAATGTCCAAAATATATAAAGAACGCAAGTAATTCTATCACAAGACAACAAATAAACAATTATAAAATGGGCAGAAAATATGAGCATTTTCCCAGTATGAATGGACAATAGTTGTATGCAAAGAAGTCAACAACACCACTCATTAGAGATGTGCAAAACAGAACACAATGCGCTATCACCGCTTGTCTGTAGGATGGTCATCATCAAAAACACATGATAACAAATGTATGTCTTGATCCACCATGCTCATGGAGTGGGCTTGTCTCATGCTGTTGCTCTGTGAAATTGAAATTGTTGTGTCTAAAGAGAAATGCTATTACCTAGCTGTGAACCCAAGGCCTGCTCCTCAATGCAAAGGGCTGTTTTACTTTTTCACTATGCATTCAAATTTGCAATGTAAGGAGTCAAGAACTAGATTTTATTCTACTTCTGCCATTTAGAGAAGGTTTACAAGACATCAGAATTTTAACTTCCTTTTACAGTATGTCTAAACTTAGTTTCATATATGTTTCTCTATATGGAAATACTACAATCTACTTGATAGTTTATTGGAAGGGTTTTTTAAAAGGTAGGTAAATCATGTAGCACTGTCCCTTCTGGATGTGGAAGACTGTCTCCACTTTTATGCTATTATATTAAATGGTATATGATTACAATGCACATTTATTGAGGGTCTTTGACATATCAGGCTGGGCAGGTGTGACAGTCCTGGTTTGAGATGATCTTAGTCATGAGAGTTTTTCCCTGGTTCATATTGTGATATGTGGTTAGTGGTTTTCAAAGACTGGTGTTAAAGGACAAGGGACTTGGGGGGTAGGGGCAAGAGGGTTGGTGTTAGTGTGTGAAAGCAAAGAAGCCTGAGGTTTTTGGGAGGATAAAAATGTTTTACAACTAATGGTAGTAATGGATGCAAAAGTCTACACATGTTAAATGTTACTAGATTGTATACTTTAAATTAACTAATTCTACGTGTGTTTATCTCAACACCTATAATTTTTCAATTAGTTTTACTTCACATAGATTCTCTTTCAAGAAAGACATTCTAAAAGCTGCAGGAATTGACTCAAGCACTTTATGAAAAGTTTCTTATAGTATTTCTTTTACATTATCCAACTCTGGTCAGAAGTTTATATAAATATGGAAGTAATGGATGGACATATCATTTAATAAATATAGGTTCCTGGTACCTGCAAGCATAGTGCCATCAGTGCAGAAGTATAGCCAGATGTTAAACAAATAAACATTAAAATGAAAATGAGGACCTCCCTGGTGGCGCAGTGGGTTAAGCAACACACTATGAAGCAAACCGCAGCCACTGCAGCACGAGTTCGATCCCTGCTGCCGGCCAGGGAGGGGA
>JAGFMF010011643.1:4900730-4932375 GCA_019455555.1 Galemys pyrenaicus | reverse complement strand
TGGTGGCGCAGTGGGTTAAGCAACACACTATGAAGCAAACCGCAGCCACTGCAGCACGAGTTCGATCCCTGCTGCCGGCCAGGGAGGGGACCCATATGGCACAGCAGACCTCTCCTGCCTGGCCCGCTGCTCTCCTCAGCAGTGTATTTCAGTCAATCTGCCTGTTCTGCTCCCCACTCTGTGGTGAATCCTCTCACCCCTCCCCACCTCTGGCCTGTACCCCAGCTCTTGCATGCATAAATAAATAAATCTTTAAAAAAGTAAACGAGTACAATATTATGTTGCCTGATTATGACACAGAAGAATTATTGGGCCTTTAGCCAATTCTGCATCTTCATACTGAATTCCCAGGTGATGTCTACCTTTGAGCAACTTTATATTTTGTCACCAAGATGCTAAATGCTTCAAGGTTAGAAACTGCCTTATCAATCCCTGAAACAGGATTCAAAACAGTGACACGCACGAAAAAATTCAAATATATATGAATAATTTATCTATATAATGAATAATCTATCACTACAAGGAATACACATAGTTACAAGAAACTGGACTCTGAAGTTTAAATCTTAATTCTAGTAAACTGATATGCTACATTCCCCAAAAAGGAAAAACTTTGAATTTCAAAAGGAAGAGTAAAGGGAAGCTCAGCTCTTCTGAGAAAACTTAACAAATTCTAGAAAGAATAAGATTTATTTTCGTAAGTTCTGCTTCATACTGCCCTTGGTTGAGAATCTAATTCCCCATACTCTGGGGGCTTTCCCCAGCCATGTTGACTGGCTCAAGGTTTCACTTTGATAAAAATAAATTCCAGTGTGGTTGGAATAATGGTAAACAAATTCCTTCTCCTATCGCTTCCTGTTTTTTTTTTCCTTTCCTCAGAAACTTATTCTTTGTTTATGGAAGGTTCTGAATTTATTTTACTCTAATGATGCATTCTACTTCGTTTTTATGGTGGAGCTTCTTAGAATGACCATCTGCATCATCAGCAGATGATCAGCAGAGCTTAGGACTACATTAAAATTATCTTCTTTAGCACTACCTTAAAATTTTCTTCAAACAACTGATTCAAATCTTCCATTTAACATGCAGTGAGTCCTTACTGTGATCATTATTTAAACAACATACAACATGTCATTTTATCTTTTCCATTTGCGTTACGTAAAAAGCATGCTGGTGGAAAGTATGATGGAGATGGGGATCCAGAACATTATTAATCAAAGAGATAAATGCCTGTAACTTCCAGAGAGTAAGTACTATTTGAGTATAAATACTTGGGCATATATTCATTCATTTATTGAAGACTGTGAGTTTGGATTTCCTACAGCCAGGAGATCTGAGAAAAGGATTCAAGTTCAAGTATGTTAGTTGGGAGGTAATCTCAGAAAATACTTCATGGGAAGAAGAGAGGTGAACCAGGTAGGAAAAGAAAGAAAATAAAGATTACCTGACACCCTCACCTGCCTAGTGACTCAGCTAAGGAAGCAGAACACCCTAGCTCTGGAATCACCCGAATACACACAGATCTAGAATTAACAAGGGATGGTTGAGACTCTATCCCAACACCCCAGAGAAAGACTCCCCACAATTCTGTCTCCACAGTTCACAGGGATCCTGTATTTCCCAGGTACATACGTTCCAACAGAAAGACTTGGGGTCATTACGGAATTATGGCACAGCAGACACCCTCAAAATTAGACCTGGGAGGCTTTCCCCTGGAAAGACATACCACTCTCAGTACAACCTGCATACAAGAGAAGTCGGTCCTCACTGCCAGAAGCCCAGGCAGAGCAAGGAGTACAGAGGCGACAGCTGGTCCCAAGGCATTGTGTTCCCATCCTGAGTACTGCTAACCAGAAAAGGTTAGGGCTTATCAAGTTAGTACTTCACAAGGTGGATTTAAAAAACAACTTTAAATATTTATTTATGCGTACAAGAACTAGGGTACAGGCCAGAGGTGTGGGGTGTGAAAGGACTCACTAGAGACACAGTGGAGAACAGAGCGGGTGGATAGACGGAAACACTGCTGAGGGGAACAGCGGGCGAGGCAGGAGAGGTCTGCTGTGCCATGTGGGTCACCTCCCTAGCTGGGGATCGAAATCATGCAACAGTGGCTGCAGATGCTTCACAGTGCTATGTCTTAACCTCTTGCACCACCAGGGAGGCCATGGGTAGCATTTTTAAAAAGGAACATGTGAGAACATATATACACACTTCTGCACACACTCATACAAAAAAGACCCAAGTATGCACCACATCCTCTGGGCCAGTTTTTCTCCTCACAGCAGCAAGGGTTGCCAATTTGTCTCAGGACTTCAGGCCAGCTCCTCCAGGCTCCTGCAGCTCTCTCTTACCCCAGTCCAACAACCAGCACCCAGCAGTGGGCAAGCTGCCCCTTCAACCAAGGGTCTCCATCAGGAAATGTTCTCTTTGAACTCTAAAGAGGTACTGCCAACATGGAGGTCAGGAGGGCTGGGCTGTATAAGGGGAACAGTGTGGTTCCTGATAGAAGGGCCAGAGGAGAATGGGGATAGAATGCGCTAAGCTTCCAGGAAGGCTCGGAGAATGTCGAGGGGGGTGTGGGGGGGTCAAAGGCACTGCCAGTGTTGCTCTGACCACCCTTCCCAAAAGACACCTGATCTTGTGGGATCTCGAGAGCTCCAGGAGTGTCCTATAATGAGAAACACCTGGAGGCCCAGTTGCTAGTGGCTGCTTTTCCTAGACTCCTCCTTAAAGAGACCAGCAGCAACCAAATGTAATCCTCGTCTATGCCTTGCTCCCCGCCCCACCTCAGAGTCAGTGCAACAGTGTCTCAGGTCTACCCAGGCGCAAGCAGAGAGTTTAGACTAAAAACCCTGCAGAGGGTGCTACTGGGAGCCAGAAGAGGGGAGTGAACTATACATGCACCATGGCAATTCTAGAGCCTTCCAGGAGACTTAAGGCCCAGATGGCAATGAGAGTCTCTGGCACCCCAATCTGTAGTCTTTTTCCTGCAGGCCTGCATCAAGTGCCCTTCAGATAACACTCTGCATGTCCTCACATATCCGGAGGAAGAGGACATCTATTGTGGCTTCAACAGTTTATTCTAGTTCAGTGTTGGCTCTTGCTTGAACAGCAATTTATGTTCCTGCAAAAGCAGAGCCTGAGAAAAAGATCCCCCAAACAGAAGTGAGGAAGTAGGGAGAGTGAGACAGAGAACAAATCAGTATAAGGGCATTACAGAGGTCATCTCTGTTGGCAGGGGTGATGTGATTTTGACACCCAAAGGAGGGAATTAGTAAACATTTAATGAATGAATGTTCCTGCAGAACTGGCAATCGAGATATAAGTTATTTGTGCTTCCTAATCTAGTCCTTTGTTTAATTTCAGAAGTCTCAAAATGTCATATCAAGCCAACAGAAGAGAGTGAAAATAAAATAAAATAAATACAATGCATATTAGTGCTTCTAAGGAAAAGGATACCTAAGTGTGAATGGCTTTTGGTGGGCAAGGATTTTGTCATCTGAGACAGATGTTAGCAGATTCCAACTTCCAGGGATTTATGTCGATGAATGTGGTGATGAAAAGTAACAGCTACCACAGCTGCTGTTTGTTGAGCCTCTTGCTGAAAGAAACATCTCCACTTGGATGTTTTTCAGACATCTTAACATATCCAAAGTCAAACTTTTAATTTCCACCCCACACTTCAAATATTCTTCCCTTGGCCTTTCCCGTCTCGGCTAATGAAGACCTCCTTGACTCCCTTCTCTCACACGCAGCTGTAAATCCTGTCATATTTTCCCTCAAACTATATAGCTGAAGGCAAATCACTTCTCCCACTGAGGCCCTCTGTGCTCCATTCCAAGACAGCATCACTAGCCTAGATTTTTGCAATAGTTTTCTGCATTCTCATCAGAATAACTGCATCCCATCCAATTCACCTCTGACTCATACCTTTCTGACACTATCAAAGGTTGTGATTCAAGTAACTGTTCTCCTTGAAAGGCACATGCTCTATTTGCAGTATCCCTTGGGTACTTCTTCACTCCCCCTCCAGCTTTGTTCCCAATTCTCGACTTCCTCTTGGCTCTGAGTTTCGCCTCCTAATTCCAGATTTGCACATACCTCTCAGATGTGTGAACTGACTCTGGTTTCCTTAGGTGACTTTTTGCTATTTTGGAGTACTAAATTTAGCTTCTACGTCCTTTTGGGTCATGATTCCTAAAACCCTTTTGTCTATCTTGACTCCTGTTCTCTTCACACAAATAGGCGCCACCCACAGTAACAAATATCTAGGTCTGGTCTATTACTCTAGGGAAACAGCAATGCACAGGAATGAGGACAAAGTCGAGAGAGTTTCTTGACACAAAAAGGAATGACATTTAAAGTTGAGAATGGAACCAAATGTGTGGGTACTTGTCCTAGAAAATCTTACTAGCCACCAGAAATTACTGGAGTTACCAATCTTTTTGAAGTATGTCTCCATAAAATAAATTATCTCCAAAATTGTAAAAGTAAGCACCAACAATTAAACAGAAAAGATTAAACCTAATAACTACCATGCCCTTCAAATTCTGAAGAACCTGCCACTAGAACACTGAGTTTGAAATCAATGTGCATTTTGACAATACTAAAAATTTTTGAATAATGTGTAAAAAAAAAAACCACCCTCTTAACCTTTTGTGTAAGAGTTGAAGACCATTCAGACATAATTGTATATGCTATTGAAAGGGGAGTGTTAGGAGACTATCGAAATGGTCTAGTAATAAAAGAAAATAAGGTTTGAACTCAATGTTATTTATTTCATTAAGTATTTATTGACAGAATGGACATTGCCAACGGATAGAAGGCACTTGCTGGGCAATGCTGCCAATAGATAAGAGTCGTAAGAGAGACAGGTAAAACACTATGTGTCCCAAACTCTGAACTGCATACAATATCTGCAATATCTGCATACAATATCTGAGAGTAACAAGTTTGCGGAATCTTTACATTTTTCTTCTAGAAGGATTAACATTAGCCATGAAGGTTTGATTTATTCAGAAGTTGCTTTCTTCTTAAGAACACATTACTCATTTTTTGTTTCTTTGGTATTTATCTTCCCTGATAGCTCTCTGGAATTCCTGAAGATGACAATGCAGAATGGATTCTTTCTTATAAATACACAAGTCCTACTTCCTGGAAATAGTCCAGGGAAACATTTTTTGGCCAAGTTGTCTAACAAAGACCCATGTGAAACAGAGAACAGAAAAACTATAAAATCAATATAAGGTCTCCTAAAATGACACGTGGCATTTTTATTTGTGAGTGGCATACAGAATCCTGGGTATGTTAGGAGAATTAGAACCAGCAACACTATTTCAGTGGGTAAGTTACATTATATTGACAGTAGAAATACAGACCATGGGATTGCCAGATGGGAGTGTTCTGAGCTTCAACTAACAATCTGTGGGCCAAACAATGAACTGATACCCCCATCCTGCATTCTTAACTAGGTCCCCCATTGTATACTGATCTTATTACTCCCAGGTTTGAGCCAATCAGATGTTAGATTGTAGCACAAGCCAAAAAGCAGGCATATGGATGGCGTAGCATTGAGTTAACAGACCTGAACTCCAGAATGTTTTAATAAACTGAGTTACCCAAAGGCTTGGGCAGGGAATGAACCACTTAACAGGAGATTAAATGGGTTCTTCTTACCTCCTGGTTTCCTGAAAAAGCCAAACCTAATCAAATTCCAGTGGCACAAACAGGGCCACATGGATAATTTGAGGGTAAAGAATGCTTTTATATTAAAGGCAGTGTTTGTCTCTAGCATTCTATTACCTACAAACCAACATGGTTTCAATTTAAGCTTCTGTTAATCCTGACCATTTCTTTCAAGTGTTTCTTATTTAAAATAGAAATTCCACATTGAACATTTTAATAACATTAACTGTCAAAGGCAGCTGTGATTGGTTTTCCTTTCAATCCTCTGCCAGATGTAGATATTTGTGATCATTGATGCCCTTTGTTTTCCTCCCTTTCCATTATTAAATGTATCATTAGTAAAATACAAGTCCAAGGGAAATCACTTTTCACTGAGACACTACTATAAAGGAGAGCTGAAGAATGCAATCATCCATCGTCCATTGAGATGGATGCCAAGAGGATTACATTATTGTGTTAGTAACTTAATAAAGAGTTACTACTTTATGGCTTCTTCCATTGTCATAACAGATGTTTTGCCACACAGGACAGGACAAGAAAAGTGAATGTCAACTCACCACCTCAAAATAAACCATATGCTCAAAAAGTACATTTAAAGAGTATTAAAACACATGAGTTTCAAAGTGTTCTTAGGGAAAGGCAAATAACCAAAAAAAAAAAAAAAGGGGCCATATTAGAAAGAACAATGGGAAGACCATATTTGGTGAGAGATGACTTGCCTCCCAAAAGAAATCCTAAGACCATCTTACTCTAAAGAGAAAACCAGACATTTTCCAGCAATATGCTAGGAGGAACAATGACTTGAAAATTCATCTTTGTGATGAATTTTGGATGGATACTTAATGTAACTGATGAAGACAAGGCTGGAGATGGGGCACAGGAACCTTCAAACTCTTGATTTGCAAGCAAGGGTGTATTACTTTGACCACAGAACTCACTCCTTTTAAGAACACTGGTTCTTGATTAGCCTCATATTAAGTGCACCAGTTCCCAACTCTGATCTCATCAACAACACTCTCCTTACATACAAGTTTTGTTCTTGAATGTCTACTGATATACCAACACCTAATATGACCCTATTGCTCCTTCCTACTCACTCTCTCATGACCTTCCCAAGTGCATGCTTCCCTTCCTTCTAGCACACTCAGCTCCTAGCAACATTCCAGGCCATCCTGGAGAATATTCCACCATTTCCATGAAGATTTCAATAACCCAGTTCTAGGTTTATAGGCCACATATTATCTGAACTCTACAGACGGCATGTAGTGCATACCCTTGGGATATTATCTACTTTTTCTTATACATGTTTTAAATAATTGCTGTGATTGGTTTCAGATGAACACATTGAAACCAAATATACCATGTGTACACTGTATATGATATCTACATAGTGATAAGTTTTCTAAACTAGTAAATGACTTCCCAACTGATTGGCAGTGTAATATTATTCTTTAATCATCTGTATCCAGAACTAATCATCTATTCATCCATGACACAAGTATCATGTATCATTTTGCAACTGTTACATCATCCCCCAAATATCTAAGTTATATGAAACTCCTTGTTTCTGTAAACAGTCAAGACAAGGACATCTAGCTGTAAAATGGGGATATCATGGAGGGTATACAGATGGAAGATCTCATCCAAACTAGAAATTCTCCTTTGTAATGATGAAAGAAAATTGTATAAGAAATCGTTGTGATCTGAATGTGCTCCCTCCCCAAATTCATTTGTGGGAATCCTAATCCCAAAATATGATGGTATCTGGAGGTGGGATCTTTGAGATGTGGTTAAATTACGAGGTAGAACCATCATGAATGAGAATCAGTGCCTTGTAAATGAGGCTCCAGAGAGAGCGCTGACCTTTTTGCAATGTGAGGAGTCAGTGTTAAGGGCAAAAGCTCTGAGCCAAGAAGAGGTCCCTAACCAAATAGGACCTTACTGTACCTTGACCCTGCACTCTTTAGCCTTCAGGAACTGTTAGCACAAGTGTCTGGGTTTCGTAAGTTACCCCGTCTGTAGTGTTTTGTTACAGAAGCCCATATAGACTAAGACCAAAATGAAGTTCATTTCTTCTGACCTAACCTCTCAGAGAAGTCAAGCTTCTTGTCCCCACATACATCTAATCATACAATTTCTACATAATGAGCTTCATTTCAGAAGTGAGAAGTTGTTCAACAACCATGACATTTCCCTTTTAAAGGGTGTTGTTACCCTAAAGAGCAATATTACCATGAATTTTCAATATTTTTCTCCTAAAACAACATGGCCTATTCCATTTATTTTAACAGGATAAAATAAGTCTTTCAATTCTTTTTTTCATAGTTTCTAATAAGAAATTTATTTCAATGCCTTAGTCAGGGGATTTCTACCAGTGACCTAAACCCTGAATAATAGTTGTAGTAGAACAACATATTACCAAATTTAATAACTGGGGTAGTTTATCTTTATTAAGATTATATGTGCCTACAACCTAAAGCAGGAAGCCTCATATAAACCTCATATATTACAAGGGAGTAGTACACTTGTATTATTACTGCCTCATACAGGAGATAACTAAAACACAGGAGTCACACAGTCTCCAGGAAGAATAAAATATAAAGTCCACTGAACTCAGAGTATCCCACAACATGGGGCAAAATTTGGGATAACTCACAGTCACCAGGAACCAATATTGACCCAGCACAGTGGAAGACACATAGAAGAAATTCAATTTAAGGAAACAAAAGGCTGAATGTGGGAAGAGGTAATGACTGGGGCCCAAGTGAACAAGGAAGACATGATTTCTGTGGACCTAGCTGTGTAATACAAGTGCCATAGTGTAGTAGTGAGCTAGGCAAACAGGACTTCTAGTAAGAAAGATAAGGTTCAGAAAGGTGTGACACGTCCCCACCCCCCCAGCACCAATTTACCCTGGGATTGGGCAGATATGCCACCATGGAACACGTCAGTGCTGCACCAAAGGCCCAGCCCAGAGACTGTAGGGACATGGGCCTGAGGCCCAGAGAGGAGAGCTAGCAGGATTGATGCAAGTACAAGCAAAGTCTGAGCACAGTACTCACATGAATGACAGGCCTATCCAGAGTCCTCCCCCACTGAAGACCCAGCTACTGATTAGTTCTTAATGAAATACAGCACCATTAGAAAACTGGAAACTCTACACCCTTATCAAAAAAGTAAATAATGGGAAGGTGTAAAGAAAACCCACAAGAACTTGAATCCTCAGGGGAATATTATACCACAGAGAGAAAACAAACCTTCAGAACCCAACCACAAAAGAAATGGAAGAGTGTTGTTTTTTTTTTTCTGCCTGTCAGATACAGAATTCAAAATTGCGATGATGGAAAAAATACAGAGAAGAAAGACAGCTTTTCCACCTCATACATTTTAAGAGTTATTTAACTACATGATGAAATAATATAAAGGAATAATGGATATTCCTGAAGGGGAAGAAAAAGAGAAGTGAACAGAGAACTATTTTTTAAAGAAATGATAGAAAGAAACTTCCCAAACCCAGAGAAGGAGTTAAATATATAAGCCTATGAAGCTAAAAAAGCACAAGTTTACAGAAGAATGAGACTTATACCAAGACACAAACAAGTGAGTCTTTTAAAACAAAGGAGATTATTGAAGCTGGATAGGAAGAAGAAGCAAATAACCTATAAAGGAACCCCAACCAAGCTTATATTTGACTTCCCTAAAGAAACACTATAGGCAAGAGGAGAATTCAATGATGTGATCAAAATAATTAAAGATAAAAACTTCTAGAAGTAGCAGACTTTGATTTACCATTAACCACTCTAAATGTAAATGCACTGAACTCACCAATTCAAAGAGATAGTGTGTTTGATTGAACTGTAAAAATGAATCCAACTCTCTGCTCCCTCCAGAAAATATACAAGTGCTCCAAAGATAACATAGACTCAGAGTAAAGGGTTAAAAAAGAAAACTATAAAGGGCACCCAAAGAGAGTCAGTGACAATCACAGAAAAATTTGATAAAATATATTTCCATCTAAAAAAGGCAACAAGATATAGGAATGGACAATATATTATGATTAAGGAAACAATACATCAGGGAGACAAGACACTCATCAATATATATGCCCAAACAAAGGAACACCATATATAAGGCAGTATTAGCAAATATGAAAACAGATTGAGAAAAACAAATTGATGTCAGGAGACTTCAATACCTTACTTTCACCATGTACAGATCAATTGGACAAAAAACAAATAAGGACATAATAGTCTTAAGCAAAGAATTAGACCATGGAGGCTTACTAGACATTTATAGGGTATTGCATCCCCAAAACAGCTCAATATACACTCTTGTCAATTGCACATTGGAAAATCTCCAGGGCTGAGCACTGTCTGGGCCACAAGAAAAGCATCAACAAATTCATCAAAACTGAATTCATACCAAGCATCTTCTCTGATCATAAAGGTATAAAACTAGAAATCATTCACACAAAGAAAGTAAGAAAAACCTCTAATATGTGGAAATGAAACAACACCCTATTAAATGACTGTTGGGTTAATGAGAAAATAAAAGAAGTATTAATAAACTATTTCTAGAAAAAATAACAATGAGGACAAAATCACCAAGAACTTAGGGGACACAGCAAAAGCAGTACTAAGAAGGAATTATATAGCAATAAAAATCCACAGCAAAAAACAAGAAAGAGCTCACAATAATGATCTCATCATAAGGGACTTGGAAAAGAAGAACAAACAAATACAAAGCCATTAGAAGGAAGGAAATAATAATTAGAACAAAATAATTGAATGAAACAAATATAAAAGACAACCCAAAAGATTAATGAAACCAAAAGCTGGTTCTTCGAAAAAGTAAGCAAAATAGACTGATCTCTAGCTCAGTTCACAAAGAAATGAAGGGAGAAAATTCAAATAAAGAGAATCAGAAATGAAAGAAGAGAGTTACAACAGACATCTCAGAAATTTAGAGGACTGAAAGAGATTGTTATGAACCTTTGTATGCCAGTAATCTGAATAAACTAGAAGAGAAAGACAAGTTCCTAGAAATATACAACTATCTGAGACTGAATAGGGAAGAGATAGAAAACATGAACAGACCAATTACAAGCAAAGAAATTGAAACAGTAATGAAAAATCTCCCAAAAACAAAAGTCCAAAACCACATGGTATCACAAATGAATTCTACCAAACCTTCAAAGATGAACTAATATTTATTCTGTTCAAACTCTTTCAAATACATGAGAAATAGGGAAAACTGCCAAACACATTTTATGAGGTCAACATTGCCCTAACACCAAAACCAAAGACACATACACAAAAGATAATTACAGACTAATTTCCCTAATAAACATAGATGCAAAAATTCAACAAAATCTTAGCTAACTGAATTCAATCATGAATTAAAAGTATACACCATGACCAAATGGAATTTATACCAGGATCAGAAGGATGGTTCAACATCTTAACGTCAACAAAAAGGAAAGATAAAAACCATATGATCATATTAGTAGATTCTGAGAAAGCATTTGATAAAATTCAACATTTATTTATCATATAAACCCTCAAGAAACTGGGGAAGGGATACTTGGTACATACCTCAATATAATTAATGCTATATGTGACAATCCTACAGCAAACATCATTCTCAAGGTTGAAAAATGAAATTTATTCCACTAAGACCTGGTATAACACAAGAATACCCACTTTCACCACTACTATTCAACGTAGTATTAGAAATCCTAACTATAGCAATGAGGCAAGAGTAGGATAAAAAAGGAAACCAACTTGGGAAAGAAGAAGTGAAGTTATCATTATTTTCAGATTATGATAATATACATAATGAACACTAAGGACGCCATGAAAAAACTAATTGATAAAGTAAGTTCAGCAAAGTGGCAGGTTACAGAACCAATACACAAAAATCAGTTGCTGTCGTACATGCAAAGGGAGAAATTAACAGTCCCACTTGCAATTACATCAAAAAAATTAAATACCTGGAAGTAAAATTAGAAAGTGAGATGATAAGGACCTATACAAACAAACAACAAAAATTAAAAAAAAAAAAACCTGTAAGACATTGTTTAAAAAGATAGAAGACACAAAGAAATTGAAAGATAGTCCTGCTCCTGGATGGAAGAATTAAGACTGTCAAAATGGCCATCCTATCCCAAAAAATATACAGATTCAATGCAAGTCCTATCAAAGTATCAGTGACAAAGTATCAATCTTCAAACAAAAAGAACATTAGTGAAACTCATATAGAACCCAAAAGACCCTGAACAGCTAACTCAATCTTGGCCAAAAAAAAAAGAGGAAGAACCAAAAATGAAAAGACAAGGACAAGGACAAATTAGGAACATTTGGTGGGGAGGGGGGAAAGGGAGGGTTGAGGGAAGATGGGAGCACAGGGGACTGAGGTGATGGTGCACTGGTGATATGGTGATGGGGAATACATGGGGATTACAATTGATGTCAAATATATATAAATTAAAGTGAAAAATAGAATAAAAAAGATATAAAAAATAAAATAAAATCAGATGACTTGGGGGAAAAAAAGCAACAACTATAGACTCTTTTAAGTTTCCATGGGATCCAGAATAAAATTTCAGTGTCTGTAAACTGTTAAAAAAAAAAAAAAAGAGGAAGAATGATGGCATCACATAGACAAACCTCAAACTACACTACAAAGCTACAATAAATAAAACTTCATGGTACTGGAAAAAAACAGACACATAGACTAATAGAAGAGAACTGAGAGTCCAGAAGTAAAACCACACCTATATGGACAATTAATTTATGAAAAAGGAGCCAAGAATATACAGTGGAGCAAGAAAAGCCTCTTCAACAAGTGGTGCTGGGAAAACTGGACAGCTGCAGACAAAAGAATGAACTAGATCACAGTCTCACACCATACACAAAACACAAAATATTTGGATGTATGTTCTGAAACCATAAAATACTTAGAAGAAAAATATAGGTCAAACATTCAATGACATAGACTTTAGAGATATTTTGTGGATTCATCTCCAACAGGAAGGAGAAAAAAATTAAGACTACATCAAACTATAACACTCCTCTATATTACTTGTTAATTTTACTTCTGGGTATTTAATTCTTTTTGCTGTAATTGCAAGTGGGACTGTTAATTTCTTTCTTGTCTAACATTGTTCGCATGTACTCTGCACAGCAAAAGAAACTCTAAGTGGAACAAAAAGACAGCCTACTTAATGGGATAAAATATTTGCACACCATACATCTGACAAGGGACTGATATCGTAGATCTACAAAGAACTCATACAACTCAGTAAAAAGAAATCAAATAAAAAAATATGGGCAGAAGAGCTAAATAGACACTTCTCCAAAGAAGACATACAAATGGCCAATAGGCACATGAAAAAATATTCAACATCACTTATTATCAAGGAAATGCAACACAAAACCACCTCACACCTGTGAAAATGGTCCATATAAAAAGACCAGAAACAACAAGTGCTAGAAAAAAATGTGGAAAAAAAGGACTCTCCTTACTCCATTGATGGTAAGGTAGAATGGTCTAGCCCACATGGAAAACAGCAAGGAGATTTCTCAAAAGATTATAAAATGATCCACCACATGACCCACCAATTCCATATCTGGGTATCTACCCAATGAACATAAAAACACTAATTCAAAGGGTAACATATATTCCTATGTTTATTGTAGCACAATTTATAATAGCCAAGTTATGGAACAACTTAAGTGCCCAGAAGCAGATGCATGGATCAGAAAATGTGGTATGTATACACAATAGACTACTACTCAGATATCCAGTGAAATAAGTCAGAAGGCAAAAGAAAAATACCAGATGGTTTCCCCCCTAGGAAGAATATAAGGGAACCAAATAAATGATCAAGAAAAAGAATAATAACAATAACAATAATAATAAAAACACAACAAAAACTATGGAGATGATTGCGGGTGCTTTGTTGGTGGAGTAACAATAGCTAAAGGGGACATCCTGTACTTCTAAAACACAAGCAGTCATGTAAACCAATTATTACCTCAATTTAAAAAAAAAAAATCTTCACAACAGGTATAACCTGAACCCTTATCTATATAGCTGAGTATTATTTCCACTTTGTTGCAAATAGCAACAAAATCCTTAGTCTATCAGTACATATCATGCCACACAAAAGTTACCCTACCCAAATATCTGTAGTTTGAGGGTATTTTATCCAGATATGGTGTTAGAAAATTAGTGGTTGTCCTGAGAGAAAAATCAGGGGTTACTTGGTTATAAAATGTAAAATAATGGAGATATTGAAAAGGAAGAAATGTGAAGATCCTTGTACAGGTCACCAATACTATTATTAAAACTCTTATTCTTGGGGCCACACCAACAAAGCAGTGAACTTATTGAGTTGACACAAAGGAAAGCTTTTCTGAACACCAATAAAAGCAGAAAATCTTCCTAGAAAAGAAATTGGAAAATGGCTATGTCTAGAATGTACAGAATGAACTCAACTTATACAAATAATGTCACCTCTTCCTTATCTTCTTTACCTCCATCCCCCTTCCACTCTCCTCTCACTATCTGGACCATTGACTTCTAGACTGCAAGTTTCAGTTCTCAGATGAACTCAGAGATGGGAGGTAGCAAGTAAAGTCAGTATTCTGTTCAAAGGAGGTCAGAATCAAGTTATTCACCATACAGGATGATTCAGAACACATTATGCCAGTGGTGTATTCCTTTAATGTGCCCCACCCCCAGATGGACACCCAGAGAAATAATGATCTGACAATAAGTTGTTATATCCTGCTTTCCCAACCTCATTGTAAAAGACTCCTGTCTAAAGGGATTATGCTCAGCGAAGTAAGTCAGAAGGCAAAAGAAAAATACCAGATGGTTCCTCCCTAGGAGGAATATAAGGGAACCAAATAAGGAGCAAGGAAAGGAATAAGAACAATAATAATAATAATAACGACAAGAAGAAAGAAACAAAAACCAAAAATGAAAAGACAAGGACAAACTGGGGGACACTTGGTGGGGAGGGCAGAGGGGGAGGGTTGAGGGCAGATGGGAGTATGGGGGACTGAGGTGATGGTGCACTGATGTTAAGGTGATGGGGAATACATGGGGATACAATTGATGTCAAATATATGTAAATTTAAAAAATTTTATATTTAAAAAAAAATTCCTGTCTATTCCAAACTCCTGTTTCAGGAACTCTCTTTTGTGTCTGATACTATAAGTATCTTACCAAGTTCTCTGAGTATTGCTAAAACTTGAAGTTTCAGTTTCTGTGATCTTGCCTCTTTTGTGGATATCTGCTATATTATAAACCTACTGGACGCCATTAACCTGTACCAGCGCAGATGTTAGACACTACGGGTAATAGATACTATTGGTGTTGCACTCAGAAGGCTTTAACTTCAGTACTGTTGGCTGTTAATGAATCACAGATGGTTCCTTCTTCAGATAATTGCCATTATCCAATAAAGAAATCTCTCTGGGATGTCTGGGAGGTTATGAAACTCTCTCCCCACCCCTAGGACCAGCCAACAGCCAATAACTGACTGATGTAAAGGTAAAATATGCCCAGTCCCATACCCCAAAGCATAAAAACTGTGATGTGAATTTCATGTTCTAGAACTCTCCATAGGCTCAGGCTAAAATTAGGTTTAGCTGAACCAATACCTTTGGTTGGCTCCTTCCCCTGCCCTATTCTACATTCTTCACTTTGCATATTTCTCTTGAGGCATTCCCTCAATAAATTAATATAAGAAATTCTATCTCATGTTCTAGAGAACCAGATACAAAATGCAATTTTTTGGCTGCCTAACTCCTTCTATCAGGTTCACTCTTCTGTATCTTCTCTGTTAAAAGGTTTAGAGGCCCCTTTCCCGTCCATTTTACCTGACCCAACTACATGGACATTACAGCCCCTTGCCTCACAGACAAACAGCAGTGGAGGACATTTTTCCTCCTGCAGAATATGGAGTTAGTGAACATAATTAAATTGTTTACCATAGATGTGAACAGTAACAATGAAAGAGTCTTACTTCTAAAACAGAAAACTTGTATATCATAAAGAGAGAAGATGATAGAGTATTTCAGTGATCACCCACAAACTGGTTTGATTTTATGGATCTAACCTTCTGTCTTTCTGAGACTTCCAACAGCACTTTAAGAAGAGTCTGAAGAAACAGACTGAAATTGGCAGTGGAATTTTTTTAAATAACTCAATCTATTAGGAAAATGAGAATTCAGAATATAAATCTATAGCCATGGTCTATGCCTTTGTAGAACTTCCATTTTTATGATGAACAAAACCATGCGAACATATTTTGCCAGCTTTATTACTAAAGGCTAACTAGGCTAAATTTTACCTCCACCAGTTTTAATGGTTCCCACATAAAAGGCATTTCCCTCAGCACAAGGCTATTTGTTGTGGAAATAACATAGCAAATGTACTTTTGCTGAAGGGAAATAGTTGGGGTTAACTGCTGGGAGGTCAGCATTAATTTCATATTCCCAATTAATGCTGGCTATTTCAGCAGGGAAGGTGACAGTTATCTGTTATCTATAGGTAAGAGAAGCAGACGAATAGGATTTGACTACAGAGTACTAATCAAGTCTAATCAAAGAATCCCCAATGCCCATCCACCCAAGGTCCTATGATAGGTGATTTTAAGGGTGAAATAGGGCGCTAGAAAGGTCATATTCTATGAGGAATTATAAAATAGTTAACATTTTTACCAAACCACCTTCAAAAAAAACAAAAAACCCCACAAAGTTTCAGGATTCTAATTCCAACAATTCAAATTATTACCAGGGAAGCAGGTGAATTATGGCCCAAGTTTGAAAAAGAAAGATGGTGAATCAAGTCCATGAGATTTACATATTTAAAAAAAATTTGTAAGTATCAAGCAAAAGAAGAAACAATTGAGTTGACTTTTTGTAAGAGGAAATATAGCTATGATTTAAATAATCTAAAATAACAGAATAAAAACTAATAGCTATTGAGTTAGACATGGAACTATTTAGACAGTTGAATAACTTGGTGAATAACTTGATTCTGTCTAATTATTTGATGTAACTTATCTTTCTAATCATCACAATCTCGTACATAGAAAAGACTGCCAAAACATTGTGTAGTACAAGAGATTATTAAACTTTAGAATACAACAGAATCATCTAAAAGACTTTGTGAAGACTGATTTCAGGGAATTTCTGAGTCATAAGATATGAGGTGCAGTGTGAGGATTTGTTTATCTATCTAGTTCCTAGGTGATGCTGTAGCTATATGAAAAATACATAGTAATAGCACCTACCTTGTAGAAGTTTGAGGAGGTTCTCAGGCCATGTGATCCAGGGCATATAATTGGTACTAAGCAAATACTTACCAGATTAGTTTATAGATGAGAAAAACTGAAACACCTAGAGATTAAATGTTACCCAAGTTTCACAACACATAACTGTAAGGTTTGTATTTGAAACTTTCTATATTCATTTTTACTCTAGTAAATTATATATCAAATAATAAGTTGAGAAATGTTTTCTAATTACCTTAACAGAAACATCCAGTATGGTAAGGAGTATTTAAGGTATACCATCCTCTAGAAGAGGGACTCAGGATCAACAGTTCTCAGTTCTCAGGCGATGCCAAAGTGAGCAACAGTTCTTCAGTTTTGACTCAGAATGGATCAGGAAATGGGGAGTGAGGGAGAACCTTAAAGCTCACAGGTGATTCCAATATGCAATAAAGTTGTAAACTACAATAATCTAGAGACATACATTTGTTTCTTCCTGAAAATAAGGTTTCAAGATAGTGTCAATGGAAGTCCCTGGCTTGAAGCTATTTCACTCTAAAGAACCAGTATATTTCAACTCAATTTTGAATTATTTAGTGACAGAAATGCTCCTATAAGTTAATATGTGCATGAATAAAACAAAATGAAATTCATACAAATCATCAAAATCATCAAACCTGATATAGATTTGTACCAATATTATTTTTCCAATAGTCCAATGTCATCAATAGTCCAAAGTGCTTATAAACATCTCTGTAAGTTTATATCATGTTTACACTAGAGTTTACCTATTTCAACCTTTGCAATTGTTTCTATCCCCAACAATGTTTTGATAGAACGGGGCTTAGTTTGCTTTTGCCACTTTTTTATTGTCTATTATTGAATTACCAGAATAAAATTATAGCATTGAGGCCTACAATGGCAGGTGGTCATCGATAATTTCTAAATATAGATTAAATTATTTAAAATTCAGTGTCTTTAAACTGAAAGAACAAACTAAAATCACCTAAAACCAATGTCATTTTCATGGCCCTTATATAGAAGGACCCTTGGAATTAAGAGAGTTAGTTAAAGGATAAACTTAGTTTATAGACATTGCTTAATAGTCCAGTCTACTATTTTCAAAGTATATATACACATATATATGTACATATATATTCAAAAAATTTATATAAAGAGAGTAATTCATGTCACCATCCCTACAGAGTCTATATCTAAAAATTTTTAAAAACGATTGGAAATGTTGGCAACAATATAGAAGGCTAAAAATATTGCAACTTCCCTCACTTCTCAAAAGAGCTACCAGGAAAAACTACATGAAAATGGGTGAATACACCGTCATGCTCAAAGAAAGAACTATACAAAATACAATAGCTCTTAAATATTTTTATTTGAGTAATTTAAACATTTGTTTTCAGGGAATAAAGTGAATCTGCATAAACTCATTTGGAATATTGTAAAGACAGAAAATATAATAGGCAAACTGATGGTAAATATGATATATTCCCATTAAAAAAATAAATAAAAACCTCAATGTTGTATGTATGGCTTTGTAAGAGTATAAAGGGATTGACTCAGAAAACACTCTAAGGGATATGCCAGCTATCAGTGCTGCTGTCTGAGCTTGTGTGAGAATGGAGGTAGAAGGATTAGAATTCCAGGAGACCAAAGGTATTTTCAACTTAAACACTTCTGAGTCATCTGAATTGCCCAGAACAGGCACATATTAGAAGAATATTTTAAATAATAATATCTAGAAAATTAAAGTCATTCACATGAAAACTTGGGACACATATAATAGAAAGAAAAACCACTGAAACTAGAAGCAAAAAAACTTAAATTTCAGTCTTTACTCACCCCTCTGTAGTTAAGTGGCATGAAGTGGGTCTCCTAGCTTCTCCAGGTCAGTTTATTGCTCAGACAGAATTGTGGTCAGAAATAATAGTATGCTGATACTATTTGAAATCTGCAAAATATGTAGTCAGTGTTAGAATCATGGTTGCTGAGTTTGGGATACTGCACAGACATTTTTGTCTGAGTGGTAAGGAGCATATAGGACTCTCAGTTAATAACCAATGCAAGTTAGAGACAATGCAAGTTAACGCAAGGGACACAAAGAAAGTGCCAGATACACTCCTGTTGCAATTCTCAAATAGTTCTGTTAGCAGAGATCTTGGTTTCTCTGAGATGGCAATACCTACATAATTTTCAGTAGCTGGAAAAGCTTTGGGTCTCTTCAAACTGAGTTCATGAACTTTGAGCATAAGATTTCCTGCAAAAGTCTGTAAGTGGATTGGGAAGCTGTGGTACATATACACGATGGAATACTACTCAGCAATAAAAAATGAAAAACTAGACGCATTCATAGGAACATGGATGGAACTGGAAGGGATTATGCTCAGCAAAGTAAGTCAGAAGGCAAAAGAAAAATACCAGATGGTTCCTCTCTAGGAGGAATATAAGGGAACCAAATAAAGATTAAGGAAAGGAATAAGAACAATAATAATAATAATAACAACAACAAGAAAGAAACAAAAACCAAAAATAAAAAGACAAACTGGGGACACTTGGTGGGGAGGGAAGAGGGAAAGGGTGGAGGGCCGACGGGAGCACGTGGGACTGAAGTGATGGTGCACTGGTGATATGGTGATGGGGAATACATGGGGATTACAATTGATGTCAAATATATGTAAATTTTAAAAATTATATTAAAATAAAATATAAATGAATTTTTTTAAAAGTCTGTAAGTATATCAGCTATACACTAGCAAGTTTAAATTTTATGCATTTTTTTGAATCTCTGCTATACTCTATCATGCCCACCATGATCGGCACTCAATAAGTATTTGTTGAATGAATGAAGTGTCCAATAGGAGAGACTGAAAAAGAAACCACTAGATGGTGCACAAAATGGTGCCCTGAAATATTTTGCAAGTATATTAAATTGTTGGTGTTTGATGTAAAATATTTAAGATTCTCTCTTTTTTTTTTTTTTTTCAAGAGGTGAAAAATCTGACCCCTGGTGAATGAACCAAGTTAGGAACACTGCTAACCTTATTTTTATTTTTGTTTTAATTAATACCTGGCTAACCTAGATGATGTATTTTCTGTTATTATTGAAAAATAACACCAATAGAATGTTTGAAATTCTAATTAGTTTTGTTTCTTAATTCTCACCCATTACTTTCTGTCTCTTTTATGTTCAACCTATAGATTTTTTTGGTAGATTCCAAATTCAGAAGAATGCCAGAAAGTAAAGCAAAGACAGTATTTGTGTTCATTTGCTGTATCTGTTTTATCACATACTGAAAAATAGGAAAAGAAGTTTAACATAATCCCTGCAACCCTCATTCCCAACTTTATTTCCCAAATATTTATTTAAGTTTTATTAATTTCTCAAAGGGGAAAAAAGGGAGTTGAAGTTAAAAATACTGCATAAGACTGACTGTAACTCAGGGAAGAAGGATGAAAAGGGAATATTCTAGGGGAGTCTAAATTAAGGAAGGAATTAAGGTGAATATTTACTTAGAGTCATCACCAAACCACTATGTACCAAACCTGTGTGACTGCTGAACAGATACATCATTTAATAGTCATAATTAGCCTGTAAGGCATTTTTACCCCCATTTTACGTATGACAAGACTAAAGCTCAAAGAAGTTCACTAACTTGTCCAAAGGAGCGTATTTGAGTCCAAGATTTATTGACTTTTAAGTCAATTTTCTTTTCAGGTTAGTTCTTTTCAGGTTCTCTTTGTATTTGTATAACATTATCATTGTATCTTACTCCTCTGAAGACAGAGTCAATTTATGTGAAGGTAGGAATAACCTTGTCCCCAGCTCCTAAATGAACAGTTGTACCTCACATGGACCAGATTTTAATATTCTTTATTCCTCTACAACTAACTTCTAGTCATTCCTGATCCCTCTTTTCTAGTTTCTAGATTCAAAATTCAAGTCCACCTAGGATCTCATCATGTGACCTTATTTAGAAATAAGGTGTTTACTGCTGGTGGGAATGCAAGCTGGTCCAACCATTATGCAAAGCAGTATGGCGGTTCCTCAATCTACTAAGAATGGAACTTCCATAGGATCCAGCAATCCCATTCCTAGGAATATACCCAAAAGACACAAAAACACTGATTCAAAAGAATACCTGCACCCCTATGTTTATAGCACCACTCTTTACAATAGATAAGACCTGGAAACAACCTAAATGCCCAAAAACAGATGAGTGGATCAGGAAGCTGTGGTACATAGACACGATGGAATACTACTCAGCAATTAGAAATGAAAAACTAGACGCATTCATAGGAACATGGATGGATCTGGAGGGGATTATTCTCAGCGAAGTAAGTCAGAAAAATACCAGATGGTTCCTCCCTTAGGAGGAACATAAGGGAACCAAATAAAGATCAAGGAAAGGAATAAGAACAACAATAACAATAACAGCAATAAAGACACAAAAACCAAAAGTGAAAAGACAAGGACAGACTGGGGACACTTGGTGGGGAGGGGAGGGCGAGGGTTGTGGGAAGATGGGAGCACGAGGGACTGAGGTGATGGTGCACTGGTGAGATGGTGATGGGGAATACATGGGGATTACAATTGATGGCAAGTATATGTAAATTTCAAAAATATTTTATATTAATAAAGAAAAAGAAATAAGGTGTTTATAGATTTGATCAAGATAATTTGGGTTCATGTTGGATTAGGGTGGGACCCAATCCAATGTCTGGTATCTTTATTATAAGAGAGAACAGGTATACAGACACACAGGGAGAACACTAGTGACTATGGAGACAGATACTGGAGTGATGTGTCTACCAGCTAAAGAATGCCACAGATTGCTGGTAACCAGCAGAAGCTGAGAAGATGCAAGAAAGGGTCCTGTCCGATAGTCTTCATAGAGATCATGTCCTTGATAGCACCTTGATTTCAGATTCAGGTCTCTAGAGCCATGAGAGAATAGAATTCATTTGTTTTATGTCACCAGTTTGTTATACTTATAATGGCAGTCTTAGGAAACTAATCAAGGTGGAAAAATGCTAATTTGTCAATTGCTAAACTCAGTTCATCCATTTGTAAGTTTGTTGGACTCAGGGAGCATGATGGGAGTCTGTCTGTTGCCTTGAGAGCAGCAATCTCCATGCAGGGAAGGACTTCTAGTGTTCCTTTCTCTTTATTTCTTTCATGTGCACAGACATACACTCTCACACACAAGATTTCCTCAGGGTCCCAGTTACTTCCTCAATCAGCTACATTCACAGTTTGTATTAGTGTACACAGAATGACACCTGTGTCATCTTGAATCCAACTTTTCAATATGTAGGGATTGACAAATCATGTAGGCATGTTAGCCCTTCATTTCAATCCATTTTCATTGTCTGAGCAGTCACTGAAGATGTTAGCTCTTCAGTTAAATCCATATTTATTGTTTGAACATTGTTTGAGCAATCCCAATAATTATAAGGAGTGAAATATGTTCATCACTGTATATATTTGATCTCATTATACACAGTTGGCAAAAGGGAACTTTTCAAAGACAAATCAAGAAGAGCTACTTCCCTGCCTTTAGAAGTTCAATACAAAATATTCTATCAAAAATACAAGATTATGTCAAACTAGGACCTCCCTGGTGGCACAGCAGGTTGAGTGCCACACTGTGAAGCATCACTGCACAGCAGCACAAGTTCGATCCCCGTCCAGGGAGTAGACCCACATGGCATAGCAGACCTCTCCTGCCTCACCCGCTGCTCCCCTAAGCAGTGTATTTCAGTCGACCTGCCTGTTCTGTTCCCCGCTGTGTCTCTGGTGAAACCTCCCACCTCCCGCAATTCTGGCCTGTACCCCAGCTCTTGCACATATAAATAAAAGCTTTTTTAAAAATGTCAAACTAATATTAAATAATTGTCTTTATTAAATCCTAAAATATATAGCAAGCAAACTATAAGATAACAAGTGAATAGGGAGTGGGTGTGAAAAGGGTGAGGGAGGGAAACAGAGAGGAGGGAAGAGAATTGAAGGGAGGGGAGGCGAGGAAAGGGAAGATTACAATTTAATATTTCAGTCTTTTGATATAACATATGATACTCTTAGTGGAGGCAAGCATATTTTTGATATTATCAACCCTTCTTCCTATATTTCCTATTCTGGAAACATTAATAGGATAAGACAGTTATTTAGTTACAATAAATTATTTCCTTCAAAATATTTCTTCACTAGACAGCACCAAGAGCAATGTGAACCTTTGGTGTACTTGCCAAGTGGTGCAATTGAAATACTGCATTGCATATGCAATTTCTGATCTTTGCATTTATTTGTTAAAGCAAAAAAAATGAAACAAAATCTTTGAAATGAAACTGCAAAGCCCATTCTCCAATCAGAGACAATTCCCAAATTGAAACAAGTGGCTATACCACTGAACTACCATTTTATTACTGATTTATATCTAAGCTGCCTTAGGTTTAAAATAGTTTATGAACAAGTTTGGAGTGAGAGAAGAGGAAACTGGATGGTACAATAAACAATAGCAAGTGTCTAAGTCTCAAAAAATTAACTTCTTTAAAAGTGACAATTGTTCTGTCAGATTTTGTCTTCTTAAGTCTTCCAGGGGACAATTCTAGCTAAATAAATCTCAAGGCCCTGCTTAATTTTAGAAGCTCACCCATGCCAAAGGAACAATGCTGTCACAATGGAGAACCTTGAAAATTTTGAAAGTAAATGCAACTTTCCATTAAAACTCTGAAAAACAAGCTCTTTGTTAATAAATCCAGGGACACAGAGATGTTGATTTTCTAGGGTGGGGGCAGTGATGCCAATGTAAATATTGCTGGATTTTTGTTACATTCATGAATTTTTCTATAATTTAATCTCATTAGGATGAGCCATTGCTCTCTGGAGCTACTCACTGGGACCAACCCTTAAGGAACCCTTTTAAGACCTGAAGTCAGACATCAGATTAATAGTTCAGATTTATATAAGTCCAATATCAGATTTCTATTTATATTTCCAACAAGATTTATGAACCCCGATATCACCTTATGTGATTCCCTGTCCTTTGATTTTTTAAATATCAAAGGTGTGACACATGATTGAAAAAGAGCTCTCGATATTCAAAGTCTAATACATGATCACTGAGAAAAGTCTTGTAAATGAAATAAGAACAATAACAAAATGTAATGGCAATATTTGGGTTTAAATAGAAATGATTAAAAAAAAACCCAGACTTTTCATTCATCAAGTGGGAAGTACAATAACACGTTGGTGATAGGTAAGGGTTCATACCCACTCCCTATTCACTTGTTATCTTCTAGTTTGCTAGTCACAACTCCCCATCATCATGAGTGTGACATTATTTAGAAATGGGATATTTGCAGATAATTAAGTGGAGGCCATTATGAGTACTCTGCCACTATAAGACTGGTGTCTGTGTAAAGAGGGGAACTTTGGCAATGGAGACTGACATTCCCACAGGCATGCCATGGGAGGATGGCTGCAGAGATCTTCGGCATCTACAAGCACAGAAGTGCTAAGGACTTCCAGCAAACTACCAGTAAATAAGAAAAAGACGTGAAACCTATTTTCTCACAACCCTCAGAAAGTACCACCCCTGACAGCAACAAACTTTCAGACTTCACAACTGTGAGACAATAAATTCCACTTCTTAAGCCACCCAATTTGTGGGACCTTGTTACAGCAACATTAGCAACCTAGTACAGAGGGTGACCATCTACACAATTTTTTACTATGTTCATATTAATTTTCTCATATCATCCTTCAAATTTGAAAAAAATACAAAATTTAAATATCTCTGAAAATATGTCCATAGCCCACAAGGATCTACAGTTTCCAATATGAGAAACAATGTAAAACAGAACTTAATGATATTAATACCACATGTTATGTATGTAATTCCCCATCTCTCTAGCAATATAATCCAAAGGCAAAAAAAACTTGCATTAGAAACACTTTGGCATTATGCCAGATCTGTGCACAAAATATTCTGAAGGGCAGAGTTCAGAGAAAAAAAATTCTAATGATGTGCTTTTTCAAAGCAGCCACATCCATTACACCATAGCCCTACCCCATGGTCCGGCAGGACCACACACTGGTTTCCATTTACCAATATGGCAATGAGTTACCGTGCCATTGGAGGTTGACTTTGGTTTTACAGTCTTAAAGGGAAAAAAAAATGTTTTGAAAAAAACCACCAAAAGATTTGAATAGAAAATCTGATATCCATCAGTGTGTTTCCTGCATTTAACAGAAACCTGCTTATTTGTTTAGTTCTAGGCAGAAGATATTACTTCCCCACTTTTTTTTTTTTTAATATTCCAAATGCTTCAGTTTGAAGCCTTCAGGCTCTACTGCATTCTGTTTAGCCTATATATAGAACAAAGCAAACACATGTGATTCTTTAGAGCTAAGCACTTCTGCCAGTGGGCCCTGGAAAATTGCTAACCCCAAAATAAAACAATACCGCTTTCTTTAAATACTTCTGCTTACACTTACAGTGAGGAGATATTGACAGCAAGCGTCAGTTTGAGTGACTGAAAATAAACAGAAGTGAAGAAAACAGGGACTTTTGGTATTAAAGCCAGATTTATTTAGAGGAAATATATGACAAGTATCATTATTTTCTCAAATAGCATTCTCAGGCTATCTCACCCATGAAGAAAAGTTATTATGTCATTTTCATGACTTATAAAGGCTTATTAACAGCTCACTCCAACCTGACCATATTGGCATTCATTCCAAGTCAAGGACAATATGGAAAGGCAAGGAACAGAACTGGTTTATCCAGAGCAATAACCTATAACCGGACAAAATGATACCACAAGTTAAAGTAACCCTCACTTGCAAATGTCTAACTTGCTCCTAAAAAAGCAGCAATTTCTATAAATATTGAATGTACCCATATGAGACACACCACACCCAAAGTTAGAAAACTCCAATGAGCTGTTACTAGAACTATGGACCTGCCACAAGTTCAAAGTTAAGTGTTTACTCTGGGTGCAAGGGCATGTTCATTGTCACTCAATCTCATCAACTTGTGTGAGCTTCGAAAACTCCTAAGCCTTCTAGGCTCAGTTTCCCCATTTGTTAAATGACTACATTGGATTGAAGACCCTCTAAAATTCATTCTAGTGTTATAACTTGGGGAAGATACTCAATTATCCAGCCTATAGTTACCAATTATGTTTGCTGTAACATTGTTAAAACTGCCATTTTTTACTCCTGTTAACAGGTCCATTCTTTCAAAATTCAGCCATATTTTTATTAAATTAGCACTTTATATAAAATCATATCATTCACAATGTTATCCTTAGACACCAAGAAACAAACGAAAACTTCCAGTCAGTTCCATGAACTGATTTCAAAAATCTCTACACAGTTTTCGTCTGCTTTGATAGAAACAAAATGTGGAAATAAATATATGCAATGTAAATAATGATTATGTTGGTAGGGAGAATATATGTAACTTTATACATGTCTAAATTTTATAAAATGTTCATAATGAACATGATTTACACTTGTAGTGAAGAAAAATAAGCAGTGTGTTTTAAAAGTCTATATTACACAGTGCCACCATTACTCAAATTCTCTTGCTAAAGCAGTTGGCATTTTACATTGACTTCATTTGTATTACTTTTTACTAAAGTATTATAAAAGTACATCTGCAGGTTTTCTTTATGTTCAACATAATTACTTACACAACTTTATTGAGGTATATTTTATATAACAAGAATTGCACCCACTTCAAGTGGACAGTTTGGTGATTTCTAGTAACTTTACTGAAATGTGCAATCTTTACCATACATCAGTTTTAGAATATTTCATCTTAAGGTCCCCATGCCCATTTAGACTTAATACCTGTTCTTACCCTAGCCTCAGGCAACCACTAGTCTACTTGTTGTTGCTATAAATTTGCCTTTTCCAGATTTGTCATATAAATGGAGTCATACAGTATGATAGTTGTGTCTGGCTTCTCTCATTGCACATGTTTACGAGAATCATCCTTGTGTACCATGTGTCAACAGTTTATTTCTTTTATTGGTGAAGAACATTCCATTGTCTGGATATACAACTTTTGGACTACCCATTCATCTTCCCTTTGTTATTACAATTTATTCTTTTAAGAATATTGAATTTTTAACAACATTTTTATTTTCTCTACACTGTTGCTCTCTCCCTCTTTCATTTTTCATTATTTATCAACTCTATCATTCCTATAATACAATGTCAGGTAAATTAATTCTTCTCCAGTTTTTTTTTTCCCAGCGTTTTTGAGGAGGGACTGAGACTTCTTGTCAACAACTGGCATCATTTTTCCAGCCACATGAATAAGTCATCTCAGAAGTAGATCTTTCAGCCCTAATTAATTCCCTGTTTATATCTTGACTGCAGCTTATGAGAGACCCTTAGCCAAGACAGTTAAGCTGGCCTCAAATTCCTGAACCAAAGAAAATATGAAATAATAAATGCTTGTTGTTATTTTAAATCACTTAAATTTGGGGACATTTGTTATTCAGCAATAGGTAAGAACTATAGACACCAGATGGTATTCGGTCTTCCAGAAAAAAGTCAGCGTCTTTAGTTTATATTTTCCTATACCTTATCCCATCTATTCTCAGCAATGTTGTGAGCTTATTCCTTTAATTTTTCACTGCCAAATTAATAGATTTTGGGGGGAAAGAAAGGAATGATTGCATATAGTCCACCATCTTATAAAGATCTTAGATTATTTTCTTTGAAAAGGATGCCTATTTTATCTAAATGAAGCATGAAAATAAAATGGTAGGTGGATTGAGGGCAACCATTCTCCCCATACTATTCCTGGTATCACAGTCTGACTTTTTGTACTTGCTGACAACCTACTTTTTTGAGGTAATAAGAAAGTTTATTAACATTCTTGAAGAAGTTGGAAAGGAACAACTAGAGGGCATGGAAATCACCTGGGTAACTTATCTAAAATGCAGACTTCCAGACCTACTCAAAAATACTCTTTAAGTTTTTGTTCATTTTTTAAAGGAACACCAAAGACAATGGAAGAAAACAATGAATGGAGAAAAGAATACACAATCTAAAAATAGACAAAAGTAACCCATGCATGGCATATGAAATTATTGTAAATAAAGGATCACTTTAGTGCCTCCCTAGTGGCGCAGCGGGTTTAGTGCCGCACTGTGAAGCACCTGCAGCACAGCAGCGCAAGTTCGATCCCTGGTCAGGGAGGGGACACACAGGGCACAGCAGACCTCTCCTGCCTCACCCACTCCTCCCCTCAGCAGTGTGTTTCTGTCGATATGCCTGTTCTGCTCCCCACTCTGTCTCTGGTGAATCCTCTCACCTCCTGTGACTGTGGCCTGTACCCCTGCTCTTGTATGCATAAAAAGAAAAAGAGGGTCACTTTATTCAAAGATGTGCATGTCATTTTTAAGATCTTTGGATAAGTAAATTATATTTTTGTCAACAAAAAAACTTTAAAAGTGATTATAGAACTTTAATACATGATGAAAGTGGCATCTTAAATCAGTGTGGCAAGAGTGAGCTTTTAGTAAACAGTACTGGGAAAACAGGTCTGCCATATGAAGAAAGATAAAATCAAATCTCTACCTCACATCATACATTAGAATAAGCTGCTACTAAATGGAGGCTCTAATATAAAAACTGAAATCATATAAGTGGTAGATATAAACATGACTGACTTTCTGTATTACCTAGCTAATTGTGGATAAAATCGAGAGGCAATAATAATAATAAAAGTAGCCCAGATGATTCTCTTGTAGATTGTCCCCAGATGTGATGTAAAAAGCTATTACAGATGCAAGTGGATGAGAAAATATACTTGTGTATCAGATCTATTAGACTTATAATGAAAAATTTCATAAAATTTTAATGATAGGTATTGTGTACTTTGTTGGCACAAATGCTGTGACTGATCCATTACTTAAACCTTATCCAGACCACCTACTTATCATTAACCTTAGTTAAATGAATCCAGGACAGAGCTTGACCAACATTTTCTCAGCTCAGGGTTGAGTCCTGTCTTCCTTTTGAGTTTCCACTATCTTGTGAGAATGTCTTCTCCCTACACCACAAATAAGTTGCTCTATTAGAAAGAGGAACTTCTGAATTATACTGTATAGCTTAGGCAGGTTAAAATTTCTTACCTCCTCTGAGAAAACATCAGCCTCCAATAAAACATAAAACTTGTCATTTGTATTCATCAACCAGACCAGAAAAAGAAAACTCTTCTCCAACTCCAGTCAATACTGATTAGTAAAAGAATGTAGAATGACTTTGTAGCTAAGTATTATTTTCAAAGCAATGAATTGTATAGCTTTATATTAAGAATTTAATTACAGTTTACATATGTACTTGTAAGACCTGCCAGATTTCACTTGGCAAGCCAGCAACATCAGCACTTAACCTTTCCTTAAAGGAATGGAAATGTACTTAGTAGTGACAAGGATTCCAGAATGTTAGTTGGAATCACCAGGGAATTGAATCCAGCATTTATTTGTACATGCCACAGTTGATGTGACAACCAACTGCTGAGTTGCTAAAGAGCTGAATCAGCTTACTACCCTTTGGAAGCTTCTAGAAGTTTCTCTATTTGGGACTTTTCTACCTTGAATCTAACTCGACTCTCTGGGTGTAAATACCTGGTCCTGTAGTATAAAATTAATATTTGTCATTGTCCCAGTGATCGCTTTGACATGAAAGTTCCTCAAGCATCAGAGACTGTAAGACAAGCAAGTTGTGCATGGTGTAAGGAAAGGATACAATTTCATTTTCCTTTGCCTTATGGATAACCAATTGTCTCAGAGTCATTCAGTGAATAATCTTTCCTGTCTCATCTCCACTGCCAGACTTTATATATAAATTGATTTCCATTTTCTTCATTTTTCTCCTTGTTTATCCTTGTATTATACCACCCTATCTAAATAATGTAGTTTTAAAATATATCTTGATATAGTGAAAGGCCATTCCCCACTCTACTCCACCTACACACACTTTACTTTTATTCTTCAGGAGTCTTTTGGTAATTCCTAGCCCTTTGCTCCTCCATATAAAGTTTGGAAACAGCTTGAAAATTGGACTACCCATTCATCTTCCACAAAATACACTTAATTGGAAGTGTATGGGATCTGCAGATAATTTGGGGAAGACCTGATGTCTTAAAAATATTAAATATTCCTTTCAAAGAACACGTATTATCTACTTATTGCATTCTTTTTTAATGTCTTTCAATAAAATGTTGTAACTTTATTTGAAAGATCCCACATTAAATTTAATTTAATTCTAGATGTTATAGATAGATCATTAGGTAAAACATATATCTAGACATAGATATATAAAATTACTGTCACCTTTTGAATTTTATTTTCTATTTTTTGTAAATAAACAGTAATGCAAATTAATTTACACATTAATTTATTATCCAATGTCTTTGGTAAGCTTTTATTAATTCTGATAATTTTCCTATTGTGACTTTTGGATTTTCTTGTAAACAACAATATGAGGGATGGATAATGATAGCTTCATATCTTCCTTTTCAAACTTTGTACCTTTCATTTTTATTCTATTACTATATTTGCCCAACTGATTTTGCTTAGTGTTTGTCTCATAGGTATTTCTCTATCCAAGACCCCTTAAATTTTATTTAGTAAGCAGTGTATTGCTGGCTTCTTTTTATAATACCTGTTATATCTGAAATGGATATTTATCTATTTGGATTTATTCCTACTATTTTATTTTTATGCCTTTATGTTTTCTTTTTCCTCTCTCTCTTCTTACCTTCTTTACAATTAACTTTTCACATTTTATTTTTTCCTCCTACTTTTCCTCTCAGTGGTTTCCCTAAAAAATTTGAATGCAGGAAGCTAACTCAGCATTATACAAAGTTGAATTAACACAAAAATATTATCCTAGAACTGATCACTCCATCTTGATTGTTTTTTGCTCAGTATCTTACCTTTTTTATTTTTCTAACTAAAAATTAGATACTTTGTGTGGTAAATGTTTATTTAGATAGACATTTTTGCCTCTTATAGGCTATTACAGGCTTAAAGTCCTTGTATTTTAGGAATTTGCATCTGAGATTTTTTTTTCATTTTCCTAAAGTAGATATATTGAAAAATCCTTAAGAGTCTATAAATTAATATCTTTTATTTTGTGATTTCCTCAAGGTGTAAGTTTATAGAAGAATCAACTTTAAGTTCACAAGAATGGCCTAGTCTAGTCTCCCTGAACCATTCCTTTGTGATTTAGCCCTATAATGATTCAAATAGAAAAATCAGATGATTCTGCATATGAAGTTGATTCCAGCCTTTGATATTTCTTCCTAACTTCTATAGTTCTCCATTTTTTGGCCAATTCTGAATGAAAGAAGACAACAGTGTTACTCTAGGGCATCTTGTTCCCAACTAGTAGCAGTTAAGCTATTTTGATTTACATGCTTCCTCTTTTCCATCATTAACTTACAATTCAGTAGGATATCACTAAGTATTTCTTTCATTTCCTTTCAACAGAATTTATGTCAAGTTTTGGAAAAGGTTTCAAAACACTTTCTTTTTTTTTTTTTTAAAGATTTATTTATTTATGCATACAAGCACTGGGGTACAGGCCAGAGGTGTGGGGGGTGAGAGGATTCACCACAGAG
>JAGFMF010011643.1:4875596-4900680 GCA_019455555.1 Galemys pyrenaicus | reverse complement strand
CCCTCCCTGGCCGGCGGCAGGGATCGAACTTGTGCTGCAGTGGCTGCGGTCTGCTTCATAGTGCGTTGCTTAACCCACTGCGCCACCTGGGAGGCCCTCAAAACACTTTCTTAACGAATTCTTTGCTCAAACTCCTAAGCTCTAAGGGTAGTCTATAAATAGCTAACAGAAGGAAACTAATGAAGACCCACTAACTTCATGTAAAACAGGGAGGGGCAAATGCTTGACCAATTGTGTCACAGAGAATAAAAAATTATCCATTCCATGGAGTATGATCAGAGTGATGCCTTTGTAAATAAAGAACATGGGTTCCACATTCTTTTGTCAGAAACAATAACCAGAGGGAGAAAGTCTAAAACCTTATTATGGAACCTGAATTAAGAGAAATTATAATATAAAAATTACTAAATTCAAACTAAAGAACTTCACATGATGTTTCAGCCAACTCAAAAATACATGAGTGTGTGCATTCATAATTAGGGTAATGGATACCAAAACTGTGACGCTTCTGGGAGCTGAAAGAAGATATAAAATTATTTTCAAGAAGAATATACTTAGAAAAATTAATAGCAACCATTTATGATGTTCTGTTCAGTTATATGCTTACTTAAGGGAATAAACATCTGGAAGGAATTCTGTTGAATAATTCCCACAATTTCTTCACACCATTATAAAATGTATCATTCTTTATCTTAATAACTTGGTTTTAATTACCCATTTCCCTTAAGAGATTGACAGATATATTTAGAAAGAGCTATATGTCTCATATGCCTCCAACATGTTCCCTGATCTTGCTAAATGAATGAGACCATTTGGGGGCTAGGAAAGACATGTCATCTATGTTTTGGTCCCTCATTCTTATATCTCATTCTTAAGGATTTTAAAATAATTAAATCACAGTTATCATCAAGGCCAGTTAAGAAGAACTGGTATGTGAGCCTCATTGCTTCAACTGAATTTCACAAACATACTCAGTCCCAAATCTGCATCTGCTCACCACGACTCAAATTCCTTTAACAGAAAAAGAAATAAAAATCTACAAATTCAAGAACTGGCTAAAAATAGTTCAGTATCTATAATGGTCAATCAAACAGTGAGAATACAGAACATCCCTCTGTATTAGTTTTCTTCTGCAATGATGCTGCCTAACAACAACAAAAACTCAGTGATTTATAACAAATATTTCTTTTGTTTCAGTCTGGTATCTGTATGTCTGATTTTCTCTACTTTTTGCTGACCATATCCTGCTAGTAACTCAGAACTGTCAACTATTCTTTCCTTAATTTTCTCTATGTCTATTTTCTTCCACACATACTGTGATATTTATAGGTCAGACTCTTGTAAGACCTCTTTCTGGATGAACTACAATTGAACTTGCTTGTAGATACTGCCCTGTTATTCCATTCTATAATTGATTACTAATTAAATGTAATCTATTGTGCTACTTTCCTACTCAACTAACTTCCAGATACTCATTAGCCAACATTTAAGACTTCACAGACTATGTCTCAACTTTTAGTCTTATTCCCCACGACTCCCTCTACTAAAGTCAGATTCATCTGCTCACATTCCCCAAGCATGCCAAAGCCACATCTGCCTCAGGTTATTGCTTTCACTGGTTCCCTAACTGATAGTTCCTTTCCTTCCTACGTAACTCCCTCAAATATGCCTAACCCTCATTTCCTTTTAATAATTTTCAAAAAAAATTCTTATTTATATTGCTATTTTGGCTCTAAATCACAAACTGCCCACGCCATTACTTATATTACATCACTATCAATTATTACTTTGCTTAAATAGAAGTGTGTTAATATATCTTTTCTCTCTCCTTTACTAAATCAGCTATTGAGAGCATGGATTTTAAATTACCCGTTATCTCCCACTGAAACTCAAACAACATGGTACTTTGAGAGAGAAAGAGAAACAGAGCTGTGTGTAAATTTGTGTGTGCACAAGCTATGTGCACATAACACAGTTATGTGTTTAGATATATACATATATTTAATGAATGAATATATGTATATTATATGAAAATGTATGTATATAAATCCATAATGAATGAATAAATGAATGTCATTCAACATTCTCATTGATTTGCCTTCACTTCATAGCATATGTCTTTAATTTTCTGGTAAATATCATATAGAAAAATCATGTATCATGCCAGAAACCACTTAACAATGTGGATTCAAAATTGCCATGCAAAGGCAATTACTTCCTTTAGAATACTGTCTTATTTCATTTCTTCTTTTTTCCTTACTACCTTTTCACATACCTACTACTCTCTACTCACAAAAAAATTCTTAAATCCTAAGTTCTAAAGTCTAAAAACCATTTTGTAGGAATTTCTTTAAGCAATCAGAGATTAAGAGACTGTGCATAAAAGAATACAAAACTATGCTTGTAGTTTACCTTTATATATTACTATGCATATATATATATATTACTGTGCATCTAGTAATGTGTGTGTATATATACAAAGAGAAAGAGAATGGAGAGAAAAAAGGAGGGCAAGAAGGGAGATATAAGCTCCACATTCATTTAATTCAAACAAAAGTTTTTAGTTTAACACATTAGGCAAATTAAAGATGGAGACGACATTAAAATACATGAAGTCTGGTGGCACCACACTTGGTAACCAAATGAATACTTTCTGTCACAGTGGTTACATCCCTCTCCTAAACTTTCCATTTTTAAATTCTTTGGAGAAAAGTACTATCAAAATTTCAGTAGTATTCATATTGAGAAAAAATAAGATTTGGATAATCCAAACTAACGTATAAGCTGAAACTATTTAAATTTGATACCAAAATATGTTCTAATCTTTTCATATGCATCCACCAAGTTTTCTAGAAATCCTATCAAATAAAACTGATCCCACATTATGAAGTCATTGGTGAACTGAAAATTTGTTCAAAATCTTTTACACTGATTTTCTCACCCTTCCTCACCATTGTCCTCTTTCCTCACAGCAACTTCCTCTCATTAAGAATACACTGATAAAAGATCTGCTTTCCTTCAAATCCTCCTTGCTTAGGAGAAAGAATAAATGGCAAAATAATTTAAGTTTTAGGCACTCTTATGAATAAAAGCAAAAGCAAAATGATAATTGCAGTATCAATATTATATTTGATCATAAAAGATTCATCCACCTGATTACCTTCTATCACTCTCTCCTCTTCAGACATTTTTATACAGAATTTTAGTTTCATTGTTATGAAAAAGTTAGTGATTGCTTTTCTTAAAAGCAATCCTATTACCAATATACTTCATGAATTTCTTAAAAATGCTTTATTCATATTTACTTGTATTTTCAGTGAAAGATTATGAATGCTAAACTCTCCTAGCTTTAGCACATCTGAAAATGTGATCTTAGAGATTTGCTTCCCTCTCGCTGCCTAATGGTTTTGACTTTGCCTCCCTTCAGTCTCCCAAAACTGACATGTGGAGAACTAAATATTTTATTGACAGCTAAGAACTCATCCTGCAGTATGGCATTTTCTGAATCAGCAAAAGTCTTATCCCAAGATATATCTCTTTCTAGCAGTTCTGCAAAAACCGAAGCTACAAGTGCAGCTCCTGGTCCATTTGGACTTGTCTTATGACAGAGGAACACACAGCCTACCTCCAGTTCCATATAAAAGGATGAACTCAGTCCCCAAACATCAGTTGGTGCTACCGTCAGAAATTAAACTTCCGGTCCCACCAGCCCTGCTTCCAGCCCAGGTGCACAGTGAGTTCCTGGCTTCAGTCTGACCTTGCCACTTCCCTGATCCCCCTCTGTTTCACCGTGTGCCTGTCTTTTTAATTGATTAGTAATATTGTCTAGTATAACTTTTTTGGAACATAGCATAGTTCAATTTCACAAAACAACATTGTTCAAACATCCCTATCATAAATGTGGAACATTTAAACCTCATGGCAATAGAAAGCCTTAGAACATTCAAATCTATACGGCCACATCTCCTCTCAGTACTTTCTTTGCTTGTCGTATTATGCGGCCATCATTAATATGGATGAGCAATCTATCAACTCTTGGAAGTTTAGATATTCACCAACTTCAAGTAGTGAAAATGCAGCTGAGATTCAGAAATTTAGGAAGAATGTTTGGCAAATAATGAAAACAGGTGTCTCAAAGTTTACAGAAGAAATTACAGGCCTATTAACCACGGGAAGGTTTATAATTCCCAGGCATGTGGGATGTTTGGGAGGAGAGGTTTTATTCATCTTTATATCCTGAGCACTTAGCACAGTCCTGTCACACAATAGGCACTCAACACATTTTGAGTGAAGTTGTTTGAACTGTAAGGAAAGCTCCTTGGGCCTTTATTCAGAGCCTAATTACTTTTCCTTTATAAATATTTGCAACATGTTTGACAGCACATCAGAAGACAAATAAAAGCAAGAGAGAAAACAGAATAAAACTTTAAAGGCAGGCATGGGATTCAAACAGACTAGGGCAAGCAGACGGTTATAAGTTAATAGATCCCCAGAGTATCACTATATTATGACATGATATAAAAACCAAAATGTATAATGATTCTCCTGATTCAGGAAGAAAAGATTAAATTACATAAGAATGTTTTGCTTAAAAGACAGAGTAACAAAATGTATATTTTAGAATGATACCCATATACAATGAGTAAATTTTTTTAAGAGGTGTTTATGTTTGAAGGTATTAAACCCTAAACTGTTTGGAACTCTCAGCTGCTGAGAACAATGCTCTCCTTCAATACTGAAAACAGTTGAAATCTTTCTGCATCATAAAATCTCAGTTATCCACCGTTGTTATGGAGTGACCAGTTCCAGAAGGCATTTTCTTCCATTAATAAGAGTTTAACTCCTTCAAACTAACCACAATGTTACCCTTGGTGGTATCTGAGCTGTAAGTAACATTTTGCTCCCTCACTTTTTTCTCAGAACCAGGACTGTGTTTTAAGAATTATAGTAACAGAGGGAGCTTTTATTTGCCTCTGCAAAAATGTTTGGCTTCACTTCTCATCAAAGAATTTTACCTGGGTTACTTGTTCATCTCAGCATCCCTTTTGATTTCCAAGTCTCCTGCCAACGTCTTGCCTCCATGGCTGCCATCACTTAAACACTGTCCCATCTTTTCCTTATTCCTTCCTGATTGCCGTGGAAGCACCAGTTAAATGAGAGATACCCTATGTGACCTAACTAAGGTGATGGCTGGCTCACAACAGACTCACCTTGAATGATGTGACCATTATGATAATTCTCATATCATCATTTCATGGATGGAGAATTATAATCAGGGACGTAACAGGTTCATTTCTGTAAAAAATGTAGGGTAAGAATTTATTCCAGCTCTAAATGATTCCAAGAACTCTGTGCATCTTTGTGTTAAAGTAACATTATTTCTCTCCATCATCCAGCCTCATGTCCCTGAAAGAAACCAATAGAATGTTTATCATGGGGTGTTGAGAGGCAAAGAAATGTGAACAGAGTAGACTTTATAAACTACCTAATTGATAAGTTGATTTTGTTTTTCATGTAATATTTCTATACCACCTTCTATATATCTCTAGAAGTTAGATGTTGAAGAATCAGAGAGAAACTCAAGCTGAAGAAAAAATACTAATTGAAATATTCCTTTTAATAATCAGTTCTATTTCCAGGTGAAGAAAAAAAAGACATTCTAAGGATTTGTAGGTATTTCACATCGGATTTTCAAATAATTGATATCAGTATGAAGATCCTTCAACCTCATCGGACATCATTATAAAGTAGTTAATTTACAAATTAAAACAGTGATGAGGTACTACTTTATACTCATCAAATTAACAAACTCTAGAAATCTGAAAGTACCAATTATCTGCTATAAATAAGATAAAATAAGGCTCCTATATATTTGAAAGATGTATAAATTAGTTTAATTTCTTTGGAGTAATTTGATAATATCTAGTATATTTGAAGATTTTTCTACCATACAATCTATCAATCTGGATATCGATTATAAAAAAATGTACTCACATGTACCAGAAAACAAATGTGTAGAGGATGTTTGTTACAAAATTGTCAAACATCTAACATCATTGGCAAAGGGGCTAAGTAACTATGAGCTATTCCTAAATGGAATGCTATGTAACAGTTAAAATGGATGAGCTAGATGTTTAAGTACCACCATGGATACATTTCAAAAACATAATAGTGAATGAAAAATGCAAGTTGTAAATAACATTTATGCACATTTTAAACATACAAAATAATATTATCAATTGTGGAATCATGCATTTGCAAGAAAAAGTAAGAAAGCATGGATGGGACTAGAGAATAACTTCGGGGGAAAGAAAAGAAAGAAATATGATGAATTGAGGGCTGTACGCAAAATATTTTATTATTCAAAAACTAAAAGTGGGGCCTCCCTGATGGTCTAGGGCTTAAGGCTCAGCATTATCACCCGTAGGGCCTGAGTTCCATCCTCTGCCAGGGAGTTAACCCACATATGGCACAGCAGACCTCTCCTATCTCACCCACTGTACCCCTCAGCAGTGTATTTCAGTAAATCCATCTGTTCTGCTCCCCACGCTGGTGAATCCTCTCACCCCCACATCTCTGCCTTGCACTCCAGTTCTTCTATGCAAAAAATAAATAAGTGAATAAAAAATAAACTAAAAAAAAACCAAAAAGATCTAAAACAAATACATCAAAACTAATCTTTGAAATCAGCTAGTAAATATTTGACATGTGTTACAGTTTTATATACTTTCCTGGTCATCTGAGACATTTCATAATCTATCATCAAAAATCTACACAACATATACATATTATAGACACTGCATAATAAAATTGTAATATATTAAAAGGAACACAAAAAACTTCGGAAAATATTAACCATAGTGGTAGCAGTAAGGTGAAACTATTAGTGAACATTTTTCCTCTCTTCCTGTGTCCAAGTTTTGTTTAGCAATATATAAAACTTTCAGTTTTAAAATATATTGATTGGGATATAAAATTTAATTGGCCTATTAGCTTATCTTTTAATAGAAGTTTTGTCTTTTTATGGAGATAAAATGACTCATTCTTTTTGAGGCTACACTTGCAATATATACAGTAATGAACGTCTTTAAATTTAGCATTGTAAATATTGAATTCTGTAGTTACAATAACTTCAATGAGTCAGTGTTTATTTACACACTCAAACCAATGCTTCTAAAATAGTTTTAGCTGCCATTTAAAAAATAAATGCTACTGAAAGCATCACAACTGCTTTTTTCCAAGTAACTCTATCCTCCTGTTGGTTTATAACACTCATCCGGAGGCTGTGTAAAACTGGAAAACCTTTCACATTGAGTACAAACTAAATACTCATGGAGTAAGCAACTAAATAAATGCATTTTGCAAATAAATTTATATTAAGTAGCCCTACTTTTTTAAAAGCCAGCAAGTGCCCTCATACATATTTATAATGGCAGACATAGAAAGGAGAATAGAAATTAGCTCATTGAACCCAGCAATCCACAGAGAGGTTACAGGTTACAAGGTGAATGTCACAAAGTATGACAAGGTATAACTGACAGGTAACAAAGTGAATGTCTCACAAAGTATGAGGACAGAACGTCCACCATATCCCAGATGTCTGATCTCATGGAACGCCATGTCTAAGCCATCAAACTGCTGGAAATGATTTGAAAATTCTTTTGGAGTTCTAGACAATAATGCTCCATAAGGAAAAAGAACTCACGTATATCATATCTGAAAGTACAAAGAGATTAGGACAGAGAACATGGAGAAAAAGCTTTGGCAAATTTTTAAACTGAGATTCAGTCCTCCAAAATCTCTGCTCTGATTTTGTGATTTTAGTGTTTCGGAAGTAAGAGTTTTAGAGCAGAAAATAACATTCTCCAGCCTAAGGGATACACGGACTCATCATTCACCATGCCTCCACATACTCAGTCATATGTTCACCAACTTATGAATTTGTTCCTCCCTCCCTCCCTCCTTCCACCCATTCTTTTTTTCCTCTGTCCTTCCTTCCTCCTCCATCCATCCCTTTCTCCCTTCCTTTCTTCCCTCAAGCCTGCTTTGAATCAGACACCACGTTGTGTCGAAATGCCTTAGAGACTTCTGGTTGAATTGCTGAGGCAGTGACTATAAAAGAAACAGGAGCTCATTTGTTGACTTTTGCAAAATATCCCTCCCTGTAGCCTTTTGTCAAAAACTCTTGTCAACCAATCATAGAAAGACAAACAAATTTAAGAACCAATCCAATAGATTCAAAACAAATGGCCTAAGGTCAGACCACTTCCCATCTGAGCCCTTCAAACTACTTAAACTCTGCCATGGGGGACACACCTTGGGACCGCCCCTTGGTCATAGACAGCGAGCCATCATAATCCCTGTTCCCAAATAAATGCTTTCTTGGATCTCTTACAGCCTGATTATCTCTCGTCCAGCACTTTCCTGATGAGCTATATGGTCTGCAGTTACAAACATATATTCTACAACTTAATTATGGTAGCAACCAGTCATATGTGGTTATTTATGTTAATTAAATAAAATTAAATTTTCAAGCCCTTAATCGCTCTAGACACATGTAATATGTGTCTATAACACAGATGTAGAACATGCCCAGTGTTGCAGAAATTACTATTGCTACTGCTTGGCTAGAAGGAAGCAGAGGAGAAATTAAGCAATCAGGATGCATATTGTTAGGGCTATATAGTGAAGTCCCGGTAGCAACAAGGGCATCACAAAGGAGTTAAGGAGGTTGAGAGTAAATATCAAGGAATAAACAGGAATGTTTATTCTATGCCATTTCTGTTCACTCTGTGTTAGAAGTTCTGGCTGTCTCTCTGACTTTCTCTTTTTATGCTGCTTCTTCTTTTCTCCTCCTTATTATCCTGGCAGGTGGGAACATGAGGTTCAACCTCAATAGGCAAAATAAAATGTCACCTCCTCAATCCTGCCCAATCCATTCCTCAAGTGTTCTTTCAGAGGCTAAGTCTGCCAGCTTAATACTTGCCCTTTCAAAAGAAAATACCTCAAACAAAGGTTCGAAAGGAAGCTTTTTGTCCTGTGCATGACCCTGCAGTCTCTGATGCCAAATGACCAGGTCAGGCCTGAGAAGGTGGAAGTTTATTAGGTTCTCAAAAGGAGTGCTTCCTTTGAGCTCCTGTAACAATGCAACGATCTCTTCTTCCTGACTACACAGGCCATCAACTAATTATGAGATCTGTTTACTCACTGCTTTATAAATATTCTAATCATCCCCCAAATGTCCTTGGAGCCAAGAGTTAACTCAAACACAGGTGCAGAAGAGCTAACACAAAAGAAGAGAAATAATATACAAGATCAAGTAAGAAATCAGACCCTCTATGGTTTGCTTATGTAATGGCTGTTGTCCTGTCTATAATGGACATACCAGAGACAAACATGTGACTGCAGAAAATCCCAGCAGTCAGACTGGGTTTAGGGAAGCCAATTGGATAGTAAAAAGTGCATTCAAAGAATATATTTATAAGTAAGATGAGTGACGTTTATTTCTGACAAGGAAGAATTAATAGGCCTCTAGGAGTATGCTTGCTTTTTTTTTTTTTTTTTAAGAGGATAGTTATTTAAACTACCAATCTATTTTCATGTTAAAGCCTTGAATGTGTTTTCATATCTTTATCTCAAGAAATTTCAGGGACACCATCCCACCTGAGAGCAATTTTATTGATGCTAATTATGCAGCAAATCTTTTTTATTTTTTAATGAAACAAAGTTTAATTTAATCCTGGATTATTTCTTAAGGATCAACATTCAAAATTATTTTGATTTTTGGAGTTAATAATAATATCAAGTTAGTGTTGCTCAAGGTGATTATAACCTGGGTATTCTACTTCTGCCACCCCCCCCACAAGCCCTGTGCCCAGATTCATCAAGCACAGCTTCCCACTCTGCTCTGTATCCCTTAAGCCGGGGTCTACAAACCCTAATGTGAGCTCCTTTGCCTTCCGGTTGTCAGTTGGCTTTGGCCAATGGCAGACACTGAAGAAGTAGGAGGTGCCTGGGAGGGGTGGGGGGGGGGGTGTTAGAGTTAGGGGGTTAGGGAGGAGGGAGCATGGGAGAATAGTTGGGGAAGGAGGAAGGAAGGATGGGAAGTGGGAAGAAGATGAGGGGGGGAGAGGAGAAGAGGGAGGGTAGGAGGGCAGGGCGATGGTTGATATCAGGGTATTTTCCCCACAGGTGCTTCACTTCAGGCTGTGATGGGCAGAGGCTGCCTTCCTCTGCCAAAGGCCATGCCTTCAGTGGGGTTGCCTCTCCCACAATCACAGCCACAGCTGTCACTATGAATCCTTCCTGTCCTGGTGACTTCTCCCCCCACCTTGCCCCTGCAGATCTAGGAGTGGTAATAACGCCCGATGTTAGTAGCTCCAGGGATTTCACCACCCTTTTATTTTCCTTACACCCTGATGTAACTATGTAAATAGCCCTTTAAACTCTTCCCAACTCACCTTTGGAGAGGGTCTGCTAAGATGCTGATAAATCAACCTCAGGTACCAGCTTAGTTGTTTTTTGGTTTTTTTTAACAATCTCCATAGAAACGAACAGTGAGTACACAGGGTATGAAACAAAGACTCCTAAAACTGCAGAGGTGCTCTGTGCCTTCCCCAGAGACAGTCATGAAGCAACTGAGAGAAACCAGACACAAGGGACTGTACTTCCCTGTCCTGTCTCCACTCATTTCTAGAGATGCTGCCTTCTGAGGACTCAGCTGAGGACTTTGGAATGGGCTTGGATGGGGGAGTCCCTACAGCATTTTCAGAGTTTTCTCTTCTCACATGTCCCAGCTCAGAAAACAACAAATCCTTTGCTTCTCCTCAAAATCTCCAAGCACATTCCTGTCACAGAGTTTTTGCACTTTCCTCAAAAGGTCAAGGACCTCCTCTCTTTCATTTATTGCCTTATTGCCAAAAACTAGCAAACTCCATTAACTAATTTACTAACAAATGAGTGAGCTGACAAATAAGTAAATAAATGATGACAAATAAATGAGGTACTTTGGGGGTTGACCAAAAAAAATGTTCAAGACACTGGATGATCCTTTTCAGTGCTCTTTAACCTAATTCAACAGTTAAACTGACCACCAAAAATATTAATCACATAGTACCTCATTCTTAAAAAGTTTACATAAACCATATTATTGTCTTCCATCAAGGTGGGGTCCTGATGGAAAATAATTTACAGAGCAGTACAGAAATATATAAAATTGAGTGTGAATTGTCCTAGTTCCTGCTGGGTTCTCTATGCCTTATGTTCTGGAAACACCAACTTCTGCCTTTGTTGCTCCAGAGGTATGAATGGTAGCAGCTTCCTGAGGTCGCTATGAGCTGGCTCAACTTCCTGTTTGGCACTTCAGTTCTTCCAACACCTTCTGTAATTAGTTTCCATATTAAATCTCTCTACTGAGCAACCATTGGACACTGACTGAACCATAATTTTATAAACTAAGATTTTCTTCTTAGATTAATGATTCTGTGACTTCATTTAACATTGATGGTGTAATAGAAAAAACACTGAATAGGAGTCAAAAACTATATAGTTTTACCACCACTAGTTGTACTGTAGACAGATTTAGTGCCTCTCTCCCTTTTCCTTTGACTCCTTAGATTGCAGCATGCTGTCCAATTTGCAAGCTCCTCTCTGTCCAAACATACAATAGGTCAAACATTCTGGAGAAATAATCATCCCTTTACAAGTTTCCCCAATATCCAACAGTACAGCTTTTAGAGCTTTTTTAGAGTTCCCCAAAAAAACAAAGGAGTGCCACTAATTTGTATGGAAAAAAATGTGGGCATTCCTAAATTCAAGAAATGATCTACCAAATCATATCAAATAGCAAATAAAAACTAAAACCACACTGGGATATTGTAAAAGTGGGATGATCTGATATATAACCTGTAGGAAGAGATTCTGGGGAAAGAGTCTGGTGATAGTACTCTCACTGCTCAGGTACTTACTGCCTCTGTAATAGTTCACTGCAAACTGAGAACTGGTTTTCCTTTTCTCCTTTTATTGTAAAGGCATAATTCCCCTTCAGATTTCTTTTGGTAAGTGCAAACAGGGAGTATGTAGGTCTTTCGTAAAAGCAAAGTAGCATAATATGAACTTTTGAAAAGTATTGCATATTCATTATCTTCCAATTCCAGAGGTCAGGAGTGAGAAATGAGCTTCACTGGACTAAAACCAAGGTGTTAACAGGGTGTGTCCCCTCTGGAAACTCTAGGGAAGAGTTCATTTTCTTGAATTTTCCCATATTCTTTGGCTCATGACACCCTTCTGTTTTCAAAGACATAATGGATAATCAAGTCTTCCTCCTATGGCATCACTCTGGCTCCTACTCCATTGTCACAAATCTTTCTTTGGCTCTAACTGTCCTGCTTCCTTTTTTTACTTATAAAGACAGGTGATCACATTAGGCCAACCTGAATAATTCAGTAAACTCTCCCCATGTCGAGCTCCACAATCTAATCATCTCTGCCAAGTCTCTTTTTTGTTTTTTGTTTTCGTTTTTTCATAAATTAACATTTTCATGTGGCATTATTTCTTGAGTACCTCCTCATCTGAGATTAGCCCCTTTTCAAGTGCTGGTATGAAGTAATATACAAATATTCTACTCCCTTGCCTCTCAAGTGGGATAACAATGAGGTATGTGGCTCTCAGAGATTCTCCCACAGAGTTAAAACTCAGTTCAATACAGGGTGAATTGTTTAATATATTGGTTGCTTCCCTTTCCCAACTGAGGTTTCCTGGAACCATCTCCCAAATAAACTTCTTGCACCCAGATCCTCATCCAAGGGTCTTCTTCTGGAAGAAGCATACCCCACTTTTTCTGTGTCTTAGTTTGCTTGGAAAAAGAGGCAAATTATCACCTAAATCTCTCTTAAGGAGTGTATACAAATAATAAAAGAATAAAACTTGTGGAAGCATTTTAGAAAAGTCTTAAATGAGGGTGCACAGATGGCTGGTATCTTGATGTAAAACCGAAGCTTTCTTCTCTAGATATATATAATTGGTAAACTTTAGTCAATGCTTCTCAAGTAGTGTGGTTCCCCATGGAGGAAATTTTCCCACTGGGTATATCTGACAATCACTAAAGACATGCTTGGTTGTCACAACTCCAGGGAAAGGGAGCTTTTGCTAAGGGTCTCTACTGGGACAGGCCAAGGCTGCTGCACATCCCAAAGTGTGTTACACCACCCTCCACAACACCAAAATTTTGTCTAAATGCGTATAGTGCCACTGTTGAGAAACCCTATCCTTCCTCAGAAGATTAAGCTGATTTATGTCATCATTGCTTTGTAAACAGCAGAATTATTTCTCTACCACCTCAATGTTTATGACTGCTCACTTCATTCGTTGAGAACTAATTTTACTCCAACCATTAACTAGAGAAGACATTCTGTAAACAATGTAATGTCATTCCCCATATATAAAAATGATATATATAAATAATATGTATATATAAATATATGTAAATTTATATATATAAATAATATGTTTGTGTGTATATATAATGTATATATATGGTGACCTGTGTTAATGTTTCTATCACAAACCATAGCAAACCACATTGTAGATGAACCCCGAAGCTATTCTAACTACATCATAAAACTAAGTTGTTGTTGTATAGTAAACAGAGTTTACTATGTTCCCCCTCAAAACCAGATTCTGCCTTTCCCAGTGGAATAGTACAGAGCTCAACTTGCTCAAAATACTTCCTTTACCTTCCTGCCCATTCATAACACTCCCACCATTTACTTCTAATGTAATACAAAAGAATAAAAATGGAGACATTAGTTACTAAAATAACCTGAGCATCTTTACAAGTCCTTTCTTTTTGTTTACCATTTTCATCTCCTTTGTGTCCTTTTACTCTTTTCTATATTGATTTCACCACTTCATCTTTTCATCTTATTTTTTCTTCTTCTCATCTTATTTTCCCTCTTGTCTTTTTCTTCTTTTCCTTCCTGTCCCACCCACCTTGTCAACCTTCTCATTCTCAGAATTAAAAATCTCACTAACTGAATCGCACTTGGAGGGCTGAGCTTCTTTTCCCAGCTCCTCGGTGCACGTGCAAACCGGAGCCATCTGGGCTTTTTAACGTTTCCTGAAGGTCTGTCATCGCACAAGTCGCCTCTGTGGCTCGCTGCACAAGAAGTCATTGTAAGCTCATTTTCCCTGAGGGCACACCAGTCACTTTATTAATTGTTCTCTTCCTCACGAATGTCTTTTACTCAATAATAGACTAATTTCTTTCTTAAACACAAGCCAAGTTCCATCTTAATTGTTTACTTGTTTTTCTAAACTTAATTTTTCCATACCCTCACAATTTAGAACTATAGAAATCTTAACAAGGAAAAGATCTTCTATTTAAAGAAAGTGGTTCAAAAATCAGAGTATGAAATAATCTCTTAAAGATTTGCATCTTGTCAAATAATTCAGAAAATATTTTTTAACAAGTCAAGGTAAAGATAGAAGAGGACCTTGACTTTGAATTTCTGTTAATTCTTCTTATTCATATAGATAAGTATTGTTTTTGTTATATTTATTTATTTATAGTATTCACCTTGGAATTATTTTTAATATAGATAAGGAGTCTAAGCAATCTCTCTTTAAATGTCAACATTTAAATAATTCTGACCTCGAAAGAACAATTTGAAAATAGTCAGTTTACTGCTAAAATATCCCATAGCTGCCGTCATGTGTCAAGTTGAAGTATGTGACCCTCTCTTCGACCCCATATAGAAACATAATTACGGTAACAGCAATGGCAATTAACGTATCATCTCTACGCTTTTCCTATCGACCAAATGTATGGACTGAGACAATTGACTAAAGCATTTGTCACAACCTGTTTCTACCCTTTCTGTCTTCCAATTTTTGTCTTTTTTCTTTCTCTCCTCAACATTTGCTTTACTTCTACATTTTCTTCATTATCTTTTTTCCCTCATCACTTCATGTACCTAGAATAATCAACAGTTTTGGATACAGAAGCAAAGTCTTTGATACTCAAGAAGCAAAGTAACTCTTCCAGAATCTTGCATGCATCAACCACGAAGATGAAATGGTAACTTCCAAGTCAGATTTCTCTGTCTTCAAAATTTTTCATCCTTTTCTAAGAAAGCTTTTAATGGAGCTTACTTCATTTTATTTTCTGTACCTTATAAACTTATTTAGTTTAGACATTCATGCAATATTCTTCTCTTCCTGACACATGCATACCCACAATCCTCCTATCTTTAATTGAATTGCTTGGGATAGTCACAAATCTGTTTAAGGTATTCTAATTGCCCAAGTTGAACAAAACAAAGAAATCCTCTCCAAGAAGAGAAGACAGATCCAAGCAGCCTAGAAAAAATTGGGATTAAACGTAAGCACAGTCATACCTGGTACTTTCCATTTTCAGAAGCCCTGGATAAGGTGGTATCTCTGAGACGCATCATGATTAAACAAGAAGAAAACTAAAAATATTCTTTCAGTTGTTTGAAACTCTTTAGCAACATAATATTAGCTATATTCTCTGTTATCTCATGTCCATAAAATATATATACACATGTATAAAGCATACTTTAATTTTTTTAAAAGCTTTCCCAGTTTTGGATGTAGATTTATAGGTTTTTACATGAGCAATTCATATTTTTTAAAGATTTATTTATTTATGCATACAAGAGCTGGGGTAGAATCACAGGAGGTGAGAGGATTCACCAGAGCCAGAGCAGGGAGCAGAACAGGCAGATCAACTGAAATACACTGCTGAGGGGAGCAGCAGATGAGACAAGAGAGGTCTGCTGCGCCATGTAGGTCAGCAACCTGGCCAGCAGCCACCAGGAAGGGCCCAGTAATTCATATTCTAATGCAATATTCTGTCCCAAAATAAGTAATTATTTGAAACCAAATGAACACTATTTCTTAGAAATAAAATCCCTTTCTGATATACAGCATTGTGTCCTCCAGCCTTCTTCTCAGTAGTAATGGTGAGGACTTAGAAGCTGCAAGAATGATGAGGAAGAATTCAAGGGACTGACATGTCTCAACTCCGCTTAAGTAGAGTTGGCCCAAGCACCAGATTCATATACTTTGAAGCAGTTGATAGTCAAAATTTCAGCTGACAATAAAAGCAAATAGGCAAAAGAGAAAAAAAAATTCAAAGAAAGAAAAGAAAAGAACCTCTTTGAAACAATAATGCTCAACTGGAATAAATAATTTGGATCTAAAAAGCAGTGTCAAGAGCTTGGTAAGGATTTCATTTGTCCTTTCCCAAAGTGGCTTTCTAGTTGACATTGAATTCTGAACCCCACCTAATAAAAACCACTACTTAGAAAGAATGGTAACCCATCCTGTACCACTAGAAAGTACTGACGTAGAAAAGTGTAAATGAATACACAATATGGGCTGAAGTCAGTCCAACAAAACTCATATAAAACATCCTATTATTTCATCTTTTCTTGTCACTCCACCAAACACATCCAATATAATAAGACAAATAAATAGGAGCCTTTTCACTTCCAAAATTTAATTTTACCTTATAAATGACCACACTTTTAGGGATGGGTAGAAGACAATGAGCATTCAGATGAAGACTTCCCATGGTTGCATATAGCACACTCTAGGCCATCACAACAAATATCATGCTTTGTTAAGCAAACCAAGCTGGGTTTGATTTCTTTTCTCTCCCCTATTTCTATAGCACCCTTTCATTTTTTTCCAAATAAAAACAATTTAGAACAAGAAACACTAGTTCATTGATGTTAGTTTACATAATTAATGCCAGGACTCCAAAGTACAAACAAACTGGACGGAGGTTGTCAACAGCTGAATCATTCAGTCAAAGGCTTTGTATCCTCTCTCTCCAGACCTTGTGTGCTCATGAAGGCAGCTTGCCCATATTCCACTGGATCTGTTAGATTCTTCGTGTGGACCAAGAAAATACATTAAAATGAAGGATTAAATTCTATAACCTTATGGTAATAACAGAAGTTTGGTCATTATTATATTCTAGACAAGGAAAAGGTTTAGCCTTCTGAAAACCAAGATTCTACTGCAGGGTTCTATTCTCAGTTATTCAATCCTCCACCCTGGGTGGCCTCAGGCAAACCCTATACTTCACATTTTCCTCTTTAGAAAATCAGCTACTCTTTTCTCCAAGAGATTTTGTAAAACTAAGCCCCTGTGAAGTTTTATAGGTGAATAAACATATCAAATGTTTTCTTATAAATCTGAATAATAATGAGCATAGTCTCCCTTCTTATAGGGACAAATTCAAAAACAGATATGAATAAAGTTGTTTTTTTTTTTTTAAGATGCTCAGAAGTCTGAGGCCAAGAAAGTCACACAATGAGATATTCAAGACAGGCTCTTTAACATAAACAATGCAAGCCAGAAGACAGTGGCATAAATGACACAAAGTGCTAAAAGAAAATGGCAAGCCTAGATTTATATACCCAGAGAAAATAGCCTATAAAAATGAAGGCAAAACAAATGCATTTCCAGACAACCACAATTAGCGACAATTTGTCACTAGCAGCCTTGCACTAAGAGAAATACTACAGAGTTATCCAAAAAAGGAAAGTAATTCTAGAGAGAACACACAAAAAGAGAAAGAAATGAGGCATAACAGAAATTCTAAATGTAAATGAGGCACAATGGAAATTCTAAATGTATGTTAAATGAAATTAATATTAATTTTATTAATAATATTATACAAAGCAATCATATCTTGTGGTATCATTTCATTAAAATAAATGAAAACAAACTGGTTTTGCATTCTCACCAGACATGTACATGAGTTCTAGTTCCTGCATAGCTTCATAGAACTTGGTTTTGTTATTTTATTTTTTAAATTTAGTTATTTAAATAGCATTAGCAGCCTTATTGTTATTTTAACTTGCATTTTTCTAATGGAATAATATCAAGTATCTTCATGTGCTTGTTCCATCCATATCCTTTCTTTGAAAAGTCTATTCAAAACATTTTCTCATTTTTAAATTGAGTTGTGTTCTTATTATTCAGTGGTAAGAGTGCTTTATTCATTCTGGACATAAGATCTTTATCAGATATGTGTTTTGCAAGAGAAAAGAAAACATGTGTTATACAAAGGCCTCTATAGAATGTTTATAGCAGCTTTATTCATATCACCAAAAACTTTAAATGACATCCATCAACCAGTGAATGGATAAACAAATTGTGGTGGATCCACGCAATGGAATACTCCTCAGTCATAAATAGGAAAAAACTACTGATACAAGTAACAGCATGCAAGAATATCAAAAGCATTATGCTTTGTAAAAAAAAATTTAAAAATAAACATACTTATATACCTCTATTATATTCTCTAGATGACCTTCTGGGAAAATACAAAATTATTAAAAACAAAATCCTAGTTTCCAGGAGCTAGGGTGAGAACCCTGATATTAAGGAAGCACACAGCAACACTTAGGATATTTGTGGTATTGGAAATATTCTGTATCCTGATTTGGGGTAGCTAAATGACTGTCAAACTTACATGATTGTGTGTACCTTAAAAGGATGAATTATACTGTGTGTAAAGTATATTTTAATAAATCTTACGTTACTTTATATATCTTACATAATCTTATATATGTAAGACTTAATAAATCTTACATACCTGATATATCTTATAATATAAAATATGGGAGTGATAAGTATTCTGAGAAGTGGTAAAATATGAATCTATATTACATATAATTTATAAAAATTTAATTTATATTAATTGCTAATAAATCATGGATATATATTGCAAACTCTTAGATAACAAAATACTACTAAAAGAAATTAAATGCCCAACTAAAGGGAGGGTTAGCACTTATTCCTGAATTGGAAGACTCAACATATAAATTCTCTCCAAATGATTTGTAGTAAGTAAAATTCCAATCATAGTCCTGGACTCTAAAATACAGATGAAAATAAAAAAGGCCAAGATAGCCAAATAAATCCTAAAGAAGAACAAGAAGTTTGGAGGACTTGCACAACAGGATTTCATGTAAATCATAGACCTAAATGTAAAAGGTAAAACAATAAATTTTCTGGAAGTTTGTAGGAAAATCTCTTTGTTGGATCACCTTGGGGTGCTCACTAAAAACTTGAACAATAAAATTATGTCTTGACAAATTGGGCTCCATTAAAATTAAAAAACTATCATCACCAAAGTATAATGTTAAGACAGGGAAAGAAAAGACATTGAGTATAAAATGTTGTTTTCAGTACCTACACCTGGGAAGGATTTCTCCATAATATGTAAAGGACTCCCACCAAAAAACAAGGAGAAGAGGAACATACAATTTCTAAAGTGGGTGATAGACTTGAGCAATTATTTTATAAAAGAGAATCTCCAAATATTCAACATTGATATAAATATTTGGTAGGCTATATTGACTAAAGAAGTGCAAAACAAAGCTACTGGGAGATATCACTGCATACTCACCAGCATAATTAACTAAAATTATCCAGTACTGGTGAGGATCTGGTGCAACAAAAATTCTATACTCTCTAAGAGGAATTGTAAATTGGAGTGATGACTTTGGAAAACTGTTGCTTATTTACTAAAGATGAATACATGCCTATTCTATGATACAGAAATTCCATTCCTGATTATAGACTTAAAAGAATCATCTACTATGTCTAACAAAAGACATGTACAAGAACACTCTTATTCCAAAATTGGAAACAACCTGTACATTCATTAGCAGGCAATAGAATAGACAAGTTGCGATGTAGTGATATAATGGAATACTACATGGCAACAAAAAGGAATGAACTGTTGATTCATGCAAAATCCTAGATCAATCACAAATATGATAGGAAGTCAAACATGAAAATGTATGTAGTGTATGTTTCCATCTATATGAAGTTCAAAATTAGGCAAAACTAATCTGTGTAGATGGATGTCAGAATAGTGGTCACCTTTCCTCAAGGAAATGGTGGGGATAGGACACAAGAAGGCCAGCTTGGCCATAACAGTACTTTTTAACTTGATACAGATATTGTTTTCATGGGACCCTCAGTTCATAGAAACTAAAGAAGATGTACATTTAGGATTTGTACACTATTCTGTTATCTTATATTTCATTAATAATAATTTTAGGGAAAAAATATTATAAGTTTCTGGAAGATAAATTAAAATACTATAAAGAATGAACATTGATTAGCCAAAATAGTTTCCCAAAGGGACATGATTAGGGTTCCAAATATGATATGTATCATAGCAACATTTTTTGCAGGCCTAATTCTTTTCCATACATAAACATATGTGTGTGGCAACCTTAGAAACAGTGTCTGGCCATATGTTCAGGCACTTTAATTAGTATTACTACAAACAGAATTATTTCACAAAGTGACTGAAACTTTTAAAGAGATGTTTATTTTACTGAGGAAATTCCCACCAAGAGAATAATGGCTTACTCGTAGTTTCGTAGTTCAACAGGCCTACCCCAAAAATGTTCAAACTTACTGCTTTTTCTCAGTGAGCAATTCTTCCTTACCAGTTACTTTACTGGAATTTCCACCCAAGAGGACGTACAAGTGACAAACAGTTATGCCTTCTGTGATTCAGGATCTTCACAGTTTTCCCTCTTCCATTTCTGCTCTCAACCCATTTCTTAGATTCAGAGAATTGAAAAGTTTGCATTGAAAATTAAAGTACTGACAATTTCCCTTTGATGAGTGCCTACACTGTTTATCAACACATACCACTGACAAGGCTTAAAAAAAAAAAAAAAAAAAAAAGACTCAAGCTCTTGAATACTACTCTTCATCAACTGAGTTGCCTGATTTAGGGCAAGCATTTCATCCCAGAATATTTTGTTCACCAGATCAGCAGCCTTGCTTAAAATATGCTTCATTCCAAAGTCAAAAGGAAACCCATGCTTCCTAATTTAAAAGTTTGCCATTGCTTCCAATTATACCGAACTTCCACCTACTTTTCACTTTGTAAAAGAAAACCCACAAGCTTTTGCCTATTGCACATTTACCAGAATCATATAATCATAATTATACACACACACAACTCATGGCAGAGGGGTAATATATGTAGCAGAGTGTCATTGCGTGCCAGTTCTTGAAGTGTTTCAACTAGGAACAATGAAAATATATGGATGCTACTGGGCCTATTATAAAGAGAAGTAGAGGGCTGAGAAAACCTGGAAGAAACTTATGCAGTAATATCCTGGAAAACTTCATGTATTGACTAAATTAATTTCATCACAAGAATATGAAACAGTTAAGGCACACCTATATGTGAGGGATTCTTACCCCAGCAAATGTTTATTAAGTACCTGCCGCCCATCCTGTCTGGGAAATAACACAACAGAAGAGTTCTTTATACATATGGCATAAATAAGGTTGTATGTATTTGAATGGAGAATGCAAACTTGTATTTCAGTGCCTTACAAAACCCACATATAAACTTGCAACAACTAAAACAACCAGCTGTGCAGGTTGATGTATCTGCTGGTCTTTGGTGACTATTTCTGGATTGTCATGCGCCACAACTTCTTTCCAGACTGCCATGACCACAGTGAGTCTAGGCATAACTTGTGTTTATCAGTTACAATAGTTTCAGCTAGTTGCTTGACTTAAAAGATCAATAGATTCTAGCCACAGTGTTCCAGCACCTCCTTTATGCTTTTTATACACAAGTTATTTTAGAGCTTCTGGGGAGAATCTCTTGCAAACAAGGTATTCTCATCATGGCTGAACTAGTTTTCCTCTTTGCTACCCTTTAATTCAGGACACCTTGTTAGAATGATTACAGACATCAGATATGAGTCGCAAGCTTTAATATTTCATCAAGTAAACATCAAAAACTTGATGTTTCTTTGTACCAAGTCACCAGACATAGACATCATATCTTCATGTTTGTGAGTGCAGACTATGGAAGAATGCACTGGAATACGGTAAAGGGACAAAAGAAATAACAGTAAAAAGCTTAAGAAGTTAAGATCTAGGATGGCTATTATTTATTTATTTTGTTTGTTTTAACCTGACTAGTTTTTTCTTTATATTTGTTGGCCATTTTCTTGGCCTTAAGATTGACTTCCAAAATATTCCTTTACTAGTAGGATATTTGTGAAGTTAAAGGTACAGATTAAGGAAAGATTCCAAACAGGCAACATCTCTCAAAGCCAGTTCCCTGGGATACTCTGGATCTTCCAGTCAAATGATTCATGCGTTGGGACCCAGGACAGTACAAGAAGTTAAGATTAAGCAACAGTGGTTTGCACCTGTTTCTGTGGCTTACGTCAACTCTTAAAGAGACGGTGCAATCTTTAAGGAATCCAAATGCTGCTCCTTATGAAAAGACTTGAGCTCACTAAAAAAAATTACAATAAGGAAATAGATCACCCAAGTCAGAATTTCCTAATCTCATAAGGATCATGTAGGCTTTGAAAATCCATGCACAGTTATGGACACTCTTGCCCCGAAATCGTACTTAAGATTTTGCGCGAAACTCCAAGCAATTTAAATACACACATTTGGCTCTCATTCATGAAGCCACTCAAGGGCCCCATTGAATGACTTCCTGTTAAAAATTTCTGATTTAATTCAAGCACATAAAAGAGATCTAGAAATTTTAAATAGGTTACCTAAAGTAATAAGAGTAATAAGAACAATACAGGAACTAGAACATGGAAATCCCGGTTAACAGTCAGGACTGAACAGTCGCTCCAGACTAAAAAAATAATCTAAATTTTAAAAAATATGCTTATTCTGTGGCAAATTGGACCTTACTGAAACAGACTTGGAAACTTCAGTGGGTAAATATTAAATATAAATATAAGTGACAGTCAGATTTTCTATTTGGGGCCTAATTAATTTTCTTTCATTTTCTTTTCTGACCTCAGTTTTAAAACTAGGTAATATAATGCTCGGAAACATAAATTCTTAGGAATGGGCTTTATGCTGGTGTTTTCCTTCTAATATATGCAGGTGAAACACAGAAAATGAGTGTCCCATATTTTGAGGCCACCATTATTTGTTCCTAAATCTGTAACATGAACAGTAAGAGCTTATTTTTTTTTAATTTAATCATTTCAGGCAGTTAGATCACTGCATGTTGCTTCAAAGTGAGTATCATATTCTATTTCTAACAAACTATGGGAGATGCTCACTCAGAAATATTGGGAAAGTCTGTCATTGTTTTCCTCTAATGAAGTAGCAACCTGTCAACTGTCAAAGAACCTGCATATACGGGGTCTGTGAAACACCCTATCCTGGCCTCACCTCTCTTCCTCTGTTCAAACAGAAATTGGTCATATTAACAAGAGCAGCCTGGCAACGATACCACATGGTCTGTGTTTAAGTGGATTCTTCTCACTGTGTCACTCTGTGCAAATCATTTACTTTCTCTGAACACCGCTGTCCTCGTGGGTGAAGTGGGAATATAATCAAATTGACTTAGAATGTTCCTGAAAATAAAGAGCAATCAGGCATGTAAAGCAATTTTAGCCCAGTGCCTGGAATACAATAAGGCTGGGTCCACATTAGCTAGTGATATTGTTAGTTTCACAGGTTAAGGCAGAGAGCAGGGCGAGGAGGGAACAAAGCACTGGAGGTAACAAATACCTGATGTGGAAGAAGACACTGTCAAGTAGTTGGGCTTGAACTAAATTAAAAATTAAATATAATTGAAGCTCCTTTCACCCTAACCTTCTATTGTAGTAGCTTTCTAACAGAACACATGTAAAGGCTTCTACTATAGGATCTTAATTAAATACACTATCAAAAGGACCATTGTAAGCTACAGCCCAAGGTGTTGTAATAAGGAAAGGATCCTATGTCATTATGATTTTCTTGTCTGCTGTGGGAGGTGATCCTCCCGGGTGCAGCCTCTGGATCCAGAACACACCTGAATCTCAGCAGTTTGTCAGCTCCCAGCTTTCTTTCCAGGCCAAGAGTCTGCATGTTATAAACAGAGTACAGGGGCTTTTCCTAGGGAAATTTTGGTTTTCTTTCATGGTTGTTTGGGGTTATAAAGTACCTTATTTTTTCATGCATTCAGAAAGTGGGAGTCTGTAAGAGCTGAGGCTGAAATGTTTCTTAATTTTTACTATAGTGGAGGCACATTAAGCACTTATCCTCCTATTATTTAAAAGAAAAAAAATTAAGCAAGACACAATTCTTAGGAATGGGCTTTATGCTGGTGTTTTCCAGCAAGTAGCAATTCTTCCATATGCCTTTTTACTGCTTGTCTTTGTGCTGCAAGAAGTCAATGGTGGCTAAACTTATAAGCCTAAAATCTGGGTGACTCCCTAGGGACCTCTGGAGGCCAACTCCACTCTGACTTCTCAGTGTTCCAATGCCATTGCCATGGTAAAACAAGGTCTCTGCAGACTGGGCCACAAAATTCCACTCCAAAAATAAACAAAAGCATCTTCCTACCTTAAGGCTGAGACTCAAATCACTTCTAACAGCCTGTTTACATAAACAACCTGGAGTGTGGCCTAAACTGTGATCCTTCCCCTGATAAGAGCCTCAGCATGTTCTATGTCCTAGCTGTTTGGGTTCAAGTACAGGGCAAGGCCCAGAACAGGAAAATTCACTGAGTGGTTGCAAACACACCAAAGACACCAGGCCTGTTTTTCCAGGAGCTGCAACCCTGTGATGTCTATTCTACGGTCCCAACTGCCTGAGGGTCCCTAAAGAAAAAGATCAATGAACAGCAAGATGACTATCCCACTTCCAATCCCAGCAAACAACTCTCATCAGTTGTCATCTACCTTCCCCTACCTCTTAGCTTATTTCAAGATGTTCTTAGGCTTTAAAAAAATCATTAAATTTAAAAACTTTAAATCTTGAGTTAAATTCTGCAAACCCCACAAGCTACTTTCTTTCTTCTCATCTTAAAACAGTAGCCATCTACCTGCAAAGAAATCAACTTTGAATCTGAGGAAACTGTCAATGTTCAACTGTTTTTGATCTACAAAATCTCTTCATATGCTTCAATCAAATATTTCCAATCAAAAATATCCTTTGCTCATGGATTGGAAGAATTAACGTCATCAAAATGGCCATCCTACCAAAAGCAATCTACAGATTCAATGCTATTCCAATAAAAATT
>JAGFMF010011643.1:4863258-4874294 GCA_019455555.1 Galemys pyrenaicus | reverse complement strand
CACTGGTGAGATGGTGATGGGGAATACATGGGGATTACAATTAATGGCAAGTATATGTAAATTTTAAAATATTTTAATAAAAAAAAGGAAAAAAAAAACAATTCCCATCAGAAGCTTTTAAGAGGAAAGGAATGATGGGATGGAGTGATTGATGAAGTGGATTGGGTGGTCACTATTTCTTATCTTATCCTTCTCAATATTTTCCAGATTTCTTCAACCAGCTTGTACTAGTTCTCACATCATAATTTAAAAAGACAAGTAGGGGCCTTCCTGGTGGTGCAAGGGGTTAAGAACTGCACGATGAAGCATCCACAGCCACTGCAGCATGAGTTCAATCCCCAGCCAGGGAGGGGACCCACATGGCACAGCAGACCTCTTCTGTCTGCTCCCCTCAACAGTGCATTTCAGTAGATCTGCCTGTTCTATTCCCTACTCTGTATCTGATGAGTTTTCTCACTTTCTGCACCTCTGGCCTGTACCCCAGTTCTTTTATGCATAAATCAATCTTTAAGAAATAAAAATTTTAAAAAGTAATTAAAATGTTCATCTCCACTTCTTTCAAGCACATTAATTCCACAGTCTCTTGACATCTGTCTTTGCTCCTACACCTCTTATTTCACAGGAAGTAATCTACAGTGTGCCACAAAAAGTTAACAATATTGTATTCTATATTTGAGTGTTGCTAAGAGAGTACATCTCAAAAGTTCTCATCTCAAGGGGAAAGAAAACTAACGATGTGAGGTGATGGATGTTAACTAAAATTATCATGATAATCATTTTGCAATAAACACGTATATCAAATCACTGGTATGCACCTTAAACTTATATCACATGTCAACAGTATCTCAATAACAAAGAGAGAGATCCCGAGCGAACGAGAGAGAGACATAGATACATAAATAGATACATAGATACATAGACAGACAGATACATTAAATAACAGACAAAATAGTGGAAAAGAGTAAAAAAGGGCATTCTTTGTGACTAGGTCTAGAAATATGTTTAAACCGGCTGTTTTGTAAAATCAGAATTTTAGAATTCAAATGTTACTTTTCACATAACTTTTACTTAGATTAAAATATGTTGCTCTGATCTATTTTGAACTAGGTGATTTTACTGTTGCTAAAAAATTGACAGTTCTAAAGTCAGCAGACTTCCAACTTGGTCACTGGAAAATTCTATGGCATCTGGAATCTACTTATATTCTTTTTTAGCAACCACCTAAGTAAGCTATGACCATGATGGTGCAGGAAGGCAGAAATGTGCTCTATTTTGTTATTAGCACAGACATAGGTAAAAAAGAGAGGCTAGAAATCATTCAGCAAATATTTACCTTTAATTTTGAGAGAAACTGTAGAACATAATGCAAAATCCTTGCTTTTAAGGAACTCATATTTAATATTAAAATTCATATTCATTTTCAAATTCAGTTATATGCCCAGATAATCACAATGCAAGGGAGCATGCGGTATACAACATGGCTGTGGGGATGGGATGAAAGAGGATTGTATAAACAACAAAGGCTTTTGTGGCAGAAAATCATGGTCCTTAGCTCACGTCTGTCACTCATCTAAAAGACACTTAGGCAAGTCATTTAGCTTCTTTGAACCTCAGTCACCTTGGTGACAAAATAAAATGATACCAAAAGTTTTGTAAGAATTCAAGCTCTTTCTAAGAATTAAATGAGATAATACACATGAAGTCACCCTGTAAATTCCAATATGCTAGCCATTTTCTGGGCTTATTATATGTAAAGCATCTGGAGAAGAAATTAGGTTATTTTGTTACTATTGTTTTCATCTTTTAAATATTTCTTTTCTTTAAGACCCAGAAAATCATTAATAATAATATTCTGATTACTGCAATTTTGATTACTGATTACAGTAGGAAATAAATGGTTATATGAGCTGAATTTATCTTAACCTGTGTACTCTTTGAATTCATACTAAGTATAACTCTGAGTATTTCACACATTTTGAAAAAGCAGGAAATTTGAAAAGTTCAAATAAAAGTTGGTTAGAGAACAAAGTATTTGAGGTCAAAATAAGTTACCACAATACAGAATACTGACATTGGCATAGATTTTCAAGATCATGGATTTCTTATGCATAGAGATGTGTCGGTTCGATCCAATTTTGAATTTTCAGAGTGTCTGGGAGTCATCTCACTCCCTCATAACTCTTGCTTGCATATTTATAATTCACACGTAAAGGGCAGCTGAATTTCTTCTTCATTATGAAGTCAGCCTTTCAGGGAACAATAAATTTTGTGTGCTCTTGAGCCCAAGCACTTCTATCTGCTAAAAGGCAGTGGAATATTTAGGGGCTGGTCTTAAATCCTCTGGAGATCCCTTTCCAGAGTTGGACAGTCTCCCCTAGTCAAGCCAGCTGAACTCCCAGGAAGCCAGCCAGCTCAAGCCACGGCTGTTCTTGCTCCTGCCAAGAGGATGCAGACAACCTGGTCCACTCAGTAGCATGGGTGCCCTGCCCAGTAGATCAGCCACACCCTGCTTTGTGTAACCGAGTTGATTTATGTTTCCAGAAAAGCTCTGAACAAGCCAATGTCGAGAAAGGCTGTTCCTTTGGATTATATTCTCTACTTCTCTTACAAATGACTAACACTAAAAGTAAGAACACAAAAACTTTTTCTCCTGGGTGACTGGAGCAGCTCACTGACTCAGAGACTGGATACTAAATGGGGCCCCCTTTTTAGTTATCATGGGCATGCTAAACTTCCCACAAATCTTATCCCTTTTATTCCATTCCAGGGTCTGCTTAGCCTTGAGGGAAGAAACTTCTCTCCCTGTTTCTTCTTATCAAAAGTCCTACCAACCAAGTAGGGAGAGTACAACATAATGTGATCCCTCAACTCTCAAGACTTTTCCAGTCCCCCTAAAGTAGACTTTTCTAGAAACAGGATGCCCAGAAACAGAGTGAGTCCTGAGACAAAAGAAACCCCTGTGTCCTGAGTAGTTTATGCCTCCTCTAACCCTTACATTTAGAGGGTTTGGACCTACTTCAGAGCAGGAATATTCCCAAAGTAGTTCCTGTCATATTTGACAATATATATAAATATGATATGAGAAAACAAAGTATGACATAAGAATATGTTTCAAGTTCCCCAAATTGTGAAAAATACAAAGTGGAGGCATCCCTAGATTATACAAAAGTTAGGAAAAACTAATCTCAGAAATTCTTGAAGTATTAGAACTGAGCAGACCTTTTCAAAGAGAACTAGATGACTGGTTATTACATGTCAGTTGGAAGTGGGCAAAGAGCCAAACAAGATAAACCAAGTCTTTAAAAAATAGCAATCTCATTTAAAAACTCAATTCCAATCCCTCTACATTCAATTAGCAGAAAAGCCATATCATGATGAAATTCTGGGCCATTCTGGTAAGCTTCCCACACTAATACCATGTATAATATGAATAAGTATTTTGTTTTGTCTCAAGTTTTTGAAGGTTTTGTGGGATTTATGCAAATGTCAATCAAAAATGACAACTTGGTGGAGTGCAATTTGAATCTTTCACCTTTAGTTTGTCAGAAAATACAGCATAATGCAATGTAGACTACAAAAGATAACTTAGGGGGGCCCTCAGTTTTCTTTCCCATCTTGCAAGATGGCAGATGAAAAAGCTGGCAACTGAAGAGAAGAAAACTGAAGCCAAGGAGGCTGATGCTGGTGACGAGGTTAATAAGGGTCACCCCAAGACCAGAACACCTAAGAAGGGGAAGCCCTACTGTGAACAAAACTTTGTGTGAGAATAAATGGTAGATATCCCCACTCTCTATGAATTAGCAGCATAACCATGTACAAGAGGAAGTATCCAGCAAGTGAGGCTTAAGGAAAGTTAGAAATAATTAGGAAGTTTTAGGGAAATGGATAGATGAGACCTCAGAATAGGTAAGTTTTGGAACAAAAGGAAAGGAAGGCACCAGAGATGGGAAATGAAAACTTCTAAAAGAGAGCTAGTTAACACTCTGGAACTAGGAATGAAAGAGCATTCAAAAGCAAAGAGGAGATGATGGATGTAAAATAAGGGCAATTCCAGGCATACACCAAGGATTCCAGGCACCACACGGAAGGTTCCAGACATAGTAGTAGGTTAAGTGGGACCATCAAGAAATAACCAATCACAGAGACTAATGAAATTTTAGAATAATTAGGGAAAGAAGATATATATTCCCTGAGGCTCCCAGATACCATATACCCAAGAGTCTTTACTCTTTACCTTTTTTTCCTAAATAAACTTTTCTTTAATTTCCAAGACAAAGTTTGCTTCTCTTTTCTTACTCATCTAAAAAATCTGTGTATTTCTTTTTACGGCTTCAGGAGACAAGAACCATGGAGATTACCAGGGTGCCAGGCGGCGGCAGCAGCAGCTATAATCATGGTAACCTCACTCACCAGCATCACAAGTATGTCCAAGATTGGGGTAAAAAAAAAGAGGAGATGTTCTTGTTATTGTCACAAAACCAACTGGTGGTGCTATGTGGTGGTACCAGAGTGGTCAAATTTTACACAATGCCTGGGTACTGCTGACTGAAGCTGTTGAGCCACAGCAAAAGCATGTCAGTCAGCATGTGAGAATGCTGAGCACCAGAGTCACTCCAGGCTCGTTCTGATCTCCCTCACTTGGCACTGAAGGGGCAAGAGGGAGACTCTCCTGAAGCAGCTCAACATGTTTGCTACTTATGACTGGCCCTCTGCCCCTCAAATGATTTCTGTGTTGAACATACTAGAAATTTGTCATTGCCAGCGCCATCAAAATTTATACCAGTGGTTGAAAATCCCCAAATATCTCACTGATGTTTACCTTAAGAAGAAGCTGTGTAACCCTTACACCTGGAAGATCTTCAACATGGAGAAGGAGAGATACAAGATCTCAAAGCAGTTGATCAGGAAGTCATGAGCTCCAAAATTCCACACAAAGTCAAAGCTATTCCTCGGTTCCAGAGCTTCCCCTGCAATAGTCTCGCTCTCGTAAATAGAATTTATTATCCTCACAAGTTGGTTTACTAAATTTCTTACAGAGAGCCTAGTTAAATAACTGATTCTTTAAAAAAAAAAAAAAAAGGACAAGGAGAAGAAGAACGATAACCTGGAAAAAAATCTCTAATCTCATTCTAGAAAATGATTTCAACAACCTATCTTATACTCCTTACATACAAGGCAATATCTCATTACAGCAGTTTAGCTTCCTCCTCCATTTGTTATTGAATTCAGGTTCATTGCTTGAACCTGACTCCAATTTTTGTTCAGGAAATATTGGCAGGTAATGGAAACAACGAATGTAAATTCATTCCCCAGACTATCTCTCTGGGAAGGGCCAAAACAGATTTTTTTTTTTAAGATTTTTTTATTTATTTACACATACAAGAGCTGGAGTACAGGCCAGAGGTAGGGGGTGAAAAGATAACACCAGAAACAGAGTAGGGAGCAGAACAGGCAGATCAACTGAAATACACTGCTTGGGGGAGTAGCAGGCAAAGCAGGAGAGGTCTGCTGAACCATGTGGGTCCCGTTCTTGGCCGGGGATAAAATTCACATTTCAGTGACCACGGAAGCTCCACATTGCGGTGCTCAACCTGCTGAGCCACCAGGGAAGCCCCCAAATAGATTTTTAAGGAAAAGGAGGGCAAAGTTTTGAAGGTATTGGGTTTTGTTGGTTGGTTGCTGCGCGCCAATCAGTCATTTGCGCGTGCTTTGAGGGAATTCACGCTTCCATATTAGCAGAAAACCACGTTGCTCAACACCTCCCTAGGCAGAAATTTTAGTACACTGATGAAGCTGTTGTGAATTTCAGGAACTTCTTATGCACATGTTATGAACTTTTTATGGTCTAATGGACAGTCAAAATACATAGGGATGGCTGGAACATGATTATCAAAATATATTGTTCTGATTGGACCTTTTTGTCTGAGTAAGTCAAACAGGAGCTTAGTTAGAGACACCTCTGTCATTGAGAAAACGCAAACTGTCCTTGAAGATTTAACATAAGTGAGTCAAATAATAGAGTTTCCAGTAAATTAACTTAGTATCCAACCACCCTACTGTGAGTTAAAAATTCATGATTTTAACTCTTTATTTCCTAAGATTCTGAAGCCCTTGAATTATCTGTCTTGACTATTTGTTCCCTGGTCTTGTGAAATTCTGGAGTGACAGCAATTATTGCCCAAACTGTTGTGCAGCAGTCAATAAGATGTTAAGTAACTGATAAGTGCAATCTGGAAGAAAAGGAAGAGATGAACTTCAAAGCAGTGTCTCAATCACTTAAGAAAGTTGAATTGACAAGAAAAAAAAACTGGACATATGAAAGCAAAATTTTTCTGGATCTTCAGTCCCAAACTGGACTTATTTACCCCTGGTACCATCAAAGAAAACTCACTGAGATGTGAGACTATAACTTCTAATTATGTTAATGTGTTATCTCATTACCATGGACTGAAATCCACCATTACGACCAGCAATACTGGGCAAAATGGAGGGATGCCTGAGGACCCCAAACTGTTAAGGGAAAAAAAATCCCATGATGCCCATTCTAAGGATTTGTGCCCAGTCCCATACATAAAAGCAAAGTAATAAAACTCTAGAGTTCTCAAAGAGCTTTAATCAATGAGATGTTCAAAGAATAGAGAGGGGGAGAAGAGAAGTAGGGGAAGATCCAGCTACCCACGAGCACAAAGACAAGGAAACACACAATGTGACACTCTCAGTCTGAGAGATCTTCAATTGGTGAAAGAGGGTCGAAGGGGGGAGAGAGTGAGAAAGGAATGAGATTTTAAATCACCGTTTCCAAATAAAACTGCAAAATTTACCTATTCTCCTCAACGCCCAGTCAAGTAGGCTCAACTCAAAGTGAGTTCACTGAGGCCTAAAAACTTGCCACAAGTCCTAGGTATCTTCTGGCTTGGAATCACAAGAAAGGGGTTAGGCAGATCTCACCATGCTGGGAGAGAAGAGACTCAAAATTCAAAATCAGAGTACAAATAAAGATAGCAGCTGCCAGGGCCTCCCTGATCTCACAAGGGGTTAAGTCTCAGCACTATTACACTACTGGCAGCCAAAGAGGTGACCCACATAGTGCAGCAGACCTCTCCTGCCTTGCCCGCTGCTCCCCTCAGCAGTATATTTCAATCCATCTGTTACGTTCCCCACGCTGTCTCTGGTGACTCCTCTCATCCCCTGCACCTCTGACCTATATCCCAACTCTTGTATGTATAAATAAATAAAATAAATCTTTTAAAAAAAAACAGATAACAGCTGCCCCTGTCTCTGTCAAGAGCCTCTGCATGTATCTCTAGACCATGTGTCTCATCCAGATGTTTCTACATGTCTCTCCTCCATGTGTTTCCTACAGATCTCCTTCCAAGCAGTACCGAGGTCACAGAGGCAAGGAGTGCATACCTGCCTTCTGTGTTACACAGATCCACCTGGTTCCTTAGCTCTACCCTTAGTCCCTAGTAGCGCCCCTTGTCAGGAAGTCTGGTTAACAGCCTGCTAGGAGTTGTTGTCCAAGGCAGCTGTAAATAAGCGGGGGCAGAGAAAACGGCAGCCACTCACTGGACTGTTACATTCCTTCCCCTTTTGCAGTGATGCATCTGTAATAATGCTGGGTCTTTCCCATGTATCCAGGTAGTATGTAAGTTTCACCCAGCTGGAGACCGAACTCATCTGGGTGCTGGAGTATGATTCGAGGCTCTTAACTGGAATAAAGTCTCAATGAGAGTTAGACAAAGAGCTTTTTAAGTAATCAAAAATGAGGTTTCAAATCTAGGAGACACTGATGGGAAAAAGTTCCTAATCAGCTTCTTCTTCAACCCCACTCCCTTCACCTCAGGGCTTGGTTTATAAAGTGTTGAGATAAGAAGTGTTTCCCAGAAAAAAAGGAGTACATTTGAGAGAAGCACATGACCCAAACAAATAATTCACTTCTGCAAGCATTCTTTCTGCAGGTTAATTTCCAGAAAAGGTAACATGCATAAATTAAATTTATTATCTGTAGTAGGTGTAATTTGCATGCGAGAAAGGCAAGTACTAGAAGATAAAAGATTTTATCATAATGAAATGCCTGTTTGGTATGACTCCTGAAGCTTGGTCCAGGGGGCGGGCTGTAAGGCTTCTAGACAATGATTTCTGTTGGTCTCTCTCCGGACCACAAGCATCTCCACAGCAGTTCTATTTGATGTATTGACTTTTGTCTCTACATGTCCTTTTCCCTTGCCCAAAACTTGATTTTCTTTCACCAGTCCAACCACAATGAATGATTTGGTAGTGCTTCAGACACTTAACATGGCTTCCATCAAATGGCTGAGTCTGAATACCCAGTAAAAATACAGAACCAGCCCCCGTAGCTCAGTCTAGAACAACTAGATGGACTCTGAGATGCTGTGGACTGCAGCTGGTGCGACTACCTCACACCTCAACTTTCTTCTTTCCCCAATTCCACTACCCAGACTCCCTTAGAAGTGCGGCCTCTAAGAGCAGTTTCCGAATAACCTCTAAATTAAAAGCTCCATTTCTAGGAAAAGACAACATAAGACACTCAGCCTCACACTTATCTCTATACACTTCTTCAAAAGTCCATCCCCCCTAGAGCATAAATGAAGGTTGTCAGTTTTACAGAGGATTCCACAAGGAAGACTGATGATCAACTTTATACCACTAAATACATAGAATTTTACTCCAAATATTTTCAGTAAATATCTTTTCCCACTCACATTTTCTCTCCTACCAACCTCAGGCTATGCCAGTCCAAACTCAGTTCCTCAGTTCGAAGGATGGCCTCTGTAGGGAATTCTTAAAGAATTCACACAAAGAAAGCAAATATTTATACAAGTATTGCAATACCACAGGATCATCATCACCAAGCACTATAGAAACAACTGCTCCCCCAGAGTGGCTTTGGACAGTACCCAGCATTTTCCCTAAATCTCTCTTCTCACACCCAAGGTCAAGATTTCTAAAATTCTACACTTAACCTTGACTGTGGTAGAGGTAGGCCCTTTTGAGTTATAAACAGGAATCACGTTTTTTTAAGTAATCAGTTAAAATTTTTAATACATATTAACTAAAAGAAAAGTGATAGTAAAGTCTTGGTCATGAATAAGTGTGAGGTTAGAAATAAAAGCTTAGGGGCACTGATGAAAATTTGGAGGTGCTGGGGGTAGAGGGAGCATAAAGTAAATATTTTGTCTATATTGTCAGGGTAGCGACAGAAGTATACACATTTGTCAAAATCCGTGCAACTGAAAAAAGGTAAATTTTACTGTAAGTTATACCTAAGTGAACTGTTAACCACAATGAAAGAAGCCTTTCCATCACTACTCAACAAGAAAATTCAGTGTTAAACCGCAATGAGTAAACCCAAATGGCTAACATTAAAAAACTGACAATACCAAGTATTGACAAATATGTTGAGCAAAAAACCCTGAAACACTTAGTGGAGATGTAAATTGGTTTAACAACTTTGGAAAATTGAGAGGCTCTTCAAAGTTTAATCATATGTCTAGCAATTCAATTCCCAAGGAAAATGAGCATTAGTGTTCATCAGAAGGCACAGACAGGAGAGGGGGGAAGTTGGAGGAAGGTGGTCAGAAATTACAAACTTCCAGTTATAAGATATATAAGTACTACGGAGATAATATACAACATGATGACTACAGGGAATGCTACTGTATGATATACAGGGATAGTAAGAGTAAATCCTAAACATTTTCATCACAAGAACTTTTTTTCCTTTCTTTCCTCTATATTTTCTTTTTAGTAATGTATAAGATACAAGTGAGTCGAGCCAGTTGTAGTAATCATTTCACAATATATTTAAATCAAACCATCATGAGGGTCTTCCTGGTGGCACAGCAGGCTGAGCACCACACTATGAAGCATCCACAGCCACTGCAGCATAAGTTCGATTCCTGGCTAGGGAGGTGACCCACAGGGCACAGCAGACCTCTCCTGCCTCACCGGCTGCTCCCCTCAGCAGTGTATTTCAGTTGATCTGCCTGTTCTGCTCCCCACTCTGGCTCTGGTGAATCCTCTCACCTGCCATGACTCTCTGGCCTGTAACCCAGCTCTTGTCTGAATAAATAAATCTTTTTTAAAAATCCTGATGTGTGTCTCAGACTTATACAGTGAAGTAAATCAATTATTCCTCAATAAAACTGGAAGAAAAGAAAGAAAGAAAAAGACACAAAGCAAAGAGGAATGTTCATAGTGGTGAGAGAGCCACACAGCACAGAATGAATGAATAGACCATGCCATATTACACCAAGCAAAGGGTAAAATAACTACTAAAATGTGCAATGCTATACACAAATCTCAGAGATATTATGTTAGGTGGAAGATGCCAGACACAAAAGCACATACTAAATGATGCTTTATATTCAGTTCAAAACCAAGCAAAACTAATCTAAGATGAAGAAAGTCAGAATTTAGGTTACTCTTGCAGAGAGGAGAATTAGTGGGCCTGGTGCATATTTCCTTCCCTCTGTCAGCCTCATTAAGTAGATACAAAACATCTGGATTGAGCAATAGGCCGTAATCAATAAGACCAAAATGTGCAGTGCAGGCAAGGGCAACTCATAGGTCAGAAGACTTCTGCCACTTTTCCATGTCATTAGGCATTTGAATGAGAACCCTCTCCTTACTCTGGAGATCATGAAGTAGACCACACCCAGATAAGCTTGAGTTATTTGTTCTTTGCTGAGTTAAAACTATAACTCAATTTTCTTCTCATAAGTAATCCTAACACATCAGCATGTGGATACTCGACTGGGGGTGTTCAGAGAAAAACTGCATAACATATGGTCACCTTTCCAATTATATAATGAAAATGTGACTTTTTCAAAAGTGATTGAGCCCAAGCCTTGTATTCTTTTTTTTTTTTTAATATAGGGTTTCCAATTTATTATTTTGGGTTTTTTTCCCCCTTTTTTTATTTATTAAAATATTTTAAAATTTACATATACTTGCCATTAATTGTAATCCCCATGTATTCCCCATCACCATCTCACCAGTGCACCACCACCTCA
>JAGFMF010011643.1:4835353-4851624 GCA_019455555.1 Galemys pyrenaicus | reverse complement strand
GGGGGAGGGTTGAGGGAAGATGGGAGCACAAGGGACTGAGGTGATGGTGCACTGGTGAGATGGTGATGGGGAATACATGGGGATTACTATTTATGGCAAGTATATGTAAATTTTAAAGAAAAATTTTATATTAAAAAAATTTAAAAAACCATAATATCTGAGCAAAAAAAAAAAAAGAATTATTTTTCCCTAAATAATGTAATCCACTAGATTAACACGGTGCATGAAATTCCCATACTAAGGACACTTTGTAGGTTCAAGTTCATGGTGCAGTCACATGGATTATATATTAATAAGGCGGTACTCAGTGGAGACAAAGCTCTGAAATGAAAGAATGGGACTAACAACTGGGAAGATTTGAAGGGCATAGGAGAATGAAAAGGGTGTATTACTACATCACACTTTATAATAAAATCCTAACTGGATCAAACTATAAACACTGAGCGGTAAAGAGCTTTAAAAATTAGTTAAGATTTTATAAATATGATTAAAATAATCTGAAGTCACAAAAGATTGATATTTCAGTGTAGCGGCAGGAAGGAGGCACCGAGCAAGTTCTGGATGGTTCTAGCAGACGGGGTAAAGGAAGAGTCCTGGAGCCCTCGGTGGCTTTTATGCTTTTTATTGTCAGAGGTGGCCAGGTACATGGCAGGCATGGGTGCCAGGGGGTCAGGAGGCTGGCAGGCCTCCCAGCCCCCGGCCCATCTCACCCTCTCAGCTGCTTCTACTGATGGTGTCCTGTTCCTCCTGCTGCTGCTTGTTGGTTGGTACTGGTGTCCTCATGACACCGCCCACATAAGCCCGTGTCCAAACTCAGGTGCGCCCATTTGTGCATGCCCTCTTAGGCATGCGCACTGCACCGCAGGTGTCCATCATTATACCAGTGGCGGGAGGGTGGAAAGACCTGATTTCTCTGAACCTACATAACTGAACATACAAAAATCAAATATTTCTGCTTGCCAAAATTAAACACCATAAGCACAATTGAAAGAAAAGCAACAAACAAGACTGCATTTACTGTTAATAGAAAAGAGTTAATTTCCTCAAACCAAAGAAAAAGGCATTAAGTACAGAGTTTGAAGAAAAGAAGAAGGAAAAAGATTTCTAGCTTCACATAAAATAAGAAATACAAACTACAGGCTTATATTTCTTACAACAGCTTGGCAAGGATAAAAATGTTTGATCTCATTCTGTGTTAATGAGACAGGGAGTGGGGACTGGCAAAATTGTTCCATAAAGGGCCAGATAGAATTTATTTTCAGCTTGTAGACCACTCAATGCTACTGCATCTATTCATTGTAGTTGTTTGAAAGCAGCTGTAGTCAATGAATAAGGTTGTATCCAACAGATTTTTATTCGAAAAACACACAGCCCTCATTTGTGTACGCATGGTGTAGATAAACAAGAATTCACATATAAAGTCAATGAAAAAAAATAATAAAGTTGATGAGACTGTCCTACCTTCATGGGGTGAGGGCAGCCTGGCATTATATGTCACCAGTTAAAATGCACATGATTCAGCCATTCTAATTCTAGGCCCACAACTCAAAGGTATACTGAGACACATGGAAGTATTATAGCAGCAAGGATACTCATTGCAGTCAAAAACTGGAGACAATTTAACACACTGTACAATTATATTCAACTCTAATTTTAAAAACATTTCAAGGGCCTCCCTGGTGGCTCAAGGGGTTGAGCACCACACTGTGGGGCTTTTGCAGCCACTGCAGTGCAAGTTCAATCCCAGCCAGGGAGGAGACCCACAGGGCGCAGCAGACATCACCCACCTCAGCCTCACCGGCTGCTCCCCTCAGCAGTGTGTTTCAGTCAGTCTGCCTGTTCTGCTCCCTGCTCTGTCTCTGGTGAGTCCTCGCTCCCACCCCGCTTCTGGCCTGTACCCCAGATCTTATATGTATAAATAAATAACATCTTTTTAAAAATAAAATAAATATAACGTACCTGCATCACTAACAAAAAAACACTTCTAATGTTAAAAACAATGGGGCGGTGTCATTTACAAATAGGGAATGAACTCTAAGATATAATGTTAAGTGAAAAAAGAAAGATACAAAACAGGATGTAAGAAAGGCTATATCATTTGAGAGGGAATGCGCACACATACACACAAACTCACATTTATAAATGCCCACAATATGTTCTTGTTGGGAGAATACTTAGGAAACTACATCAAAGTGTCCATTAAGGAGAGAAACTAAGTGACGAGAAACTGAATGAGGAGAAACAGAATGAGTTGAACTTTTCACAGCACACATAAAATTTTGAACTATGTCCTCATATTACTTATACAAAAATTTCACTCAATCAGGCCTCCAGTTAACAATGAATGAAACAAAGACATGTAGTGAAAAAAAAATCTCTGGAAATAAAATATGTCCAAGAAATCTATATTCTAGATTGTTCTTGCCCAGACAGTTTTCTCAATTTTGTTGTGGTTTTGTCCTCCTTCTTTAGGAGAACTCTTCCTACCTTTGAAAACAGCAAATGTTCCATTTCTCTTTTAACCTCTGTGCACAGTGTGTCTGAGTCACCCATTCCTGCCTCCTTCACTCTCTCTCTGCTGATGGTTCACCTGAGGTAAGGTGGTCACCAAGGGCTCCTTTGTCAAGTTGAGTGGGTCTTGCTGGTGTGTGCCAAAAGAAAGGGCAGGCAAGGCCACTTCTGAGGTGCGAACGCTGGCCAGACCAGCTCCCATCACTCACCTGATTGAGAAAGGGTGTCTTTCACAAGTCTTCTCACACACCTGGCCCTAGTTTGGAAAGTTCTGGATGGAATCAATGAGAAGATGGCTATGGGAACAAGGTCAATACACCCATAATGACTATAAAGACAGACATGCTTGTTGGCTGACAACATTAAGGGCGGTAGATGAAATAGAGTTAGTACATATATCAACTCTATCACCTCAAAAATTCAGGTTGCCACGCCTTAGCACCTGGCCTTATTTACCTATTGTCCTACCCTGAACCATGTCTTCCTTCCCTAATTCAGTCTCTCGTGTTCAGTGGTATGACACTACTCTTCCCAATTCATCCAGGAAAGAGGATCTAAGGCTCAGCACTTAGGTCAAGTTCCCCAAAAGCAAAGCCTTCAGTCAGGCTCTAGCGACAGTGTACTCACAGAAGGGTAAGGGAAGCAGGACAGGCAGGGAAGGAACTAGCCAAGCATGCAGACTCAGATGGAGTCTGGCCTTGTGTGCTCCTTTCAGGAACTCTGAGGCACAAATGACATCACTGACATAAAACCCCTATGGTTGCAGACTATGGGCCTGTGAGGGAAGGCACAGTTGATAAAAGCTTCCATTTAGCTGGAGGCAATCCTTTGGAAAAGAAAACACACAAAGCAGCTGGGGAAAAAGTTCCCCATCCCAGTAAAGAAGACTGTACAGGTCACTGACAGCATCCACTTTTGTATAACTGGTGACACTCCAAACAACAGAGGATGCTGACTCTCACTAGGATGAATTTCTAAGAAGTCATGGGTTCTCCATCCAGACTATCCATTCAAGTAAGAAACATAACCATGTTTGGTTAGTGCAGAGCATGCCTTACCCAGATGTCAGCAGCCTTTGGGTAATGTAGTCCACTAGGGCTGCTATGACAAGTACCACAAAATGAGTGATTTAAACAAAAGGAATATATTATATCATCAGTCTGTAGAAGACCCAGATCAAGGCATTGGCAGGCCCATGCTCCCTCTGAAACCTGAAGAGGAAGGGTCCTTCCTTAGCTCTTCCTGGTTCTGATAGTTCTAAATGTTCCTTAGTTTATGGCAGCATAACTGACCTTCACATAGCATGCTCTATTATCACCAAAATTCCCTTTTTTATAAGGACAGCAGTCATATTGGATTAGGAGTTCACCCTACACCAGTATGGGTTATCTTAACTAGTTATATCTTCAATAACTCTATTTCCAAATGAGGTTCAGGCTTCAACATACAAACTGGGGAGGAGACAAAATTCTACCATAGCAGGTAATTATGCAACCATGTTAGCATTTTCACATGAGAGGTTTGGCTTCTAATCTAAGACTGATCCAACAATATCATATTTGTCCCTCAAATCTAGTCACCACCATCTAGCTTTGTATGATCAATTATTTGATTATAACCCCCCACATTTAACCTTAATCATAGTTAACTTGGCCATTCCAAGTGAGACCCAAACCATTCCTATTCTGTATGATGACAGGTCTACCCCTGTAATAGACCCAGTGTAATAACTCCTCTTATCTACAGTTTCCATCTTTGTTTGTCCACTGTCTGGTCAATCCATAGAGCAGAGAAACCATGTAGGTAAAGAACTTTTCATTCTTGGAGGTGAGAAAGTAGAGGGAATGAACTCTATGCAACACTTTATGTGTTTGTTTTACACTCAGTGTAAGGTACATATAGTTGTTATAAAGAAAAATTCTATAAGCAGATTCTTATTCCAATATGTTTGCTATCGAGAGAAAAAGGAACATAGACATGAATCATAATTGTTCCTGGCCACTAACCAGGAGGTCAACTGGAGTCAGTGGAGGCACACCTGTGCAGAGGTACACCATTAAAACTTCCATTCCGGAGAGAAATACCAGGGAGGTGAAACCTCATCAGAAAAACTCTATGGAGAGTGGGCAGACTTTGCATGGATCACCAGTGGATAAACAAGGAAGCTGAAGATTCTGTGTGCATGTGATTGTCATTGAAAGAGTGAGATGATTACATATATGACAGAAATGATGAAGTGCCCCCCACACACAATGCGTTGTGGCTACTTCAGCAGCTTTCACTGAAGGACCATCTCTGGCCAATTCTTTTCTTGACCCCATGTTTAGGTTCTATGCATCCCACGCTGCTGTCTGGGCCAGGGACTTGCTTCATTATCAAGGTGACGTCATGGGTCCCTGGCAATCATGTCACCTATTAACTTCTCCTGCCTGTCTTGAACTTCCTGACCCATCACTTGGCCCTGACCTCTGGAAACAGGCACACCTTGCTCCCACTTGCCTGCCCAACCTTCTGCTACCTGAGCTAACCTGTGCCCTTTGATCTACCACACCATGTCCCAAGTATATTTCTTTTAGATTTTGTTAAAAGTTGAGCTTACAGAAGAGTAGTAATGTGTGCAGAAATGTGTCACATACTACTTTATGACTTTATAACTTCTTATATCTTACATCTTATTCTTGTTACATCTTATTTTTGTTAGTCTTTTTATATCTTACATCCCTATCTGCAAACAGTCAGCACATCAAACTATGCTTTACAAGTGGGATAGGTTTTTAGCATTGATGATCCTAATTCTTCACCCTGTAGCCATACCCTCTAACCTTACATTTCCTTTCCATTCTAACACTAAAGTTCCCAAGGGTCTTGATGTAGCTGGTGGATATTAGCAGACATGTTTCAGGGTCTTGAAAAAGCATCTGTGTGTGTCCACTCACTTGTATATCCTTGTCATTGCTTTTGGAACATTCTAGGGCTAATCTAGAGGGTGAGACACATAAAGAGAATCTGACGGCATAACTGCGGAGGCCATCGTAGACCAGACACAGTTCACAAATCCCCCAATGGTTTGACAAGTATAGTTAAAACCAGAAAACCCATGAATCCAAACTTCAGACTGAATGCATCTTATTTGGGCCGAAAATTTGTACATGGTTTCTACTGATACCATAGTTTGCTAAATATTTTATCATAAGCAATCCCATTCCATAGCAACAACTCCATTTGAACATAAATTCTATAAAAGCATAGATCTTGTCTATTTGGGTCCTTTATGTTTACCACAAACCTAAAATAATGTCTGATAACATGTTTTCAATATACACTTTTAGAATTGATGAATGAAAATAAGAATAGTAGCCCAGAAATAAAGCCACACTTATATGGGCAGTCTACAAGAAAGGAAACAAGAGCATAAATTGGAGAAAGGAAAGACTTCTCAGTATACAGTGCTGAGAAGCTGTACAGCCACAGCAAAAGAAACTAGACAACTATCTCACACCACACACAAAAATTAACTCGAAAAATAAATACTTGGATGTAGCACTTGGGACCATAAAGTATGTAGAAGAAAATATAAGCAAAACAGTCCATCCACATCATCAGTTTCATAGATGTCTTTAGGGAATCAACTCCAACAGCAAGAGTAATGAAAACAAAAATAAACAAATGGGGCTATAGCCCCATATATAACTTAAAAAGTTTCTGCACAACCAAGACTATCATTAAAATGAAAAGATAAGCTACTGAATAGGAGAAAATATTTGTACATCATACAACTAACCAGGGGCTAATATCCAAAAAAAACCACATCATACAACTCAACAGTGATAATAACAAAATAGGCAGAGTATGTGAATAGAAATTTCTCCAAAGAACATACAGATGGTTAGAATGACTAATATCAAAAAGACAAGAAGTTGCAAGTGTTGGCAAGAATGTAGAGAAAAGGGAATTCTTGTGCACTATTGGCAGGACTACAAATTAGTACAGTATGCAGATTCCTTAAAAATTTTACCATATATGATCCATCAATTACACTTTTGGACATTTTTTGGCAGACCATTTAAAATGAAAATATGTACCCCTTTGTTCACTGCAACAGTATGTACAATAATGATATGGAAGCAACTTGTGTGTCCATCAATGTATGGATGGACAAAGAATTTGTAGTATATAGAGTCATATGCAGTTAATGTCAGGGATGTACTGAGAAATGCATTGTTAGGCCATTTCTTTGTTACGCGGCCATCACAGAGTGTGACTACACAACCCTAGATGACATGGTGTGCTACATGTCTAGGCTATGATAGAACTATTAGAAACACCATTGTATATAAAGCTTATCAGTGGCTGTAATATAGTTAAGTAACACAATATATATACAATGGAATACTATTCAGTCACACACACAGCGTATATAATGTAATACTATTCAGTCATAAAAAGAATGAAACCTTGCCATCTGCACAAATATGGATGGACCTTGAGTCATTATGCTAAGAGAAATAAGAGATAAACCAATATATGATCTCACTTGCAAGTGGAATCTAAATTCAAACTAAGAATAACAACAAAACAAGCTCATAGATATGAATAACACATGGGTGGTGGCAGGCAAGGGGGGTGAAGGATGAGGGAAATGGGTTAAGAAGGTCAAAATGTACAAAGTTTCAGTTTATAAAATAAGTACTGGACTGTAATGTATAGCATAGCGAGTACAGTTAATAACACTGTCTTACATTTACATTTGAAAGTTGCTGAGAGATCTTAAAACTGTGCATCACAAGAAAACAATTAGCTAGCTTCACTAAAGATCTTAAAGCTAAGAAAATTAACTGTATATTAGACAAAGGATGCAACTGTATCCTAACTTCACCCTGTAAACAAGAATAAGTCTCAAACAAATTATGAATCTAAATGTAAAAGGCCAAAATAAAGGTAAATATACAAAAGGCAAAATTTCAGAAAAGAATATCATTAAAACCTCATGACAGAATATTAATTTTTGATGGCTCAGGGTAAAGAACTGTGGATGTTTTGAAGGTGAGGGTGCTCTGTGACATACATCTGAGAAGGTATAACCCTAGTCCCCTACACTTGGTGGGGAGGGAAGAGGGGAAGGGTTGAGGGCAGACAGGAGCACAGGGGACTGAGGTGATGGTGCACTGGTGTTACGGTGATGGGGAATACATGGGGATTACAACTGATGTCAAATATATGTAAATTTTAAAAATTTATATTAAAAAATAAATAAATAAAATGAACCTAGTCCCCTAAATCACATACAATTTTGTAAACCAATGTCATCTCAAAAAAGAATTTTAAAATATCATTTCTTAAGACCCCAAAACAGGCAATCCATAACAGAAAATACTGATATATTCAACTACATTTACATCAAGAATTCTATTCAACAGCAGGTCCCTTAGAGAAGGAAAAGCTAGGCCACAGACTGGGAAAAAACATTTGCAGCACCGATTGACAAGGAATTACTTTTCATGATATATAAAGCATCTCTATAAAATAGTGCATGAAAAGATAACTTAACAAAAAATAAATAAGAAAAACAGTTCTCTTATAGGAAAGGAAATTTGGCCCATAAACATATAGAAATTTGATCAATCTTAGTATTAATTAGGAAAGAAAATCTAAAAAAATTGAAACACCATTTAATACTCATAAGATTGTCAAAATTTTTAAATTTAAAAGGTATTAAGTACTCATAAGCTGTGGTACATGACAAAAGTTGATCAACTGTTGTCTGAGTGTTAAATGATATCTCTTTGAAAACTAATTTTGTCATTATCTAGGAAAATTCAACATTTTATTGTTTATGACCCAGTGCATTGGACAGGTGAGTTAACTGTCATAAACCTAAACTTCAGGAACTTAATGAAAGTTCATTTTTTTGCTCACAACATAGTCGTGCAAACACATTTACTAACCCACACAGTCTTATGAGAACAGAGTAAGGGTTGCTGTATAGGGACTTTCATGGTCCAGGCCTGGGAGGAGCAAATATTACTCATCTATGTTCCATTAGCCAGAACTCAGTTGGGGGCCTTATCTAATCATGAGAGAATCTGAAATAGCCAAGTCAGTATCACAAAAAGAAATAATCACAGGCACTGGTGGACACTAGCAAATTCTGCTAATGCTGCAGCTCCATTCCCAGGATGTGTCCTCCGTGGCAAACTTTTGACAGATGAACTATTACACATATATACTGGAAGTTCATAGGATCATTGTTCTGAATGACCAAAAAGTGGAAATAATCCAAGTGCCTATCATTAATAGAACTGGAGAAAGTCATATAAAGGAAAGAGTAGGAATAATTAGAGGAGCAAACTATTTGGGAAGGCAAGAGGATGGAACAGAGGATAGAGCTAAGAAAGGAGTAGACATACATTATACATCAGAATACCTGAGTAGAATAGCTAATTGGAAAATTTCATATTTAGATACCATTCACATTGGAATGTATCTGGTTTCTCTGTAAAGTATCAGGCAAATTCACCAGCTAAGAAGCAGTGAGGAAGGACCATTGAAATGAAGGTGTGAAATAGTCTCTGAGTGGGAAACTCACTTTACTAGAGAGGTATAATAGAATCGGCTGGAAGAATTAAGCACCCATTTGAGATGTGCGCTCATAAGCTGATGAGTCAAGACGACAATGCCGTTTGGGTTTTTTTCTTGTCATGTTCAGCTGCTTGAGGCAAAGGAAAAAATGAGTATTTGGGCTTAACTGGGTGGAGTTTTGCAGAGGAGTAAGACAGAAGAAACAGAACAAGATCATCAGGGTGTTTTCCTGAGAATGACTACAATTCTGTACCGTGAGATCTAATTTGATAAAGAAAGAGGCAAAAATGGGTCATCAAAAATGATGAAATGGGTCATCAGTAATAGAAAACAACAGATTTTTTAAAAAATCACTGAGTAACATGAAATGGAGAAGTAAGAGCTGATGCCCAACATGTGGGAGATTTGAAAGTGAGCTTTAGAAGGGTCGCACATGCTGTTGAAGACCAGATGAAGGCGATGTCCAGGGTAGGGTGAGTGGGGTAGAAAGAAGGAAAAGAACATTCCATGAGAAAGGTTCCCATGAGTGGGAAAGGTCCATATTGAGTAGGCTATGTCAAAATTGGATTAAAAGCAAGAGGAATAGTGGACAGGGAGACAGTGACCCAGGAGCTAAATCAGATATGAATAAAATAGTATGGCTTTAGGGATAAAACATTCATATATATATATAATATTAATAATCAGTATATATAAAGAACTCCTATACATCAGTTTATAAAAGAAAATCCAGTATGGAAAGAAGCAAAGACTGTAAATAGGCAGTTGCAAAAGAATAACTTGACTCAATAACATATGCTATGTTCTACTTACAATAGAAAGACATGAATTAAAATGAGACAACTTTTTAAACTCCTTAGGAGAAAAATTAAGAGACTGGGTGAAGAAATGGATATTTAAACCCCTAGATGGTAAGTACACATGGGTGTAGCCTTTTTAGAAAACCATTTTGTGGCCTCTATCAGAATTTTAAGTATCTCTACACTTTATCCAAGAAAGGCCACTTCTGTTCATGTATCCTACTGAAACATTCATACGTGGAAACTCGGAGGGGTACAAAATTATTCACAACTGGAAATAATTAGAAACAACCTAAATGTCCAACAACAGTGCCGAGATCACCTTCCAAATATGTTGTTTGCTATGCCAATTGAAGATTATTCAAAACATTTTAGAAAGTCAACATATGTGTGTATGTTTTTAATGGTTGTTTCTTTTCATAATGATCGCTATTTCATATCTTGGAAATCATGCAAAGGTGAGAGATCTCTGAATAGAAGCTCAAAAAAAAAAACAAACACAAAGGTGTTTACACTCGATTCTTTCATTCCAAAAGTCAAATAGCTAGATCTTAAACAAGAACATCCATTTTGTTTAAAACATTCCAAATAACTAGTACGTGTGACACTACTCCCCAACTTTTATACTAACTACAGGCATCGCTAATCATTCATAATACTTTTCCCTATACAACCTGAAAATAGCACCAAAATTCCTTTCGGCATAGCCACCACCAAATGATACATGAATAGCATTTGAATGAATATAAATCTCCCTGCATTCCCAGGTTTAGATTTACCTAAATGTTCCACTTATGATTGCCTGCATCAGTCCATGCCATAATCTCCTCCCTCACTAAAGCAGTAGAAAATGGGACCTGTTACAGAGGAAGGAAAAGAAGCCCAGAAAGTATATGTCCTAAAGCCAGGACCACAGCTCAGCTACCAAACCAAAGCTCTTTAATTTTTCTCCCCAACTACATGCCTCCCTCCTTATGCCCTCTAAGATTCCTGTCCCTGCCATCTATTTACTATCTACAAAGTATTCCTTGCCTCCTGGCATCTCCAACTCTTTTCCTCTCACATCTAAAATGCCACAATACCCTTTCAAGTCTTCTTGAACATGTCCCTTTTCTCATTCTTTCTTTGCCCTATTTCAATCTCACATCTACACTGTACATTGTCTTAGTTTCCCAAATATTGGTGCCTCCCTTACAATAAAAACTGTCCTTAATTCCATCTTTTCTAGTAAGAATTTCGATCAAAATAGGTCTGTTCATGCTTCTCACCATCATATTCTACTCAGTTCTCTAAACAGGGCAAAAGTCATCCTTCTTTAGTAGACTCAAAGGAAGACATTGAACAGAAACTCCAAGAGGTCATGGCATCTATCCTCCTGCCTCAGGCAGGATGATACCTGAATCAAAAAGAATCAAAACCAAAAAAAAAAAAAAGCCTGCTTTAAAAGCAAGGAGTACAGAAAACAAACCTTCTACAGGATGGGCTGCATCACACACTTCAACTTAGGTAATGAGAAAATATCTACTGCTTAAGAGGAATATACCATAATAGTAAAAGGTACTAAGAAATCGGGGTCTCCCTGGTGGTGCAAGGGGTTGAGCGCTGCACTGTGGGCTTTCTGCAGCCACTGTAACATGAGTTCAATCCCCGGCCAGGGAGGGGACCCACATGGCTCTCCTGTCTCGCCCACTGCTCCCTTCAGCAGTTTATTTCAGTCAATCTGTCTGTTCTGTTCCCTGCTCTAACTCTGGTGAATCCTCTCACCCCCACACCTCTGGCCTCTACCCCAGTTCTTGTATACATAAATAAATAAAATCTTTAAAAAAAAACTAAGAAACTATAGAAGTTGTAAGGTATAAAATGTGCTCACTTCCTTTAAATTTCAACACTAACCCAAGAAGGAAAAGGGATGATAATGTATGCAACTCTTTATAAAGGCTACTTATCATGACAACTAGACTAGTCAGCACTTAACCTCAACTGGACCTCCTTCCTCCCATCACCCCACCATCCCCACACACACGCACACACACACACACTGGGCTCTAAGAACTACAAGTGTAGGAGCATGTATGTTTTGTTCATTATTGTATCTTCATCATTTGGCATATACCTCACACAGGGTTGACACATAATATTTATTAGATAAAAGAGTATTGTTAATATCATAGTCCCTTAATTAGCTGTATCCAAAATAATGTATCCATTCATTCAATAAGTTGTTATTACACTGAATTTGGCACTATACTGATTAACTGGAACACTGTGGTAATTAAACTATAAACTCTGTCCTCAAGGAGTTTTCAGTCCAACATTGGTGAGAGGCAATGATGTTGAACTTAAGATGACATAAAACACCTAAGGAGGAACAAATAACCCAGTTTGGGCTTCAGAAAAAGGGAATATCTAATACAGATATAAATCACAAGTGAAAATTAACAGGAAAAGGTGAAGTCATGAGAGCAACATAGCACAAAGGCCAGGAGGCAAAAGTATCCTCATTCACTTTGCAACATTTACTGAACATGCTTTGACTCATAATTTACATACAGTAGCAACCAAGGCAGAAGGCTCTTGTTTTTATGAAGTTTATCTTGAAGCAAAGAAGCTAGTGAAAATTATAGTGTATGCTCTAGTGGGGAACTTTGGATGTTCTGGGAAGCTTAGAGGTCTGAATTTAGACTTGGAAGGATGTGATGGGGAATATATAGACAGTGTTTCTGTTACTACATGACAGTTTTTAATGTTGTAATGTTCATGATCCTAAGGACACCCATATTTATTTAAGGCACAAATAGGTTCCTAGTTGATTATTAGTTACCCTAGTTACCTTAAAATGAGTTAGTGTCTGATTCATTCAGTTCAGGATTCTTGCTCCCAGTCTGAGGCAAGGACCAGTGCTCTGTTCACTTACAAGTTCTGAAATAATGGCTTCCCTGATCAGGGAATCACATTCCCATCTCAAGCTCAGAAACATCCCATGGAACTTACTCAGTACTGAAGGGATGGAGAGGTTTTGGCTTCTCTTGGAACATGGCTCAGCTGATGTCATCCTTGGAACATGCAGCCTCAAGAGGCACTTCCTTCTCATCTAGAACACATTCATGGATGTTCTATTAGTACAACTCCCAGCAATGGACAACATGCAACCAGGATCTAAGTATGTCAAGAATGTGATCACAACCAAACATTGTGATTCCTACCCAACTACCAGAAAGTGTGAGTAGGAATACACCCCAAAAGAAATGTTCCCATGTCTGCATTCTTTGATCTGGTTCCACTGGAAGTAAACTTACCAAATCATTTCCATAGTTTCAAGGTAGAGAAATACACATTTAGAAGAAAATTTGCTTTAAAGAAAAAGAAAATCTTTCTTATTTGTAAGCTCACTCCTGTCTGTTTCATGTCCTTTTGCCTCCTCTCAACATCTTTGGACCTTTTCCAACTGATAGATTCCATTTTCTTCTCCCAACTCAGGCATAACCCTCAGTCACATCCACACTCTTGAGACACAGAACTCAAACTCAAGTCCTTGATCTCATACTCCAATTTGGCAAAGCTCATTGGAAAGATAGATCCCCTCCCTAAGACTGCAGGTTCCCTTTCCTTTCCAATATTCATGATGTAGCTAAGGAGCCAAATCTCACAAAGGGACAGAGTAGTCCTAAACCTGGTGAGTGGCCACACCTTGACCTACACACACATGCTGGTCTGGACATGACCTCCCCTTTCCCTTGTTTGCATTTCAGCCCCACTCCTGGGCCAAAAGCTCATTCCTCAACTTCTCCTATAAGTTGTCAGTCTAACTTCTACTTTCCTATGTCAGCAAGATCACACCATAAAACAAAGTTCCACTTAGTTCAACCCAGTAGTATGCTAGAGAGCTGACTTTTACTGACTCACTAGGGAGAACTATTTATTCTTAGGAGACTGGCTGTTAAGCAGTCATGATTAAAACTAAATTAACTTTTCATTAATTTATTATATTAAAACAAAGGCAGTACACATGTAAAATCTGTGCCTTCCTTGTTGTTTTACTACATTTCACAATTATGTATGACCTTGAGGTTATTTACATCTATTTTGTATATATGGTGGAACTATTTAGCACCTTTTTCCAATTCTGTGTTCAGTGGCAACATGTCGGGCCTTAGTGGGTATATTACCCTAAAGAAATTCTCACATAACACACATCAGAACTTTCTGGGTATTTTCCAGAGGCCCAGTGGCTAAACATTTGCCAGTGCACAACTGCTTCCACTGAAGGTTGAACCTTAGGATCTATTTGAATTAAGGAAATAGGATTAAGGAAATCAACTAAGGATGTTGAGGCCACTGGAGACAAGCAACAAAGGGAATCTTTACCACCTACAGGTCTGAAGTTGCAAAGGGAGGAAACAGTGAGAAATTTTACCAAGAAGAAGAGTCTTTGGGGTAGAAGCCATAATCCCATAGGGACTGGTCATTGGCAGAGAACAGCATGGAAGCAGGAAGAATTCAAGAGTCAAGACCTCTCTCCTCCCCACCTTTGATCATATACCACTGACTGAACCCATCAAGTATCCAGCCAGCTCAAAAGTGTAGGCACTACTGTCCACAGATATCATGTGTTGGGTTCACCAGAGATGGAGGTTACTATGAAGGACATTTATTAGGAAGCACTCTTAGTATGCTCATCTTTGCACAGGAGGTGAAGGAGATGACATTAGAAAGAGGAGAAGGTGGGCTAATGCATTCCCAATAAAGGCCTCAAATGATAGCCTGCAAACTATAGAGCCAGGATCACCCTCCCAGTTTCTCTCAGGTTGGAGCAAGGGGAGCCTCGCCTTTATATCCTGATAATGAACAAAGACACAAGCTGCTCCTGGAAGGAGGCACAACCTTATGGGAGGCTGTTATCTTCAGGAGATGCAGTCTCTATACAGGTCTGACACTCAGAGTATCTTTCAGCAGCTGAGGGAACAAACCCTTCATTACTGAAATGGGGATCTGAATGTCATATCATCATATCCACCAGGCAGGTATCAGCTTCCTGGCAACTTAAGTTGAACCAATAAGGGAGAAAAATGTGTCTGGGCATGGTGGAGAGGAGTGAGCAATAAGTACATATTATTCTTCAAAGCCAACTCATAGGTAAGTCCTTCTAAGAAGCTGCTCCTGAATCCACCCCATGCAAGTCTCCCCAAAGTCCTAATGCAAAGTGCTATGTTCCTAAGCAGACAATATTAGACCAGTTCATTTACTAGTCTGTCCTGCTGTGAACACAGAGATTACCCATTCTCCTTTTTTAATCCCCAGTTTGGACCAATCTGGAACTTTATAGATGCTCAATATAACTACTTGTTAATGTTTCCCAAAAAATTAAACTGTGTTAAATGTAAACAATAAGCAATTAACAAAGTTTAAGAAGCCCGTCCTTCATAATGACAGAGATATCTGAGATGTGATGACATAAAATAAGGTTATCTGGGGGTGGGGTGATAAACCAAGCTACCAACATTATTTTTAAACCATTATCATATGAAAACATGCCATACCATATTGCTTTCCAAATCATCACTGCTGATATGTCCCCAAGTTTTCTGATTAGTTAGCAAACATGATTTACATCTACAGTAATTGACTGGTTGAGTCATCAAGGGATGTGCAGGAAGGGAGAGAATAAATTCAGTGGAAATAATTGCATTTTGAGGATGAAATGGGGTGAGGGGCTAGGGAATCAAGAATGGCAGAACAGCAATGTGGTACCAACATGATAAAGATTAACTTGAGACCAGGCATCAGATTATTGGATTTATTATTTTTATAATAACATATTTTATATTATTTTCAGATTTATATTATTGTTAGAATTATCAGATTATTACTCTGACCTTCCCCCCCCAAAGGAGATAAGAAATATTCACTGAAAAAACTGCATAGTATTGGAACAAAAACAGACACATAGACCAATAGAATAGAATAGAAAGCCCAGAAACAAACCCACAAACTTATGAACAACTAATCTTTGACCAAAGAGCAAAGAATATGCAATGGAATAAAGACAGCTTGTTCAATAAATGGTGCTGGGCAAACTGGACTGCTACATGCAAAAGAATGACACTAGAATACTGCCTTTCACCATGTGCAAAAATCAACTAAAAATGGATTTAGACATAAGACCTGAAACCATAAAATATCTAGAAGAAAAAGTAGACAAAACCCTACATGACATACACCTCAATAACATCTTTAAAGACATAGCACCCAAAGCAAAGACAGTGAAGGAAAAGATAAACAGCCGGGACTACATCAAACTTAAAAGCTTCTGTACAGCAAAAGATACGCTAACCAAAACAAAGCAACAACCCACCAACTGGGAGAAAATCTTTACACACAACA
>JAGFMF010011643.1:4756106-4829966 GCA_019455555.1 Galemys pyrenaicus | reverse complement strand
TTTAAAAAAAAAAAAAAAAAAAAAAAAAAAGAATTTCTCAAAATTTGTTGAAAATATTCATGTTGTATTATGTGAAAAGTAGCTTTCAAACACTATGTGATACTGTGGGCCTCCCTGGTGGCACAAGGGATTAAGTACCACACTATGAATCAACCACAGCCACTGCAGCACGAGTTTGATCCCTGGCCAGGGGGGTGACCCACATGGCGCAGCAGACCTTTCCTGTCTTTCCCGCTGCTCCCCTTCGCAGTCTATCTGCCTGTTCTGTTCCCCCTCTGTCTCTGATGATTCACCCCCATGCCTCTGGCCTGTACCCCAGTTCTTGTGTGCATAAATAAATCTTTAAAACAGAACAAACCCCAAAAAACGATGTGATACTGTGACTCTAACTTTCTAATAGAACTGTGAGTGTACATATATGTATATATGCATATAAAGTGCTTATATATAAAGCTGAGAAAAGACAAAAAGATAATTTTTCTCTTCTAATCTTTTGTTTGTTTTTTTGTTATTACTATAACATACATTTTTTTCTTCCAATCTTTGAGCCAACCATCAAGATTTTTAAAATACAGAATAGGAATTAAAGATATTCCTATATTTTTCTCCCATTTCACTTATCCAATAACATCGTTGGCTATACTCTCTATTCTATTCCTATATTTTTCTCCCATTTCACTTATCCAATAACATCGTTGGCTTTATTCTTTTGAGGAGGAATGTTGAACTACTACTAACTAGAATAATTCATCTGCTCAAGAAATTATCGAGGGGGCCAGCCTCCTTTTTAGATGATAGCTAGCTTGCTAGATAAAGTTGTCATTACATTTAACTTGGTCTTTAATTATAAGCAGATGGATGAATTATTTTAATCGCTGCTATATATCTTAACAGTAGTTCATACATTGACACAAAGTGAAGAACATCAAACAGAAATTAAATGCTAGGGCAGGAAAGCAGCCAGCCTTCAAGGGAAGCAATTGATCACAACCTGTCATCTTTAAAGGCCAGAAGAATGCAAAATAAACACTTGGGATTAATGTACTAAATATGGTTCATCAGTCTTCAACTCTGCCTTCTGATAATTCATCTATCTCATTTATTTTAATGCTTTATCATGTATCTGTCCAGCTCTGTAATTAGCCTTTCAGGTATTCCCTTTTTCTTCCTGCCTTTGAAATGGTGTGTGGTGAGATTCTACAAGGGGAGGATATTATTATCGCCCCTTACAAAAGAAGCAACTCTTGAAATGATTCTGTTTTATAGTTTATATGCTACTTTTTTTTTTGCTAAAACTTAAAAGGTATGTTAGAACTGGTTTAAAAAGAAGTATTATCAAAGTTGCTATGTTGTTTTAAATGAAGTATTTAGCTGAACTATAGGTAAACTGATTTTACAGGAGTCTGAGTTTAGGTTTATTAAACCCAAAATGCTGGTTTGATAGTTTAAAAATAGTTGTACCTAAATTAACTTCTAAATTTAAAGCCTTTGCATTTTACTGATTTTCTTCTGAGTAAAGAGTTCATTTTTTTTCTTATAATTAATGTACCTTTTGTCTGCCATAGCAATGAAAGATAATCTATTGAGTTACATAGTAAATTATGTTTGGGGTTTACTCTGTTCTATAACTTTTGCAGTAGAACAGGACTGTTTCCACAGATCTATTACAGGATGCAGATTTTTTAATCTATTCATCAGTCTCAGAATATTAAGAGTGGTATGTCATTATGATTATTTATTATTAAGCATTGCAAACTTGAAACAATTCATAAAATTCAAATAGGCATACCACTTTCCCTTAACATTGTAAATATGAGATAAAATTTGTAGCACTTTGAGTATGGATATAATGCCAAAATATTGAGTTACCATATGCTTCTTTGCAAACCCCAAATCTGAGGTTTTGAGCTTAGCTTCACTTTAAACTACATGTGCTTAGTTTATTTTGTAGTTTATCTATGGTAAAGTTTAAATCCTATCTGATTTGCTTTGTGATGAATCTAGGTTTCTTTCCTTTGTTGAGTGTTGATGTACTTTGTGGACTCAACCTTACCTTGGAATTAGCTGAAGACCAATAGCATAGGGCATTTCCAGTGACAAATACATACTCCAAAGTTAGAAGTTACTTTTACACATTTTCTAATGTATTTGTTTATATAATTGCTCCCCTTTATGGTGAGCATTGATTACTTTAGGAAAAAATATTCGACATTTGATGCTATCAGTAATGGTTTGTGGGTTTCAGACCAACAGACCAGAGAATTTTGCAGGTAAGCCTACACAGAGTTTGTATATAATCCTAAATTGAAGTGATGAATTTCACGTTTAGAAGCTTATGTGACCTGTCTACCAATCTCACTTTTCTGATTTTACAGCAATTAAAAAACATTAGTGGAAAATTACTAGTTTCTACTGTAATTATTACAACCTATTCCTAGTTTCTTTGTCACCCTCAGAAGATTTATTCACCTCTTGCAACCTGTATTTCCTCAGTTATAAAATGAAAGTGAAATAAATCAATTATGTGGGAGATAGTAGGACTAAATCAACTTCCTTCTTCCTTTTCCTCCTTTTCTCTCTTGTCCTTCCCTCCCTTCATTTACTCTTTTTCTACATAGGCATCGAGGAAGAGAAAACCAACCTCAATAGCCAGGAACTGCCCTCCACTCATAAATAGACCTTGATGTTCTCCTGGTGAACATAATACTTTTATTGAACACAGACCTCAGACAAAGTCATTCTGGGACCTTGATGGAATAAATCAAATGAAGACCACTCCATAATATGCCAGAGTACAGAGAAAAACAACTTCAATCCAATCAGAGATATCTTATTCTGGCCATGGGAGGGCTGCTACTATTTTACCAGGTTTAGCCTCACCTCAATCCTCCCCCCTTCTAAAAAAGATTTAACTACCCCGATTTCTGACAGCATACAACCTAGAATAAAGTCTCATTTCCTTGACTCATCTCCATAATCAAGTTCTCTCTAACCCCCTTTCACTGAGGTGTGCCTTGCTTTTTCATGGTGTGGTTCCTGATGGTCTGTGGTCACGGGATATTGATGGTATTTGGAAATCATAAACTCTCACCGATGTCCTAAGGTCATGGGAGCAGGGTTTACCCCCTCCCAAGTAAGGAAAAAAATGTAGCTCTAGAAAGTGACTTTAATTCTAAACCTGCTGCTATCCTTTTTTTCTACTTTGCTTGTTCCGTCAGTTCACTTACTGATTATGGTTGTGTATTCCTAATGATGGAATTTGTTTAGCATAATTTTGAAATTCTTGAAGATCTAACATTTTAGGGATAATTTTGTAGACATTATGAATAAAGTAAAATTGGCACTAAGGTGAAATTTTTTTCTGTGACTTATTCATAGAGAAAGGTCCAGCCTTTGGAGATTTGTTTTTCCTCACAGTGGGTAAATCTGGTCCCAGCAGTGGAGGCAGCATGAAGCCAATGGAATTGGTTATGTCTATTCCTATTGACAAGCTTCTTGTATTATATATGGGAGGCACCAAACTGCCTTAGCCCATTGCCATCAAGCATTTGTTCTTCCATCTCCCCTTTTCCTCATGACCTGGTCCGCAGACGATCTTCACATTCCCAAATGAGTCACTTACTGAGAAAGAGAGGGTACTGAGCCTATTGATGTAAGCTTTTCTGGTTTGTACAGCTGTGCTAATGAACAAAGCAAAGAACCACATAGTTTGATGACGGTGGGGAAATGAGCTTGTCATAAATCTCCATTATAGTGATCCAAATGTCAGCTCTATTTCTCACTGTGGATTAATAAATTGTCACTTTTATCTTCATGAGTTTTTGGTAATGAAGAGTCAGTGTCTCAATGCCTGGTAATCTGAATAGATGGAATATCAGGTCATTCAGAGGCCTGGGTAGTCTCCTCTGGAATGCCTCTGACCTCACTTCAATTATTTTAATATCAACAACACTCCAAAGTCCATTGTCAACATAAAGATGATGTTCTTTTTGACAGAGAAGTAGGGTAAACAGTACCAGAATTGGGGCATTTTTAAGAGACCACCACCATTAAAATTGAACATTTTTATCAAATCTGAAGTATTCCCCCTTCCAGCTACATATGGGTGGAGAAAGTCAAGAACATGAAGAAAGCCTAGATTTTACATACTAGAGTGACACTGAGCGTATCAGCAATTTCAGCCATAATCTAAAAGTACCTGACTCAATCCCAAAGGAGCTACTCAATGTTCCATCCAAGAAGCTGAAGTTTCCCTCCCCCCCAAAAAAAACTAAACACCTGTTGGTACTGAGACCCTGAGGAGAGATGACACAGTCATGTGGAGGAAGTGAGTGGGCACAGCAAACTCAGCCCCCCTGTGTCAAGGCAACACTGCCGACCTAGTTAGGAGTAGGTCAAGGACTCTCCAGAAATGGAGATACCTAAGCCCAAGACAAAGACAGCAAGCATTCTGCAAATTACTGCAACCTAGAATTTACAAAGCCGCCCAAGGAACCTGGACTGCTCTGTGCCCTCTGACAAGAAAAATGACCCAAGTTGACTAGTGAAAATAGCACTTTGCTGGGCTTCAGTGCCTTTATTAGCCACACCCCCAAAATGCTAAGCACCAATGAGAATTTAATAAGCTTCCAAGACTCCTCTGAGGATGCTAAAGCTCATGCCTTCTGTCTCCCTAAATTCCCCACTCTTGAGACTCATTCAACTTAATTCTATGAGTCCTATTAAAATGCAGGTATTCTAAGGTTGGATCAGAGTTGGTATCTTCACTATAGAACCCAGAAAATGAAGCCAGGAGCTTACTAGAGTAGGATTTGATAACCATTAAGAATAAGTTTTATGAAGTTTCCAAAGTTAATGAAAAGTATTTCCTGTGTACTAAAGGCATGAAGCTTGGAAATTGTTCTCCCAAAGAAGAGTAGAGAAGTAGAGAATAGAGAGTAGACACTAGTGTCTATCTTACAAAGTTATAGCCTCACTTTGCACAATAACAGAAGTTACAGCAATTCATTTTTCTTTTAATTAAGGTTACAATGTCATTATTTTAATAGAAATAATAATCCTCCTCAGCTGGCCAATAAAAATGTTTTGTTCCTGCTCTTCTTGTAACAGAAAACAATGCTTAAACATTTTGGAGTGATTTCCATTTGTTATAATTATTGTCCCCCCTAAAAGCAGTGAAAGGAACAGGTGACAAGATTAAACTTGCTTCTGCTTAAATTAAGCCAGGTTTAAACCAAAAGATGGAAAAGTCCCTAAAGATGGAAAAATGACTATGCCACAACATCTTGTCCAATTCAAAGACATATGTTTAGTCATTTCTTATGTAAAAGCAACATTTAAAAGAAAATAATTTTAATTTGGTAGCAATATGAGAAACATACATAAATGAGTTGGGGTTTTTTGTTTGGTGGTTGGTTTTTTTTTTTGGCCAAAACAAACATTTCAACAATAAAAATGACAAAAATATCAATCTACTAGAAAAGTGGATCTTACCCATTCAAGTTTTCAACGTAATAGAGTTTGCCTCCTCCTTTACATAGTAAAAGTTAAGCATCACTTGATTTTCCCAAGTGCCCACCAATAACAGCAACTAAATCAGATGTTTTTAGAAAAGATAATAAATCTTAACCCATTATAAGCCCTGCTTTAAGTGGATTTTTAATGATAGTGTGCTCTGTATTTTTGATAAAGTTAAGCTGAAGCTTGGCTAATGTCCAGAGCTGGAAGAAACAATGGGCGCACGTGTGAGTTATGTTTCTGTTTATATTCCCTTCCCAAAACTATGATTTAAGCAAGGGGTTCTGCCTTAATCACAGACACTTAGTAAATGAAAGTTGCTTATAGTTCTTAAGTAAGTTTGAGTCTCTGGTTTGGCAAATATTCAAGCTTACCAAATATTTTTATATAGGATCATCTCAAAGCACACAAAAGTCGTAATTAGACAATCAAATCAGCCTATGAAAATGTATAAAGAACATCTGGGTAATTTATTAACTATTTGATATTTAGTCCTCCAGGAATAATATAGATTTGATGTGGTGCACATTTTAACTAGTACCTGGAATATGGCACTACAGCATATAATAGTAAGAGTTTTGAAGATAAACAATAAAGACTACCTACACTTAACATCTTTCATCACTGAACAAGATATAATGTTAAGAAAATGCCCCCATATAACTTGTCCTCACTATGGTTTCCTATCTAGAAAAAACGAAATGTAATAAAATTCCTTTCAAAATATGAGTGAAATATACTCTATACAAAAATGTAAACTATAAAATTTTTAAAAATAATAATAAAGTCACCTTAAAAAAATTAGGTCAAACAGTGCAAGATAGGCATAGATACATTTTCATATATAAATCTGAATCTCTGAACCTAACCATTTCAACCATTTTTATGAACTCCTTGAAGGAAAATAAGACTGAGAGAGGCTCCACCTAGTGCAGCACTGGGACCCCTTGGGACACCAGATCTGCCGTCCATCCTCAGAGCCCGACCCAGAAAGTTTGGTGCAAAACTGGCTCTTTGGGCAGAATCAACAGTAAGCTTGATCAAAAGGCAATGACAAGAAAAGAAAAAAAAAACATGGCCATTAAACAATGAAGGACATCAGGGAGTTATTATATCTTCAAGGGATATTGCTAATTTTGAAAATTGCTGCAGTGTTGCAAAAACAAATACCCAGAGGCTTGGAAATAGAAATTAAATGTAAAGATTGCCACATTTGGGGAAAGAAAAGAACACTTTTCATATGAAGTTTCAGACAAATTTTTAACAAAGAAGATAATTTTTTAAATTTTTCCTTGAAAATGAAGATATAATGACAGAATGCTTTAAAGGCATTGTGAATTATACACAAATCACTAAGTCACTTTTAACTTCTTGTGCAACTCAGGAAATAGCCAAGAAATCATTAAATATTATTGTATAAATTTACATTTAGAGTTAGTTCAGTTGCACAAAACTGATCTGCATAGTTTAATCTATTTTAAAAATTGTTCCTTAAGAACCAACTATAATTATATTTTTAAAAATAAAAGGAAAAAATATACTACAAATACTCAAATAAAAAAAATTCAACTATAGGTGCCCCAAAATTTAAACTTCAAAATAATTTATGCAATATTATCCCAAGGTTGTCATAGCATTAGAATAGTCTTAAGCGATCCAGCGACTGTTACATCAATAAAATCTCCAAAGTGAAAAAAATAGAACAAGTTATTTGCAATCCTGTAGTTACCCCCCCAAAAAAATTGGCATTGCTTTCAATCATACCCAATGAAAATAAAATTATTAGAAGTGTAAGTTTAATAACTTAGTAAATGAATTTCCAGAAAATTCAATGAGGAAAATTTTATATTCAATGAAGATGTCAGGTCAATAAAAATTATTATTTAGTGTCATACCTAAAAATATAATATCATTATAAGTTTCCTAGGACTGCATTGAAAAACTACCCTGGGAATATTTTGTTCTCATTTTATAGTTAAGTTTTCTCACCCAACTGAAGAAGTTCCTCCACTTTCCCAGATTCACACAGTGAATTTGGCTCCTGCCTCCACTTCTATCTTGGACACTTTTAGACCCAAAGCCAATACTGACAGGTAGAAATGCACACTGAAATGGTACAACCTGCAGGAGTTCATCCATATAAGATAAGGTGAATGATAAACATGGCTGAGAGAGTTGCCCCAGAGGGCAGAACAAGACGACACCACCGAGGACATAGGCTAAGTGGAATCTTCTCAACAGCATTGCGATCTGCCTTACTGAAGGGTTTAGGAAGTCACACCAATGCCAGAGCAGGAATCCATGCTATTCCTGAAAAGCAGGTGAGAACATCCACGAAGGACCAGTGCCTGTTTCATTTCTTTTCTGTGCTTCCTTTTCCTCAATGAGAGTTTTCACCATAATTACACAGTTCTCTCTACGTCACTGCCCACTGTCTACTGCTTGCACTGGGACAGATGTGTCATCATTAACTACAGATCTCCTGCCCAGAGAAAGCTGCATGGGGGCCTGATGTAAAACACTATCTAATCACAGACCCTGAATTCAGACTGTGATGCAGTGATTGCAACAGATTTTGCACTATTTTCCTTCAGGAATGGGTTGAGTTCATTTCATGTAATCTTGCAAGTATGAGAAGAAGGGTATCAACAGATGTTAGGCTACCAAAAGGAGCAGACTACAGTGAGAACTTCTGGTTGCCTACCACAATCCTACCTCTCCCTTTGTGGTTTCATGTGATTTGGGGAAAGTTCTGCAGCTCTGACTATGGAGGCATGCCTAAGCTAAGCCACACAAAGCATCCCATCTCCCCAGTCACAGTATTTAATTGAGGGGCGAAGAGAGGGGGTGTGACCTGACCCAGTTATGTGGAGTGCCTCTTGGGATGTTTCAGGGAATCCTCAGTCTCAGGCACCTTCTGACTCTAGAGAGGACTTGGTTTCTAGATAGGGGGCTCATTGAAATGACTGAAACTTTTGCCAGCACAAGAGAATCCAGTCTGAGCACATAGCCAATACACAGGCGAGAGCACTGCTGGGAGAATTTCAAATAAAGGGAGCTAAATTTCTCATCAGTATGACACCTGCTTCTGCACTTTCAATTATATGAGCTAACGATTTCCTTTTATTGTTTAAGCCAGTTACAATCCAATGGTAGGATGCTGTTTCCAAATAAAAATACAGGATGCCAAGTTAAATTTTCAGTTTCACCTATCCAATAATAAACTAATATCTGAGATACACTTATACTAAAAAAAATTTATTCACTTTATTTGAAATTATATATAATTGACAGCATGCATTTTTGTCTGCAAACTTATCAGAGTAATCTATTATGTGTATTGTAACACAAAACTTAACTGTTCATCAATAAGGGGATGGATACATAAGGTATAATTTATAATATTAAATATTATTAATATGCAGTAACTAGAAAGAGGTGAATCCTAACATGGTATAATACAGACAGTATAAAAAAAAGTAACACAAACCAGTTGCAGAATAAAACTGATAGAAAACTTTTTATGTTAAACACACACACAAAATAAAACCATTTGCTTAAATAACTGTATTTCTAGAAAAATGTATTTCTATAATTACAAGTGATCTACAAACAAAACCCAGAGATTACAAAAACTTTTTTATCCCAAAACTTTTATTTTTAGTCATCCCTATATAAGAAATTCATATCACTTAATCCCATACTGCATTCAATGTGCTCCCTCCATACAACCTACATTAGAAATACTCCCACACTTTCTAAGAGAGGATAAATGGGGTAAATAGAGCAGAAATTAACTGAGGTGGACCACAGAGAATTCTGTGGTCATGGAAATGTTCTAAACTGATAGTGACTGCACTTGTCAAAATTCACGCAGCTATACATTAAGCTTTTGTGCATTTTACTACATGTAAATTACACCTCAAAAAACACAGCTAGCATCAAATATTCATAACAAAATGAGGCTAGATGGAACTAGTACTGTGAAAAATGGATAGTTGTTGAAGCTGGATTTGGATATATGGGGGGTATTGTATACTATTTAAATTGAATTTTTAAGATTCACTATTTTTGTAATATAATAATATCAAAATATAATAAAATCATTAAAAACTTTACCAAATGATAAGAATGAGACTATCTTTTCCTAACCTATAAATAAAAATTAACTGGTATTATATAACCTACACTTCATGAATCCAACAATTTCACAACTTGAGATTGTATAACCAATAACAGAAACATTTAATTAAAGTTATACTTTATCATTGAGGAGTCACATGCCACTCTGCCTTTAGGAAGCACGATAGCAGAGCTGATCCTGAAGAAAAACATTTGGGTTTCCATTTCTTTACTGTAAATATTAAACTATCACAGATATACTCAAATGAGAGAAAAAAATGAATCTCAATAAATCATCTCGGGCCTCCGTAGTGGGGAAGGATGTTGAGCACTGCACTGTGGGGCTTCTGCAGTCACTGCAGTGCGAGTTCAATCCCGGGTCAGGGAGGGGCCCCACATGGCGCAGCCGACCTCTCCTGCCTCGCCCGCTGCTCCCCTCAGCAGTGTGTTTCAGTCTATCTGCCTGTCCTGCTCCCTACTCTGTCTCTGGTGAGTTCTCTTACGCTGCACACAGTTCTTGTATACATAAATAAATAAATCTGGGGCCTCCCTAGTGGCTCAGTGGGATAAGCAGCGCACTATGAGGCAAACCGCAGCCACTGCAGCACGAGTTCGATCCCTGCCGCCAGCCAGGGAGGGGACCCACATGGCACAGCAGACCTCTCCTGCCTTGCCTGCTGCTCCCCTCAGCAGTGTGCTTCAGTCCATCCGCCTGTTCTACTCCCCACCCTGTCTCTGGTGACTCCTCTCACCCCCCACACCTCTGGCCTGTACCCCAGCTCTTGTGTGCATAAATAAAAATAAAATCTTTTAAAAAAATGAAAAGAAAGAATCAGCTCATTAGACCCGCGATTTTCAGGCAAGCAAGCAAGGGGGCAGAGCGCAGGGCACGGCACGTTCTCTGTCACCCCCTGAATCACATCAGCAAAGCTCTTTCTTTCGTCACCCAAATCCGCATTGGTCTGTCTTGGGCAGGATCTCAAAAGCTTAAGGTTTTGCTAAGATAAACGAATTAGAGTAACTTCAGATGATTCGTACAGTTCAATGCTCTGTTCAGCTTCCTGCTGTACAAGAATATTTAAGAAGGAAAAACAATCCTAGTAACAGTTTTAGAGGAAAAGCGAATTAAAAGTCAGGAGAATTGAAAATTGCTGGGTTTCTAAAACACTGATATGTGGGTGATAACAATGTTGGATGTATCATTTCTAGAGAAAAATAACATGAAAGATATGAAAAAAGGTAATTATTAATTATCTCAGTGAAAAGATTGTAAAAGGTTTTTATTTTCTCTTTATTTTTTAACTTTCTTCAATGAACTTGTTGCTTTTAAAATTAAAAACAAATAAAGTGTGCCTCCCTGGTGGCGCTGCCAGTTGAGCACAGCACTGTGAAGCATCCACAGTACAGGAGCGTGAGTTCGATCCCCGGCCAGGGAGGGGACCCACATGGCGCCGCAGACCTCTCCTGCTTCGCCCGCTGCTCCCCTCAGCAGTGTGTTTCAGTCCATCTGCCTGTTCTGCTCCCGCTCTGTCTCTGGTGAATCCTCTCACCTTCCTTGCCTCTGGCCTGTACCCCCACTCATATGCATAAATAAATAAATCTTAAAAAAATAAAAATACATAAAGCACCAAATATATACTTATATACTCATAAGTATATAAAAATGTATACTTAAAGCACTAGAGTAAGTCACCAAATGATAGAAGGAGGTGCTTCAATTCATCTTTTAAAATCTAAGTTCTACATGGCTGCCAGCTGATCACCATGACAACGGACCTACCACACCTAATATGGAAAGTTACGTGGGCCAACCAATCGGACAGCTACCTGTGCTACACCTGAGCCTGCGCTTGTGACCGGTATAAAGTCTCACCTTCCCCCATGCTCAGGGCCCTACCCACCACCCAGGTGCCTCTGGTGTGTGGTTGGGCCCGAGCTCGAGCTTGTAATAAAATTTCCTCTTGTTCTTAAAAAAATAATAATAATAATAATAAAAATAATAAAATCTAAGTTCTAAAGGAAATGGAAATAATTTTTTATATTTTAGCGATGTCACAAACTTGAGCAAAATAATATTAATTTACAAGTAATTCTGCTCTAGGAGAATTTGGAAATGCCAATCTGCTTATGCTTATTTTTCTTTATTTCCTAAATTGATATTATGTGTATTTGTCATGCACAAGTTAGAGGAGGTACTATAAACTCAGGCAAACCAAAGTGTGTATCAATAGTGTACACCAAAGTGTGTATCAATAGCTGCTGGGGCACACCTTCACTACTTATGTTCAGTGTATCCATTTAGAGATTTAGGAATGACTTTTTCAATATATTCCACTCATCCATTTCTTGAATCTCAGTAAGAGACTGACTTGAGAAAGCTAAGAGAAATAATAATATTCTGTTTATAAAATTTGCTTCAGTCAAAAAGCAAGTTCTTTTCCAAAAGCAGAAAAGAAAATTACAAACAGTAAGGTTACCAATATCCAAACAAGATGAAACAGGGCGCACATCCCAAACTAAGAAGCCCATGGCCAAGGGCAAAACAGGGAGAGCCCCATAAAAAGGGAAAAGGATAAGAATCGAAAAGAAAGATCATACAAGTAAACACTGCCAAACTGGAAAGGAAATCCTAGAGGGGCTATTTATTCAAAAAGCCATAAGACAGAATTCCTGAGCTTGATAAGACAATTTTTCCAGTGGCTTCCACCCTTTGTCTCATTTGGTTAACATCCAGAGCTGCCTAGGGTGAAGGAGTGAACTTGTCGAACAATTTTTTTTCTAGCTTGTTAGTCTCTGGAAAGGTCCCTACCACCCACCCCACCCCCCCAACTCCTGCCTATCTTACTAAGGGCCACTTTTCGATCTTTACCTGAACTCGATTTAGTTGCCCCAGTGTTAACACATATGATATGTTAATTCTCAGATGCTTAATTAATAGCTAGTTCTGCTCAGTGCCATGCCCATTTGAATTTTTAATGGGAGCTACCTATATTTTCAATTGAAGGGCTTTACTGAACTAAAGTCAGTAAGTTTCTGGGCACTCCCAAATTACAGGCACCTGTTTCACCTATCAAACTACCCAGGTTATAGAAATCAGGCTCAGTTAGAGGACCCCAGATAGAGAAGAAAGGGAACGCCCACATGCTTCCAAGCCTACAAAGTCATGTAAGACTAATGAGCACTAAACTATACATCTGAGCCTCTGGGTCTAGTCCTGGCTTTCTCAGGGACTAGTTGTACAATCTATTCCAATCTCTCAGTGTCCAGTGGCCTCATTTGTTTTAAGAAGACAGATGAGTGAGAGCAGAGAGTTGTCATTACAATTATATAAACAAAAACTATGTTGTCACCAGTCTAGAAAGGTAAGAATATTGAGATATTTAGCAGTGATTTGCCAGCGATAACAGTTCAGTCCTCATCACTCACAAATTCCAGTTTTGCAAATTTCCTCTTCACTAGAATTTTGTTTCGACCCCAAAATCAAAACAGTGTTTTCACCACACTTTGCAGATAAGTGCAGTGTGAAAACACATTTGAATTTCTCAGCCCAATTGCTCATAGATGAAGTACTAAACAGGCAATGCTCTACCTCATGTTTCCACTTATACTGTAAACAAATGCACCATCCATTTAATGCCACATTTTTGGCTTTCTGTGCTTTTTATTTGGGATTCCCCTATTTAAGCTGGCCCCCAAGCACACTGCCAAAGTGTTGTCTCCTATTCCTAACTGCATGAAGGCTGTGGGAACCTTCACAGATAATTAATTAAGCTTACTTCTAGTTTGAGTTATGTATGGTGTTGTCATCTGTTCAATGTTAACGGATCAAAAATGTGTATAAAATGTCTTTAAACAGGAATGAACAAGGTTATATATTGATGACTTGATGAAAATATGACAACATAATAGTTTGGAATTTGCTGATCCAGTGTTAGTGAAGAATTTTATAAAACATAACTACCAAAAATGAAAATTGATTAGGCTTTGTGGGAAGAAAATTAGAGAAACACTACAGAGATCATGATAGAGAGGAAAGTAGGAAAAGCTTTTAATTTTCTTGTCCAAACACAGCTGACTTCTAAATATCTCCTACTCATTATTATTAATCTACTCATTATTATTACTAATTATTACTAATTTCTCAAGGGTGTAGTCTTCCTTGAAACCTAAAGAGCCAAGTTTGAGATGGCTTTTCATATCACCATTTTGACAAAAACAACATGATCAGTGACAAGTCCCCACCTGCCTTTAAAAGGTAGAAGAATAAGAATCAGACTCAAGTGATAGGTGGAAGAAAGGATGAAAAACATAGTAGGAAGTTGTGCCTTAAAATAAGCAGAGATACCCTAGAAACCAGTATGAAAACACTTGGCAATGCTGTACTTAGTAGCACTTGGTCAGCAATATGACTTCTAGTTAGTTCCCTCAAATCTGGAGATCAGCTTCTTGTGAATTTGATTTGGTGATAACCAGCCCCTCCCCACACATCATCTTTGGAAACCTCAGACACTCAAGGGAACAATCTTTATTGAATTTTAAACTCCATGACCTCCAGCTTCTTTTACACCTCTCTTCTCCCACACTCTGGTTATATTAATCAGGTAGGGTTTGAGATAATGCAAAAATAAATATAAAAACTACACCAAACCCATAAGTCATATACCTACTGTCCAGATAAGCAAAGAAGATTTAAATAAAAAAAATTAAAATAAGCAATGTGGCCCATGATGATGGTGTGGAATTTAAATCTCTAAATACCTTCCTACCTACCTACTTTACTAGGTATATATCACCCTGTTGTTTGATGACTATGTAAAGATTTATTTTCTAAATCTTAAAGTTTGCATTACAGATATGAAAATTTCTAGTTTTTTTTTAAGACTTACCTTTAAAGAAGTAATCTCAAAAAATGAATCTTACAACTATGTTTACTTTGGTTAGCACTCTTTATTCAGTTTGTTATGTGTCCAGGAAAGTGCTATTCTTAAAAGTGTCAAACTTTCTTAAATCTGTTACATTCTCATTATTTACTAAGAAGGAAATCTCAATCTGAATTTCTAAAATCTATGGTTCCATCTACTGGCAGCCTCCAGCACTGCCTTACATAGCATCACAGCATTTCACAGGGTAGCATTTATATGTACTACCTTTTAAAAGAACTTTATTGACCCAGACCAAAGCAAATGTTGCGAGTACAAACATTAATGGTCACTTGATAGGGTAGACAATTATTCCCTTTTCATCTTAACCAAATCCTCACATCATAAAAATTTTTTAAAATCTGCCTTCCTTAATGAAGACATTCCCCAAATGCCATGGTTTTCCATTTATCTACTTCCCTTGTCAGTTCTTCATCAATTCTGTTACCTATGCAAATCCAATCATACACAAGTCTTAGCTTCTACTTATACAGTCCATCCATTGTGTTGTTGTTGATTGCATAGCATGACCTAGTTTTTCAGGGATTGAATTCATCTGTTTTACCATAGAGTAAAATTCTTTTCTGCTCTGATCATAATGCATGTTTATAGATATTCTCTGATGATTACAGTGTTATCATGCAGATGGCCCTTAAGGGTGATAAAATTCTTACCCTCATGGAGATTATACTGTAAATAACTCCAAGAACCCTAACAATTATCTTTGCTGTTGTAAATTTTTATGAGCGTTTATAATAAAAATAACTTTGTATTTTGCTTGATGTCTCTTTGACCTTGACTCACACTTGAGATATTCAGGAAGCCAGAACCTGACAGAAGTGCCCATGTCTACAGAGTGGAAGTGATTGAAAGAAAGAAGGAGAACCAGAAAGCAAGAGAACAGTTAGAAGTCTATCATGCTCCCCCTCAGCCACCCTCCACTGCAGATATCTGGATCAGGCCCAAACTTGAGAAGGAGAATAGTCTTAACTTTAAATAGGATTTAGAATTATTATTACACAGTCTGGAAATTTTAATTATAGAAATTATTCTTGCGAGTCTTAAATGGCATAAGGATTTTTTATTATGTGAAATTGTTAAAATCATGGAATCTGCTATATATTTCTCAGGAGGCAGAAAAAATCCTAATACCATAGTGGAAAAAGAGTAAATTGCTTTTTGAAAGTACCTTAATAGTCCTGTTCACTCAAAATACTATTTCCACAAATATTTTATTTAGAATTTGTTTGTGTTAACTCATAGTGTGATTTAACCAGTTTTCCTTCCTCAAAGTATCTTCATCAAGTTTTGATATTAAAGTGTCCCTAGCCTTAAACTTTCCTCCTTTATCTATAATTAGAATGGTTTAAACAATTTAGATATTTACTTTTCTTTAAAGAGTGCAAATCTGCTATAAAATCTCTTAATCCTGTTGCCTTTTTTGAAGATATGTCATTGTTTTACATACACTTCTAAGGCAATTAATTGACTCAGGTTTTCTTTTTCTATTTTCTGGCCAATTTTAATTGATATTTTGCTAAGACATCATGCATTTCCATTTGATTATTTTTATTACTGCCAGAGATTAATGCTTACTACCATCTCACCAGTCTTCTGCTCTATCCTATATCCATGACTAGAATTGTTTTCTTGTCTCTATTTTTATTCTTTTTTCTTATTTCTTAATTATGTTTGATTTTGGAAATTTACTATAAAAATATTTCCTTTTCATTTATCTTTTCTACTCTTTTTTTGTCATTATATTTAATATCAACTTTTATCTTTATTAACTTCCTTTTCTTTTTTTATTTTGATATTATCATTATATCTCTTAGTTACTTCCAACTAACTATCCCCCCTCCACACTCAAAACACTCAGTAATTTCGCTAGCAGTTTTTCATCCACAACCCTTCCTCGATATCAAACTCTTGGTCATCGCTACTCATTCCTTGGAGATTTTAGAACTTGGTACACCATTTTTCTCTCTACCATTACCTATCATTCATTGTTCTCATTACTTACTTCATCATCCATGTATTGCCTTCCATCTCTGTGCCAGGATCTCTTCCATCACATCACAGAATTTGTCATTACCATATTTGTTTTAACTCCAAATACAGATCACCAGAATGACACTCTCTAGTAACTACTTCCCATCTTCCCATCTTCTTACAAGTATAGTCCCACTCTGTTAACTCTTTAATCCCATTAACCTTACCAATTGTCCAGTCTATTACCCCTCTGTGTTCCCAATTCACTCTTTCCCCAAATTAGAATCCACATCATCAATATAACTTTCTTTTTATTTTCCCTCAATTTCTGTAATGAACTGAAAGTTTGTTCTTCCAAAATTTATATGTTGAAATCTTAATTCTCCAATGTTAAGATTTAGGAGATAGAGTTCTTGGGAAGTGATTAGTTCGTGAGGGTGTAGTTCTCACAAACTGGAATAGTGCCCTTATAAAAGAATTCCCATGTATTCTCTCACTCTCTTTCAGTCATCTAAGCCTACAGGAAGACAGAAGATTGCAATCTAGAAGAGTGGCCTTACCAGTCCTAAGTCATGCTGGAAATTTGATCTCAGTTATCCAAAACCCAGAAATAAGAAAAATAAATTTCTGGTGGTTACGAGACACGCACTCTATAGTACTTTGTGATAAGAACCCAAGCTAAAATTTCTGAATCTCACCACTCTCTATAGCCACCTAGAAAAATTCAAACCTCAAAGTCACCTCTCACTAGTTATGGCTGCCTGTGAAGAAAACCTCACAATTACACACTTAACTCACTTGAAATCTATACTCACAGACCTCTGTGGCCCTCTGGCATTGCTCAGCACTTCCAGTACATTTCTTGATCTCTAAAACTATGCCTTCCCTCTTCAAACCAAAACTCCTACATGTTCCTTACTCTGGATTGATGACATCATCCATCATTTCATTGAAAATATAGACACAATCAGAAACCACAAGTCCACAAACTTTACTCATGGCCCTGACTAATTTCCTATCATCATAATGGTTATTAAGCTGTTCTTACTCCAGTCTAACACTAAGCCCTCCATTGGATATCACACCGCTCTCATCTTCATCGATCCATTTTCTCTCCTTCATTATCGTTCCTTGGAGTGTTCCCATCAGTATAACATAATATCAATCTTTAAACATTTTTAAACTTTCTCTTGACTCCATGTCCTACTCCAACCCCTCAAAATTTTCATGCTCCCCTTTATCTGCTTTCTTTTATTCCTCATCTCCTATTTTCTTCTCTATCCACCCAAATCTAGCTTTTGCCTTCAAATATCTACTAAAATTGCCATTATTCAGTAAAGAACAATTTAACTCCTACAGAGCTAAATCCAAAGGCCTGTTTTCATCCACATTTGATATTAGTGATCTCAGTTTCCTTGGAATATTTCCTTTGGTTTCAATAGCTCCTAGTATAGTATGTTCCAATATCTCATAAACAACTTCTGATGTACAAAAATGTAAATGTAAAAATTTTTGTTTCTATATTTCAAGTTAGTTTCTATTTGAGTGTATGTTCTTTCTATGTCAGAAAATATAATTCAGTTGGTTCTGTGTCCCTTGCTAGTTTCTCCTTGGATGTTTAATCAGTAAATCTTGGAACAGTCCAGGAATCAGGCCTTTCTTCTTTTTCTTCCTCTATCTACACCAAAGACTCTTAAACTCTTACATGTTGTGGAACCCTCTGACAGTCTGATTAAGTCTCTGACCTCTTCTGAGAACAATCTTTTAAAAGGCATGAAACAGAAGATGCATAATTATAAAGGAAACAAATCATATTGAAATGCAGTTGTCAAAATATTTTCAAAACGATTCTATGATGCTTTTTAATCAAAAGGCACGTTCAATAACCACGTAATCTCAAAGTATTTTTGTAAGTTTCTAAGGAAGCAACTATCAGGATATCTCCAATAATTATAATGTGATAGAAAAAGATCTATTTCTATTGATAACAATAGATATTGCAAAGGTACTACAGATATTGTTATGGTTTGTAGCCTATATTCCTAAAGAAAGGTAATGCTCATTTTATTCCCAAAATATTTGCGATTTCCTAAGTGTTGAGAATAATAAAAGTGGTTGTGTTACATGAATGAGGTGACTTTGGACACACAACTCCCAGACCTCAGGGAGGAGAGATGGGCAGAAAGTTGGGTTCCATTGCCAACAGCTGATGAGTTAATCAACTATGGCTAAGTAATGAAACCCTCATAAAAATACAAAAGGAGCAGCTTTGGAGAGCTTCCAGGTTTGTGAAGGCAGCGATTTGGAGGAAATGGATTGTCTAGAGAGGGCATGGAACTTTCATGCCCTTTCTCCATACCTATGCATCTCTTCCAGTTGACTCCTTATAAACATCCTTTGTAAAAATCAGTGATCTGATAAGTAAGTGGGTTTCCTCAGTGCTAGGAGTCATTCTAACAAATTACTTGAACCTGTAGATGTGTTCATGGGAATCTTTGATCTGTATCCCAGTCCATCATCAACTGGGCTTGCAACTGACATTTGAAGTCTAAGAAAAGGGTCCTGAGAACATCCAAACTGTAGCCAGTTTATCAGAAGTCCATTTAACGGCCCGGGCTTGTGACTAGTGTCTGAAGTGAAGGGAGGTCTGGGGAGACTGAGTCCTGTTACCTGTGGAATCTGATGCTATCTTCAGGTAGATGGTGTCCGAATTTAACTGAATTCTTGCACATCACGTGTGTGTTTGAGAACAGATTGTTGGTGAGGGGAGACTCTGTTTTACTTTGGAATTTGGTCAAACAACCCTTTTCATTTAACATGTCTGGCCAATGATCCCTTCAAAGTGTACCCTGAATCTGACCAGTCCTCACCATGTCCAGGGCCACCCTCATGATCCCAGCCAGGCTTACATCTCCTGGAAGGCAAAGACAACCTCTCAATGGATCTCTAGCTCCAATTTGTCCCTCTACAGTCTCTTCATCAAAAAGTACTTAAGAATGCCCTTTTTAAGCATAAATAAAATCATGTGCTTCTCTCTAAAAAACCCTCCCATGATTTCCTATCACACAAGAACAAAATCCAAATCCCAACTCATCATGGTTTACAAATTTCTACATTTGTCCACCTTTATGATTTCTTCTCCTCCTTCCACTTCTCCATCTTGCTCATGTGTTAGTGGTAACATTAAAATATCTTGGTGTTTCCCAAGCACTTTAGGCTTATTTCAACCCCAGAGTATGTGTACTTACAGGTTCTGAGCTTGGAATGCTCTACCCCAAGATCTTCCCATGGGTCACCCTTTGCCTCAATGAGGCCTCTATTTAAATATCTTTTCTGAGAGGTTTTTCCATATTCTTCCTCTAAAATAAGCCCACAATTCCCTAGCTCTTTTCCCATTTCATTTATTTTCATAGTTGTCATTACTACCTGAAACAACACTACTTATATAATGTTATTTTTGGACCAGACTATTCTTTGTAAATAGTCTATTAAAAGAATGTATGTCCAATTATCACAAAAACAATACCAAGAAGCCCAACTGTTCTGGCTATATGAAATACATTCAAAAATGAAATTAAAACATATGGCTGAGTCTAAATACAGGAGAGGGGAGAATTCAGGTATCATATATGAGTAAGAAATATATCCAAAGCCATAAAGCTGAGGAAGAGTTGAAACTATGTGACCTTTGAAGACATACAGCTAAAAAGATGTTTTAAGATTTCAATCACAAAGCCAAGAGGCAGAAAAGACACTCCATCCATGAATAGAGCCTAAGAAATCTCAACCACTGCCCATGGTAATGGTGAAGAAGTGAGCCACGTACTCTAGGCTATGAAGGGTAAAACAAACAAACAAGTTAAACTCTTGCCATTTGCTACAACATGGATAGAGGAGATTATGATAAGTCAGGAGAGAGGCAAATAGTGGACAGTATCACTTATATGTGGAAACAGAAAACCAAAGGGGTCAGATAAAACCAAACCAAGAACAACCCTAGAATTGAAGCTACCAAAGGAGGAGAATGTGAGGAAATTCTCCCCCTTGCAACTGACATTTGAAATCTAAGAAAAGGGTCCTGAGAACATCCAAACTGTAGCCAGAAGAAGTCCACACAGAAGACTACAGGGTTTTTTAGAGAGAAGCACATGATTTTATTTACGCTTAAAAAGGGCATTCTTTTTTTTTTAATTTTTTTTATTAAAATATTTTAAAATTTACATATACTTGTCATTAATTGTAATCCCCATGTATTCCCCATCACCATCTGTCCTTGTCTCCTCATTTTTGGTTTCTGTGTCTTTATTGCTGTTATTGTTATTATTGTTGTTGTTCTTATACCTTTCCTTGATCTTTATTTGGTTCCCTTATGTTCCTCCTAAGGGAGGAACCATCTGGTATTTTTCTTTTGAAAAAGGGCATTCTTAACTGCTTTTTGATGAAGAGACTGTAGCGGGACAAAGTGAGGAACGGACACAGAAGACAACAGTGGAGGATTGTGGGTAATTTTGTGTTGCATTTGATATGGTAGCGTCCACCTGAAGGATGTGATCCTGTAACTCTAAGTTAGATACAGTGTTGTAAACACATGTTACTTCAATTAAAATAAGTAAATTAAAATCACCTGACAAGATAATTCATTACATGGACATATCACCATTTAGACCCTTTCCCACTGTCACACATCTAATCTATTTAGATTTTTTTCACCGTTACATCACAATGATACGATGATCAAAATATCCTTACAACTGAATTGTTGAGCACATCTGTGATCTTTTGATCAAATTTCCTCAGGTCATCCCTATTAATATTTTTTTCAACTAATCTTAACAGCATTTATATAACAATTCTTATCTCCCAGGGTTAGATTACTCTTGTGTTTGACAATCATTTTGGTGTTGCAATATTGATTCAAGTGCTGCTCTCCTTGGCCCTTTGCCTTTCATGACTTAACCTCCTCTGAGCTGTTTACATTTCAGAAGGGCACTCTATGAATTGGAGAAGCAGGGAAAGTTTCCACTCACCAACCCTCTTCCTAGTCTCAGCAATCTTTCTCCCCCCAAATCACAAATCTCCTATGCTCTTATCAACACTTTCCTTTAAGTAGATTAGAAAGTTAAACTATTCGCTAATACATATTAAGCTTTAATAGCATAAGGAAGTTTAATGGGTTGTCTCTTCAATGTGGTGTATATGTGAAAAAATATATATAATCCAATAGAAATGTAATTTCCAAGCATCAGAATTAGGCCTATTTTAAAAAGTTAGGGTAAACAACGAACTTCCTTGATATGCCTAAGTTTATAGACTGTGTGATATTAAACAAAAAAAATGCAAAAGACCAATGTGAAAGAGCAGGTACAATATGCCACGTTTGTACCAAATGTTGGGGAGTCATGTGTACTTTGTTCTCATAAGCATGGAGTAACTCCTCAAAGATACACAAAGAACAAGTAATAGTGTTGATTTGGGGGAGGAAAATGAGCTTATTGGTGGTTAAGAATGAATGAAAGATATACTTAAAATATGAAATATACACTGCAATAGAAAATAAAATATTTCTTGCCTTAAAATTCTATACCTTTGAATGAATTACATATTCCCAAAATGTTTTAATTAAATTTAATTAAAAAAGTCAAAGATCTCATGGTATAACCTGCTACTTTGTGCACAAATTCTACTTCCAAGACCTGAAATGAATTTTTATGATAAATTATGTCGAGTCCCCACACACCTAATGACTTTGTGAGTCAAAATACTTTGATACTCACAAAGTCATCAGATGGCACTCACAGAAAAGCAAAGAATAGCTGTAAATGAAAAGGGCCAATAGGATCAAATCTACTCCTCTTAAACATGAACATCATGCCCTGTCTTATTCCAATGATTAAATAAGAACCATTTTCTTTTTTTCCTATCTATAGTAGCAATGCACAGTTTATGGTGAAATGGAGGGAAAAAAGACAAACTGACCTATTATTCTGGCAGATAACCATCTGCATAGGAGAAGGGAGCATTGAGAAGATCAATTTTCAGCTCCCAAGGTCTTTATTTCACACTTCTGTCATCTCTGGTTGCCTTTCCAGCAATCTGTCAACAGTTTCTATCTGCCAAAGACACACATTTAGCATCCAAAAGGGATGATAAAGGATATCCAGCTCCCAACCTATGGAGTTTAAGTTTGGCTCTAAAAATAAAACTACTTGTATATTCTCAAAGAAGGACAAAAGCTAATAAGAGCATTTAACAGATGTGCAATTTTTGCATTTTATAAAACAAGCAACTAGCATGTGCAGGTATCTGCCGATGCTTATACATCGTTTGGTCAGTGAAATTCAGACATTTCTTCATTTGTTTATGTATGTCCTATTAAAGGGAACTGCTGGGAACTGGGGACAGAAGGAAAGATAAGAAATGGTCTCTGCCATCCTGAAGATTTGGAGCTTATAGAGAAAAACAAAGCAGACAATTACAATTTAATCCATGCCTACTGAAAGTATGTCCAGAAAATTATGGGACTACATAAGAGTTGGACTAACAGGGTCAAGAGACAGTTTTCCAGAACTGGATGCTGAAGGTAAGCAGAAAGTAACAAGATGAAGAACTAGAGAAAGAACAACTCAGTAAGGCTTCAATTGCAGATAATGATTACCCGTCATGATGGCCCTGACCCACTTGGTCTTACCATTCATTTCTCCACTCCCAATCGCTTCTCTGTTAAATCTCAGGGGCTGGCCCCCGAGGGCTACATTTCCAAGCTCTGTCCCTGAAATTCAGAACAGAGAAAAGAACATCTGAGAACTGGATCAGTAGTGAAATGTGCCCTGGGTTACCACAGCAAGTACACTAGACCCACAGTTGAATCCTAATTGAGTTTGTCCAGTGGGAAGCAGTGACAGGAGATTGACAGGCGAGCAAAGTAGAGAAATCAGAGTCTCTTCTTTGCCTTGGACAGTATCTCTAATACATCCACCGTGGGTCCTACTTGCACTGAACAGACCCACTTGATGGTCTAGCTTCTAAGAGTTGGTCCCTCCAAGTTTACGCTACTTTCTTCCTCCCCATTTTCCTCTTGTCAAGTGATGATGAGGGCTTCTTCTGTTGCTCACCTTCACTAGTCCCTGTTTGATTTCTCAGAATTTCCATAACCTGTGCCTGAAATTTTGTTATTACTGCCTCCATGTCACTAAAGATCCTGTTTTAAATTCTCAAGACATTTCCTATTGAGACCCTGAAGGTGAACTATCCACTTCCCTAGAGAACCCAAACTACTCAATGACAAGAGTGACTTTTGAGTCATTTTGTCCCCTCCTACTTAAAGAAATTGACACGCCAAGAGAAGATGGAGGAGAGGGGATGGAGGATGTATAGAGGAAAGAAACAAGCAATCAAAGTTAAGGAGACCCCCTCATTTTCAGACCAAAAGAACTACAGTCTTTAACAGTCACATTCATTTATGTGACTTCCTGACCCACCATAAGCATCAATATCCTGTGTGACTGAGGAATGATTATAATGAGCAGTTGTCCAACAAGATGAGTAATGCCTAATTAGTGGTGAGTGGAAGACCTGACCTTGGGAGACCTTGTCAGTTGACTGGTCTTTCTGTGATGTGGACATTGCCTGCCCTTTAGAAAGGAGGAAAGTCCCAGATACTCTTGGTTGACCAGAACTCACAACAAAATAAAGCAGCTGCTAAAATCTGGTCTTTTCCTTATGTTGTGTATACTTCCTTAATGTGAAGATAAGTGCATCTGTATCATGCACACTCTCAATGACAAAAATGTGCCTTGTTTATGAAGGCAGGCCATCTGGTCACTGATCACATTCAAAAGTCCAGAGCTTAATAGCCATATTCTATTCATCCTACTTCCATTCTGTCTCAAGAAGCATAGGAAAGAATAGCCAAAATTAAAGTACTGACAGTGTATAACTTGAATTCATATTAATATATTGGCTCCTCTGAAATGGAGAAGTAAAACATAAGGATCATGTTTATCCCACATTGGTTTCCTGTCTACACTGTTTACTTTTAAACAGTAAACATACTTGCAGGGTAGTGATGTAATCTTTAGAAGAATTACTCAGAAATCAGACAAAATTTCTGTAAATCTTCAGAGGGGTATTGATGTGAAATTCCAGACACAGTGCAAGAATACTTTTTGGGGAAGGTCATAGTTTTGTTGCTTTGCGAAAACGTATGAGAGGTTCCAGTGACAGATTTGTGGTCCCTGCCCAAGAGCACAGCCAAATTATGAAGGTTATCATGAACTTTGACCAACCACAGATCCAGTTATTTAATGAAATGTTTTTAAGTCCTATCTTGGTCATTACCCACACATTGTGTTTTCAGAATCATTTACTTTTTCTCCCATGCACCTTGTTCTTTCCACTCATACTGTATGATACACCAATGTACTGTAGCATTACTTGAGACTTTCCTAGAAACTACAAAGCAATCAAGGTGTTTGGAAGCCTATAAATATTTCTGGAGCATTGAGACCCCCTTAGCAAACCTCAAGTTCACCCATCTGCCAACAGAGTACCTGCTGGTATGTGGGCTCACATACACTGGATCTTTATTAAAAGATCAAAAAAGAATCAATATTGACCTGGAGCCCTGATTCCATACCTCTCTCAGCTCTGACCTTCACTAAACCTTATGTCACTTCACTGGGATTGTGATGGTATAAACTTTTCCACCTCTGTAAAGTGATTCACTCACATGGGTATAAGAAAAGCAAAATCACATACTTTAGAGCTCTGAAGTGACTAAGTATATTGTACAGGAAGAAGAGATGATGCTATTCCAAAGTCATCATTACCACCTACAGTGGATTGGGTTATTGTACTTCTCTGGATCTTCAGATAGATTAAGAAATCTAAGAAATAGTTCAAGAAAAGATACATTTTCTCATCTTTAAAATTTTGAAAATATTTCCAGATACCCCCTATGGATATACATGAATTAACTAAAACATTGTATACAAAGCTCTTTGTTCAAAGATGTAAGCCATCAGAAAAGATGTTAGTAAATAATAATCCATAAAGTAATGCTATTCAAACATCATTAGTAGGAGCAGTGGAATAACTGATGCTTATTTATTAAGCACCCATTATGTGCAAACCACTTGCACACATACAAATAAATTTTGGACCAAGATCCTAGCCTTGAGAAACATAGAAATACTTTAAAGGGATATCATGATTTGCTATAATACAGTCTAGGTAAGACAGATGACACAATATGAAGCATTTCAGAGCCATCAGGAATATCCAGAGGGACCACAAGATTCTCGAGATCCTCAACCTCCACTTCAGTCTTTGGATGTGGGTCAGTAGGCAAGGGGTATGCCCTTGGGTATGCCCTGAAGTTGTTCTCTTCAGCCAAAGCAATTCCTAGTCCCAGTCATTGCTGCTGCTGGCTGTCTTAAGGCATTACTTCCAGCAGTTGTGGAAATAAGTGCTTCGATCACTAAGGTGGATCTGAGAGGTTCAGCACGGTATCCACAGGAGCCCCATGAACGGTCAAGAACACGCTGTTTTACGAGTCCTTCTGACTAGAGTAAAGCTAGCACCAAGTCATTCCAAGAAGTTCCAAATTGTATCATAGAATCCATAATTCTCAGGCTACTTTAAAGCCTACTGTGCCCCCAAAAAGTCCCCACTACACTAGAAGTGAGACCTCAGATATGACTCAGAAACCTGATAGCTATCCAGACAAACTAGGGCAGCCTAGCTCTCAGAGGTTGAATGAATTGGGAAATGTGTTCAAATACTCATTCCTGTAAAAATAATCCCAAAATGGAAGGTAACTGATCAAAAGCAAATTCCCTGAATGCCAGGTCAAATAAGCAATTATCTAAGTTCACTATAGATCCAAATTATTTTATTTGTCTCTACTCCATCTTTCCACTAGTGTAACTGGGGGCTATGAGATAACAGAAGGTGACACTGTAAACAAGAGATCAGGTAGCAGAAGGTCCTAAAAGATACAAATCATTTTTATCTAATTTTTGTTGAGCTAACATTATATTGTAATGGTATGAAAGTTGCAGCTGTGCATTATTATACATCAACATCTTCATATATTAGGGATATACATTTATCCACCACCAAAAGTCCAGTTCTATCACCATAGAATGGGCTCCTCTTATTTGATTTATGACCCTTCCCCACTTCTCTTCTGATAACCAGTAATTGGTCTTATAGTCAAGAATCTTTAATATATATTCAGACACATCTTTGAATATATAGAATCATTATATTTCTTCCCAGTGATCCACACTTTCAGCAAACTGGCCTGTTTGCTTCCCCATGACAAAAGCATAACAGAAGTGGTGAGTCATGGAGCCGTAGGAATGGGAGATGGAAGGGACGTCAGAGCCTCTCAGCCTAGTCATCCAACTACCGCATGAGTCACTTCGCCCCTCTGCAAATACCCTTGGTGAGTCATGTGAGGTCTTGAGGGCTCCTCTCTCCCCTGGGTAGCCACTTTCTTCAGAAGTACCCTTAAGCCCCTCACCTTACCCCTAGGGCCATGCAAAACACCAACAGCAGATGTTCTTCCCTCAAGTAATGGGAAAAGTGCCCATGTGCACCTAATTAAAACACCCCAGGCTTCTCCCCACAAGCCCACTTTACATTGTTTCCTGTGCCTTCACCTTCCCAAATGTTCAACTCTGAATCTTGTTCTAGTGTATTAACTCTCTCTTACAGTGTTTTTACCTCTGTCATATCTTTTTTAACTATAAAAGAGTGAATATTAAAAGGTTTCCTTACCATAAAATACATATGTAGTGTATAAAATATATTTCTAAAGTGATTTTTTAGTGTTTGTTGCAAAATATTTAGAAACCACAGCTGAACAAAAGGAATGGTCTCCACAGTCATCTGTTGATTTTGCCTTCCCAGCACCTCTCTCCTTTTCTTTTTTTTAGGGTAAATTAAATCAAGATAGAAATATATTTTTTACAACAGCTGTTATCTTTATTCATTACTTTTATTTCTTTTATGTTATTTTTTATTGAGGAATCACTGCTTTACAACACTATGGGATTCAGAACTTCCTCAAGGGGGTGAGAAAGGATGAACATAAGGGAGTATGTTGATGACTCACAGGTGATATGGTGATGGGAGAACTATGGGGACTACGATGCAAGAAAAAATTTAATAAAAATAAAGGAACATATAGAAAGAACACACCTCTGCGGGTCCATTTCAATACACCACACCCGCTACCAAGGCTCCCTCCTCACTAGGACTTCCTCTCCCCCACCCCTTACTTTTGCTGGTGATGGCATTGGGTTTCTCATCAATCAGAGCATCCTGAACCACTCTAAGCAAGAATCATGTGACCCAATCAGGTCAATCAGATTCTCCTCTTCTAAAATTTTGAGTCTTGGAGACAGGGCAGGATTGAAAAATGCTTGACTTATGAACTCCAGCCCCAGGGGCTCTCTTTGTCTCTGACTCCCCCATGTCTGGAAGTTCCCTTTGATACTGCTCTTCCAGTGCCCAAGTATTGAGTTTTTCCTCAAGTCTGCATCCTGCTCCACCGTTTCCAGGACACCCCATATTTGCTGCAAATACCTAGTTGTTGCTTGACTAAGATACAGTGCCAACACCCAGAGATTACCAGAGGTTAATGCTTTATGGATAACATCCTTGGTTTGTTCCCTTTGTATGGATTAAAGTTTTGTATTTCATCTATTTTATTAGATGAAATAGCAGAAAGGCAGGTTATATAGAGATAATAATTTTTTTTTTCCAAAAGTGGATGGAGCAATCTAAATGAGGTGATTCGTTCCCTTTTTCTTGAACAAAATATGATAAACCATCTTGCTCAGACTCTAGGTCAGAGCCACCTTTCAGCCCAAGCCCTCACTCTAGATGAAATCTCCCTCTAAAGTCTTCTTTTATTTTAACCAGAGTCACAGAGTAAAAGTATACCCAGCACATCCTAAGTATTACTATTAAGTACTAAGGTACACTCCAGTAACTCATAATTTGGATAAGGAGTTATTCATGCACACAGACAATAGCAGTCTACAAAGAGTTTTCTGCCAGACAATTAATGCTTTAAGTGTGCAGTGCAGGGAGCACTGTATCCTACACTGCTAGAAAAGGCAGGATGGAGTGCTTCCTCCAGGAAGCAGATCCAGCCATCAGCTGTGCAGGCTTACCCTAATCAGCCCACCTCTCAGCCCCTCCAGCAGCAGCTGTGTTGTTAGGTCTGGCCCCCTCTGATCTGTCACCACAGGGAAACGTGGAACTTGCACCTTCTAAGATTTGAGCACGAAGGGGAATGGAGAGAACTGAACTTTGGTCCTCCAGAGCTCGCTGGCCCCAGAGGCTATCTCTACAACAAGAGAGGTTTCTGGGAGAATCAAGTCACACCTTGTCCTGACTCTCGACCCACAAAGTGCTGGGGTACTGGCTCACATCCAGAATAAAGAGAAAACGTCAGTGTCCACAAACACAAAAGGAAGGAAGCAATGGGGCAGAGGGGACAGTGACTGGAACAGCATGTGAGACAGTGGCTGGTTCTAGCAGTCCTCAGAAGACGGAAGAGGACCTCCTTACTCCTCCCTTTCTTTCCTTGCCCCTGAGCCCTCTCTGTGTAACCTCCAAAATGCATCCCCAACACAGGATATTCAGTGTGGCTGGAACAAACCACGTCACATCTCTCTGAGCTACCTCTTAAGTTGGAAAAACTCAGAAACTTCTACAATCCTCATCAAGATGACAGTCGATAAACTCCCAGCTTTTATCTACTCAAAGGGGCAGAAAACTGAAAATATCAAGGTTCCTAGAAGTCTTCCAGGTACAGGTGTGTCTGGGAGCCCACAACCGGAAGCACCTGACTCTAGGCCAGAGCCACCTTTCAGCCCCAATCCCTCACTCTAGATGAACTGCAGGGGTTCCGACATCCGCAAACCATCCTGAAGTCTAGGAAAGGCAGCCCAGACATGGCCTTCTAACATTGCTGGAGGGCATTGTAGCTGGGAGAGAGGCAATGATGTTTCAACAAATCTTCATAGAATTATTCAGTCTTTCTTATTCTTATCTGTAAAATGGACATAGAATTGCCCTTACCTTATAGGCTTATTTTGAGATTTAACTGAACTAGAGCAGAGCTGGCTTTTAAGCATGTTGTCTACCATTAGTAAAAGCTCAAGAGATGTCAGCCACTGTTATTTTTTGACATATTCAACTTGCCTAAAAAGTCCAAAGCATGTGTAAGCCATTTCTCATACCTCTGCCTTCTCTAATGCAAATGGCATAAATCAACTCTGCAATAAAAACATTTCTGACAAAGGAGATGTTCAGTATCTGCATAGCCAATACAGTAGCCACTTGCCACAATAGAGAGCATTTAATGTGATTAGTATGACTGCAAAACTGAATTTACTTTAGAGCATTTAGTATAAATAGCACATGTGGACAGTAAGTATACTTTATTAGACAATGCAGCCCAAAATGACCAAGAGGTAACAAGCCTTCTTCTGTCACAATGATAGGAGTTAAATTGCAAATTTAAGTTAAACAGCCAACAACTTAAGCAATGGCTAGATCTTTCCTAAGGGCAGGGAGGATCTAGAATGGCACCAGGTGTTAGAAAAACAGGTGTTGGAGAAAAAGGAAATGGCCAGGGGGGCAGCTGAGGCGTCAGGCCCTCCAGTCAACCCACAGAGCAAGCCTCAGGACAGCTGGCTGGTGCAAGAGAGATGGGTCTCTGTGTTTTACATGTGCTTAATCTCTTGGGGCCAAGGTGGCTGTTCTTGCTATCAGGCAGATTAACTGTGTATTTATGGTTCTGCCTGGAGAGTTCAAAATAAGTCGTAAACAGTTCCAAACAGCACAGTCAGATCCTGTTGCAGGCCTGCTTTTTCTGTACACAAGAGAGGAGCTTGTTATAAACTGCTAGAAGGATGGGGGGAGGGAGGGAGGAAAGGAAACAGGGACTCAAAAGCAACCCAACCACCCACCCACCCCCACCCCCGTGGATACAACGTTGGAGTGATAAGGTGAGCGGATCCCAGGCTTCAGACCAGATGCCCTCTTGGCTCTGCACTTTGGACAAAATGAGAAACTCGAGATCATACAGGGAAAGCATGATAGCAGGCAAGGAGGCAGCAGCGGGCATCGAGGCACTTGGAACTGCTCCTCTTTTATCAGGAGCAGCTGTAAGTGATGGATTCAACCTCCAACATACACATCTGCTTGTCTTTCTTTGACCTGGGGGCTAAAAAGCAAATCATTTAAAAAAAAAAAAAAACACTCAAAAATCAGATTGACTGAATGAAAATGTAATAGCTGAACTAATTTCAAAGAGCCTCCAGAATGCTCTTAAATTAATGTTATTCAAAAAAAAACAGGGTGGGGAAAGAGTGATATCGCTGAGGTCCCTCATTATTTCCCTTTATTAAGATATGGGTTGAGATAGCTATTGTAATACTACCTGCGGCAACAAGTGAATACTTCTACCTACACAACCATTCCATAGTTCATTTGCTGTAAATTCAAATTCCCCCATTTTTTTTAATCTGCCTAGAAAAGATGGAGCTGCTTGCCTTAAAAATGTTTGTTTCTGTGACCAAGAAATTCCACTTGTGGATAAACTTTTAGAAGTTTATCCAAAGGAGAAAATTCAGAGCTATCCACAAACATCTATGTACACAGATGTTTATTACAGTGATATTAATAACAATAGAAACTATGCAGATATCCAAAATAGGGGTTGGTACATTCATACAATATAACCTTACACAGCCATTAGAAATTTTTTATTCCAAGGATATTTAATAACATAGGGAAAAGCAAATTTTAGAGCACTAAAAAATAAAACAGAACTACTTAGAGTGTAAGATCCACTTGTCTTAGATACATGGCTTTGGCTGTATGAGAAAATATATCAAAATATTTGTAACAGCAACCTTTGGATAATAAAATTATGAATCATCTTTTATATTAATATCTTATATATTAATCATCTTATATATTAATATATCTTATATATTAATCATCTTTTCTGATGTTTCTAAAATTAGTACAAAAGAATCAAAAGCATTCCACATTTCATAGACTCCCAGAAATCATGAAAATGGAAAGGATCTTAGGCTGAGACTGATAAGAATAGCTCCTAGAGACTTTTCTGGTCTGAATTTTCTTTTTGGATCCAATGAACACCATAGTTCATTTCATTTACAACCTCCTGGCAAATTTCAAATCACTATAGGCTTCCAAAGTTTTCCTCAACATTCACCAATGGATTTTATTTTCTCCACATGTACAACAAGAAATGTGCTTCTCCCAATGTGTATACGTGCTGACTGGTGGGGGAAGTATTTCTTCTCATACCATTAGCGTCTTAGAATCTCTTTCTCTACTCCTAATTCTCATTAGTCATAGCCATCCCTTTGCCTTGTTCTGAACTACTTTCCAATAAAAGATATGGAGGGCATGAAATTCACAAAGCCTAGGGACTTTTTCTGTGTTGTTTAGTTCTATACTTCAGTACCTAAAACGGCACCTGGTATGGAGTAAACATTATATTAACACTGAACCAAAGGGCAAAGGGATGGATAGATAAATGGACCATTGGATGGACAGATGGACAGATGGATGAAACACTTCTCAAAACTAAAGAAAGCCAGCTAAAATCTGGGTAAAACCAACAAGTCAAATTCTGCAATTTGGAGCCCTAAAATAGAGTTTTTCAGATAAAACATGCCAGATGCCAACCAATAAATAAGCCTAAGTACAATAAGATCAGACTAAAAGTGAGGAACTAAAATGCCCTATTCCCTTTACTTCAGCAAATCTCCTCAATGCTTTGAACCAAATAAGCTATCATACTTATTCTAGAGTAACCAATTATGGTTTTTTAAGCCATAGACTTTTCTTCTTTTCTACCGCATAACCTTTCTGTTGTCTAAAAGGGTTTTTAGACAACAAAATGCCAGCAATAACGTCTTCCATGCCACATGCTTCTCTGAAATGTGATCTTGCTTTTCCCCCATAGAGAGAGTCTATTTGTATCTACTTTAATCTAGATGAACCTTGAACTATTTTAACCAATAGACTGTGAAAGTGATAAGCTGCTGTGTCTTCATGGGGCTGCTAGAGACCCCATGGAGAGGCCCTGAGACCAGATGGAAAAAGAGAATGATGGCTCTGAGCCCAGCCTCCAAACATAGCTGCTAAGGCCCAGGCATGAGAGAAAAGTCATTTTGGACATACCAGGCAAACTCAGTCACTCCATTAAGTGATTCTACTCAATACCAAATAGAGTAAAAGAATCACTCTGCTCAGCCCTTCCAAATTCCTGACCCCCCTCCCCTAAAAAATCATAAGATATGTTAAAATATATGCTACTTCTATTTCACTAAGCTTTGTTACATTCCAATAGATAACTGGAACATGTATCTTTAATCATATTACCATACTCGCAACAAGAGAGATTGCTTTAATTCATTTAGTCAAAGTGACAAGATAATGAAGAAATTTAGTCAGTGATATTTTCTCCTGACAATCTTTTCCACCTCCAAATTAGAGAGGTGTCAGGGAGCAAACCAAGTTTGGCTTTCAGAAAGTCTATGGTATCCCTTGCCTATAAATAATCTTTTGTTTCCATCAAAGAGCAGAAACTATAATATGTCCCATCCCTTGAACCTAGATGGACTCTTGCCAGTCTTTATACCAGTATCATGTTGTTTCATTACTATAGCTTTGTAATATGTTTTGAAATCAACTTTTTTCTTCTCTCTCAAGATTGTTTTGACTATTTGGGATCCGTTGTGATTCCTTACCAAAAAAAAAAAAAAAAAAAAAAAGGATAATTTCCTTCTATTCTCTAAAAAAAAAAATTATTGAAATTTNTTGATACCTTACCAAAAAAAAAAAAAAAAAAAAAAAGGATAATTTCCTTCTATTCTCTAAAAAAAAAAATTATTGAAATTTGGATAGGATTGCATTAAATTTGTAGATCATTGTGGGTTATGTGGACATTTTAACACTATTAAGTTTTCCAGTCCATGAACATAAGCTGTATTTACATTTACTTTATCCTTCCTTTGTTTAAGTACTGTTTTATAGTTTTCATTCTTTCTCATTCTTAATTTTATTCCTAGTTACTTGTTTTTGATACTTTTTAATTTCCTTTTTAAATGATTCATTGTTGTTATTAAATTGCAACTGACATTGTAGTTGATTTTGTATCCTGCAACTTTTGTGAATTTGTTTAGAAGCTGTAATGCTGTTATTGTTTTAAATTTTAGGGTTTTCTACGCATGCTCAAGTGATATTGAAAGAGAAAATTTCACTTCTTCTAATTTGGATATTTTACTTCTTTTTTTTTCCTAATTGCTTTGATCAGTAGTTCTAGTGCTATGTTGAATAAGAGACAACAGTGGGCAACTTTGTCTTAGTCCTGATCTCAGAAGAAAAGCTTTCAGTTTTCTACCATTAAGTGAGAAGTTACCTGTAGCCTTTTCATATATTGGCCACTCTATTTTTTCTTAAAGACTCATTTTATTTATGCATACAAGAGTTGGGGTGCAGGCCAGAGTTGCAGGGGGGTGAGAGATTCAAAGTAGGGAGCAGAACAGGTGCATCTACTGAAATACACTGCGGAGAGGAACAATTGGGAGACAGGAGAGGTCCGCTGTGCTATGTGGGCCACCCCCCTAACTGGGGATCAAACTCATGCTGCAGTGGCTGCTGGTGGCTTCATAGTACCCTGCCTTAACCCCTTGTGCCATCAGGGAGGCCCCTGGCCTCTCTATTTTAAGTTGTATGTAACTTCCTTGCTTTGTTTGCTTGTAGGCATCTGAAATTATAAAGAGTAGTAAAATTTGATTATGCATAAATTTAGCTACACTCTCATTTTCAATTGAGACTTCTAGTTTCATAGTTTGGACCTTTTCTCAATAAATGCTGATATGAAAGAGAAGAGTCCCAATTCCCTTACAGTCCCCTTTTCAAACTTTTTGGAAAATGTTATTTAAGAGTGTCATATTATTTTACAACCTCATTTCACCACAAATACAGAACAGGACACATTAAATGAGATTCCATGGAAACTGGCATAAGTTTGTCCTGGCACCAGCTACATCCTGGGAGCCAGTATATTTGTTATGCAATTCAAAAGACTGGGCTAATTGTTGACCTAACAATAGTGCAGCTGCAAGCTGAAAAAACACCCATGTCCCCACAGGACAACTAAAAAAAAAAAAAAATACAAAAGTGCATCATTTGTAACAGGCAAAGTGAATACATTCAGCCCCAATGGAAAAATCAAGAATTTGACCCATTTTTCTGAGGGGGGAAAAAAAGCTTTTCATTATAATAGGACTATGTCTGCAGGTTTAATAGTGATTAATGTGATTCCCTGAAAACAGCAACATAACAAAAAAGAAACCTGGTTGGTGAACTCCTATGACAAGGACCTATCTTTATGCACATCTGTCATCACTTGGGATCCCATTACCAGAAAATACACCATCCAACACAACACGTGGTTAGTAAGTCTTGAAAAACTGGTAGTACAACTGAGAAAGTTTTTAATTTTTATTTCATTTTAATTTATTCAATTAAAATTTTAAAACATAGTATCAAATCACAGTAAGTCCTCACTTAACACATTGACAGATTCTTGGAAGCTGTGACTTTCAACAAAATGACATATAACAAAATCAGTTTTACCATAGGCTAACTGACATACATAGGCAAGTCCATATAGCATATTTCTGGTCATAAAAACATCAGCAAACATCTAAATAAAGACCCCCTCCAAACACTTCTAATGTTAAATAATAATTGTATTCATTCCTTTTCCAATCTACTTATTCCAGTTCACAGTCGCAGTTGGCCAGAGCCTATCCCATCAGCTCAAGATGCAAGGCAGGAGTCAACCAGGACAGAGCAATCTCATACACACACACATACACAGACACACACACTCACTTTGGGGGGAGGTTGGGTGGGGGTGGGGAGAGAGACTGAGACAGTTTGAACACACCAGTAAACCCAACAAACACAGATTTGGGGTGTGGAGGAGACAAGAACCCAGCAAAAACCCATACAGAATACAAACTTTACACAGACAAGTGGCCAGCTAGGAATCCATTTTTTCACAATGACATTATAATGAAACAACCTCAAATGAAAACATGTTATTCACAGACCCACCTATTAAAAAACCTTTAAGTATTATTAGAACAAGTCAGCATATGACTCTACTTTGCCAACAATAGATTTCTATAAGCTCAAGTTACAGATGACATAACTGATATAAATTTAGGATCCATTTAAATGTATGCTAAGTGAAAAATTTATACCAACTTCAAAGATTTAGTATGATAAAGAGAATGTAAAAATCTTATTAACAATTTTGAATTCATATGATGACAGTATTTGGGATATACTAAATGAAATACATCATTGATATCAATTTACTTGTTTCTATTTTTTTTAATGTGGCTAATAGAAATTTTAAAACTATATGTATAGCTTGCATTTATTTCTATTGGACAGCCTTGACCTACAGAATAGCCTTAACTCAATAATTCACTTTTGGAATGGGAATCCGGTCAACAAATACAAGATTCTATGCCTTTTTCAAAAGAAAAATACCAGATGGTTCCTCCCTAGGAGGAATATAAGGGAACTAAATAAGGATCAAGGAAAGGAATAAGAACAATAATAATAATAACAATAAAGACACAAAAACCAAAAATGAAAAGACAAGGACAAATTGGGGACACTCGGTGGGGAGGGGAGAGGAGGAGGGTTGAGGGCAGATGGGAGCACGGGGGACTGAGGTGATGGTGCACTGGTGATATGGTGATGGGGAATACATGGGGATTACAACTGATGTCAAATATATATAAATTTTTAAAATTTTAAAAATTAGAGTCTATGCCTTTTTCTTAACCCTTTGTTGTCCAAACCGGTTGTCACTTGCATTTTTAACTCTTTCATTCAAGTTTTTATGTGTCTAACATGCATAATCACTATTAATGAAGTATAGATATAAAAATCACAGTCCCACTCTTCCTGGATATTAAGAGATGAATAAGGCAGTGACCAAGTAAACCAAAAATTAAAAGAGTCTGATGAATCTGGATACAATATACTATGGAGGACATGGAAATTTAAAGAATCATTCAGGTTGGCCAGCAGGAATTGTGGGAAAGACATCATGGAGGCAAAGACCATCACTGCTGGCTAATATCACAAAAAAAGAGATGATCAAATATTTTGTCCCATCTGAGACAAGCCCATGAATGCCTTGCATAAAGCTCAGTAGATCTGATTAGGCCTCTTTATGTAACTACCAATCAGGAAATACCAAGGACTTAGGAACCTGCTAAGTCACATCACAGGTACAATTAAGAAAACCCAGAGTTGAGAATGCCACAAAACTATTTTATTCTACAAATAAATTTTAAGGGGAAAAAAAGAAAGGCACATAAAGAAACTTAGAGATGAAATTACTGACATATGAATAAATCACAATGATTCTTATTTAAAGCTTGTTTCAAATAAATAAATAGGTCATGAAAACATTTATGAGAATTTTGGATATTTATAGTAAACTCATTTTTAATGAGTTAATGTTAATTGCTAAGTATTGTGAATTGTTTTAGTCCTTCAGAGATACTAAAATAATCATAAATGAATAGACTGGATGTCTGAATTTTCTTCAAAGTAATATGAAAGAAAGGATATAGATGAAACAAGATTAGCCACAAATTCAATTCTGTTGTATATCTGAAAGTTGTTAAGCAAGTAGCTTCTAAAATTCCACATTAAAAGGAGTTGATGTTAATTATACTTATTATGGTGAATATTATATGAATATTTTGCAAAACATTCATATATCAAATCACTACGTTGTACATCTAAAACTACTACAATATTTTCTGTAGATTATACCTCCCTCCAAAATCAGCCGTGAATTGCTCACTGTTGAAGCACAATTAACATAAAGTTTCAATGTACTATCCTATTTACTTTTGCATGTGTTGGAAATTTACCAAAGTTACTTGTTTATATTTGTTTGTTTGTTTTGTTGTTTCACTGGGCGGAGACCAGGCATGAATTCTTCAAGGAACTACATCCTCCTGACCTACGAGGACACCAACAAATGCTTGGCTTTTTCAACATAAAAATCCCCAGTGTTTAATTTTTTAGCTTCAACGTTAAAAAATTGTTACAGTCCAACAATTGAATGAGACGTAGTCAGAACAGTAGACTTTTGCAATGTAGCCTCCCCCCAAGAAAATGGTCAATAATTCAGAAAAAATAAAATGGAATCCAAAGTTTTTCTGTGCAGATGAATATAGCTGAAAACACACACACACACTTCACTGTTGTCTCATTTAAAGATGTCAGTTGGACTTTGTGTGGATGCTGTCTGCAATTAGGTTCTGATACCTGGTCCATTTATTGCCCTCTCTCCTGCATGCTTCTTACACATTAAATGGTGTCCCTCATAAGAAATTTATTGAAATTCTAACCTTAGTACCCAAGAGTGTGACCTTGTTTGGTTATAGGATTTTTACAGAGGTAATCAAGTTAAAATGACACCTTAAGTGGGCTACGTAATATGACTGGTGTCCTTTTGAAAGGGGGAGATTTGGACACATGAACAGATATGCAGACAGGAGAGCAAGACAGAGTGACATATGTATAAGCCAAGAAAAGTCAAAAGTGCCAGAAAGCCATTAGAAGGCTTAGACAAAAGAAGAAAACAAATTCTCCTCCCAGATTTTGAAAGGAACAAACCCTGCCAACATCTTGATTTTGGACTTCTAGCCTCCAGAACTATGAACCAGTACACTTCTGTCATTTCAGTCATCTAGCTTGTCACACATTGCTCCAGCAGCAAAGGAAACTAAACGCAATGCCTATTTCACACCCTCTCCTCATTCCCACACTCTCAATGCCTTTTGCCATCTTCACTTTGTTGAATTTTGCTTCCTTATTTATTGAGAAATTATAGTAGGCAGAAGAGAACTTCAGACAGCTACCACAAAGCCACCAAAATGCCATTTGCTTGCCCCCCATTTTAATTTGACTTCTGTAGATAATTTGTGCCCCTACCACTACCACATCCCTTCTTTTGCTCACTAAATCCCAACCAGAGAGAGTTTACAAATTCTAATAGCAGAGACAAGAAACAACATCAATTAACCTGGTATCACATTAACTTCACTTTATGGATGTGACCACTAGGTCTTAGTTTCTCAACATATATATTCAGATATGAATTGGCAGAGTTGCCCCTAAAACCCAGGTATTTTTAATATCAAAAATGTACACATTTCTCTAAGAATGGTCCTCAGACCACATGCACAGAATCACCTGGGATATTTATCTTAAATGCATCTAGAAAGAAAGGAATAGACAGAGTTGTTTGAAATGCCCCAGGTCTCACCAGGCAAGGGTTAGAGGGAGAGAATTTAAAACAAAAGAGATTGAAGAGGTTGTTAGCCTGCATGTGAGAATGGACTGATACAAAATAGTCATGAGTGTGCATGTGTAACACATACATAAATGGAGGGGGAGGGGGAGGGGGAGGGGAGGGGGGGGGGAGGGAGATCTTGACATGGGTACTGTCCCAATTAAGGAGTAAAGAAGTAATGGCAAATAGGTATAGAAACCTTGTGGTGACAGAATCAGACCTAACCTATAGCACCTGTGTCCTGTGGGGCAGCATTAGGAAGAGAGCTTGAATTAATGTGCAAAAATCTTCATAACTTGTGATTAACCTAAGGAGGGAAAGGGGCCTGGCTTTGGTGCCGCCCACTTTTATCTGTAGCTATGCTTTGATTTGAAGTGTCTCTGACATGAGTGGAGACTAAATAATTAAGAATACAATAAAATCACCCTACAGTTGGCTAATCTATTTTAATAAATAGACTGTTTGCAGAAGGAAAAAGAAAAATACTGGATGGTTTCACTTATAGGAGGAATATAGGGGGTCAAAGGAAAAAATATAATATCAACAACAACAAAAATAAACTCAACAAAACAAAACAAAAATAAACAGACAACTACAAATCAAAGACATTCTGCAGGAATTGGGATCAAGGCCGGGACGGGAAGAGCACAAAGACTGTGGTGATGGCACACAGGTGAATTGGTGATGGAAATTCTATGGGGACTACACCTAGAAAAGAAAGCAAACATTGTAAGAAAAAAATTTAAAAATTATTAAAAAAAAGAAATAGACCTTTTTTAAATATAGTACTAGCCATAGCTAAACTGAACATAACAATCTGCTTTTTATTCATTCCACAGGCATTCTGTGAGTTTGCAATCAATAGTTCCCTACTAATTAGCAAGGACCACATATGCTAGTCAAAAATAGGAAAATAAAACCAGGTTTCCTATTGAAAAGCGGGGATTCTGTGGGGAAAATAATTAAGCATGCTGTGAGCCAAAACAGGAAATCATGTAATAACAGAACTAGAAGACTATTAAAGGGAAAATTTAATTTTGTATATGACATGCACATACTGCCAGTAAACAAAACTTCAAGCTAGAACAGGGATAAAAAAGAATGAACGAATACAACTTCCCATGGGTTCTAGCAGGGAAATTAAGCGTGGCATTATTGGCCATCACAGAAGTGTGCAAAAGTGGAGGGTAGGTCACTGCTGTGGGCTCTTCACCCACATGCTCACAGCTGCAAGACACTAGCTCAATCTCAGGGTGCAACAGCATTTATTTACAAAGGAAGAACGGGATAAGGAATGAGTTCCCAAGGCCGCAGATGGCCAGCTGTCCTACCCCAGACAGCGTCCACTGCAGCCAGTAGTCTAGACCAAAGTCTGCTCGTGCAAGATGGCACTGGCCCTCGGAAGGGAGTCTGGAACGGGTGGCACACTGGTAAGTAAGTGGTGGGCCAGGATGCTGCTAACCAGTGGCTGCTGGCTCTTCACAGGTGGCTCTCTGAGGCTGCACCTCAACCAGAAGCCTAAGTCTGTCATCTCCTGAAGCTTCTTCCAAGCTAAGTCAAACCTTCTCAACTGACTCAAGCCTTCCCACACAGCCTCTCTCCAACCAACTGAAATTTCCCCAAACCGAATCAAGCCACTCTTCTCAAGCTGGTTCCATCAGAAGCTGGCTTTCCCAGGATCCCAAGCAGCTCCTATCCCACACAGCTTCTCCCCAACTATCTCAAGCTGAGTCAAGTCTCTGCTTATATTCCCCTCTTCAGGGAATCTGCCTTACAAAGCTGATGGGTCTAGTTTCCAAACCAGCTGCATCTAAGACTGAATTGGTACCAGTGCAAGCTTGAGCCTAACTGGTATCAGTGGGAGCTAGGATCTGGTTCATTTTCAAAACCAGCTCGGGATTCAAAACCCAAACCCCAGTAGTGTAGCCAATCAGCCCCGTACCATCTCATGTAGGAGTTACACGGGCAAGCTCTGCTGTATCTGAATGGTACTGGCCAGGTTCAAACCTGACCCACGTGTCTCCAAAACTGCCACTTTTTTCCCCCTCTCCTTTTTTCCTAAAACCAAAACATGGCCGCGCCAGGGTCAGTCCTCAAACCCAGCTACCATGGCATAGCCCAGGCTGATGCTATTCAGCATGGGGCTGCTGTTACAATTACACTGTTTGAGAGAGAGTTTCAGCATAAGAAGAGCACAGTCTGGAGACAAAGTGGGATAGGGACAAATTGAAACAGACTCTGCCTAATAATTGGCCAGCTCTGCAATGAGTAAAGACCAATGGTTTTCTCACTGCAATCAAGAATAAGGATTTTTTTTTTCACTTTTTTCTTTTGCTGTTAGCCATTTCTGCAAGGATAGTTCAGTAGGATTAAGCACATTAATATCTTTGCACAACCAATCTACAGAACTTTTTTCACCTTGTAAAACTAAAACTATTTCCCCATTAAATAACACCTTTTTTTCCTCTTCCAAGGTTCCCTGGCAACTACCATACTTTTGTTTATGTGAATTTGATTGTTCTAGATACTTCATACAAGTGGAACCACACACTACTTGTCTTTTTATGACTAGCTTTTTTCACTTAGTCTGATGTTCTCAAGATTCACCTATGCTATAGCATGTGAGAGAATTTCTTTCCTTTTTTAAGGCTGAATGATATTCCATTGTTTGTGTAGACTACATTTTGCCTCTCTGTTCATCCATCAATAGATGCTTAGGCTATTTCCCCCTCAGAATTTTTCCTTGAGTGTTTTGTTGTAGTCACTCACTCTGTTCCAAGTTTTGTCATGGTGATTACTCTTGGATACAGTCTAGAAGTATGATGCTTATACATGAGACAGGATGACTATAACTCACATTCACAGGTTTTTATCTTCCCACCAGATTTCAAATACAGGTGGGTTGTGTGTCATATAACAGAAGGGAGTTATATGACTGGCTGTAGTCATAGTATTGCCACAGGCAACATCAGTCACGGTCCTGCTGTCTTTACCTGGAGCTTAGAGGAGACAGGCAGTGCCATGCTTCAGTCAGAGGATTCTTACTGGACATTTTCAGATCATATCATTTTAACTATGTGACAATCTCTGTGGCTCAATGTCCTCAACAACAGCAAAAAACAAAAAAGAACAGGAACACTGGCAACCACTCGCTTTAAAAAATAATCTTAGGGGCCTTCCTGGTTGTGCAGCAGGTTGAGCAGTGCTCTGTGGAGTGTCCGCAGCACAGCAGCACACGAGTTCGATCCCCCACCAGGCAGGGGACCCACATGGTGCAACAGACCTCTCCTGCCTCACCCACTGCTCTCCTCAGCAGTGTATTTTCAGTCCATCTGCCTGTTAGGCTCCCCCTCTGTCTCTGGTGAATCTTCTCACCTCCCGTGACTCTGGCCTGTACCCCAGCTCTTGTATGTATAAATAAATCTTTAAAAAAATAAAATAAAATAATCTTAATAAGCACACGAGACAATGTTGACAGTTCACAGGAGACGTGGTGGTGGGAACTATGGGCATTACACCTGAGAGGAAAAACAATGCAAAAATAATACATATATTAAATAAAAACTCTGAAAAACAAGATGTGGGAAGGAAAAATAATAAAATAACAATAAGAAATAATCTTATTGAACTATTACGAAATGGAAATCAGTAATAATGATAGTAGTGGCATGGATCAATGTTCTAGGGCTATGTAACAACCAACACAAAGTCTCATAGGACTGTTGTGAAATAAAAGGCGCTAGTGGTAGTTATATAAATGTAAGCTTTTACTACAGCACAAACACAAAATCACAGAAGCACACAACAATAAGAATGTAGCTCTTATTCGTGCATCTGCAGGTAACTTAAGTCCTGCTGATCTAGACGGGTCCTGGTGGCTTTGAGGCAGAATTGACTTTAGCTCTTCTCCAACCTTCCCATCCTGCTGGAACCAACAGACTCTAAAGTAGGGAGTTAAGAATGTTCTTCTCACGGCTTTGACAGAAGTGCAAGGGCCAGCAGTCCATGCACATTTAGACCTTGCATTAATTAACTTCCTATTGACCAGCAAGTAAAATGTCCATCTACAAAATCAAGGCATCTGACAAACCATTCTGCACCCATGACACCATGGCAAGGACCTAATGTGAAGTGCCACACATGGGAATGAAAGATTGTGAAGAATAACCCATGTCATGAACTAAACAATCACAGCCATATAGAGGCAGGAGGCAAAGTATGCTTGTCAAGCACACATCAGAAGATTGTTTATTCCACCTTTATCTTCAGAAAACTATTTTCTGACTTGAAGGCTCTATCTTCTCCTATCCTCTACATTCCTCCAAAATGTTTATTCTTTGTCTCAAAGACTCATTACTAACATGTCTATTACTGCACTTGGCATTCCTCTTCTGAAAAGTCACATTCCAAATCTGAAAGCATGTAGGAATGTAGGCACCAGGAGAAGGGACACCTTGAAGGTCTTATGTACTTCTCCATCCTGTTCCCATCACCAGGAGAGGAGAGAAGTTCAGTGTACATGCACTGTTGTTCTTCTTATTGAATGGCGCCAAGGAGATGGGAAGGGTGTTTACATTTGGATTGCCTTCTAGCTGGTTGTCCAAGTTGGAGGTCATTGAAATCTGTAATACGTCAGGATACGCCAACATAGGGCCTCAAGAAATTGGGAGAGGAAGAAGAGCACGTAACCTCACAATGAAATCCGAATGAGTCCTGGGCATTTCAGAGAACTCTGTTCTCCCTTTCCTCCATCAGCGAAGAAAACTTTCCTAGCAAACACACTCACAGACAGAGACATACACCCCCAGGCTAACACGAGGGAAACTGCAAAGACAAGGCTTTGTTGACAAGAGAGGCTGTGATGCAGTGAGCCAAAATCATTGCCTGCTGGGTCAAGACAACAAGGCAGTGTTAAGGGGCTGTATTTAGACAAGCACTTGAGCCCACCAAGAGCAAGAAAAACCTACCACTGTCAGCCAGCCCCGTAGATGCACCCAACTTCCCAAACAACGTTATCCCCCAATGCAGCCCAACAGAAATGTTGATTTAAATTATTCGTGCTAATGTGAGTGTGGGATAAGGTGATGTGATTCTTGGCTTTCTGACAGCAAGCTGTGAATGATGTGGTAATGGTATATATATATCCCAGCCTGGATGCCCGAGAAGAAAGGCAGGACTGTGAAATCACAGCAGGCCCCTGCCATTCGGGGCCCTGCTGAGTGCGACAGACACACACAGGGTTGTGTCCAGGTCTGTCGGGAAAAGCAGTCAGACAAGCCCCAGGAGTCCACAAAAATCCTCAAGTTCCTCCCGAAAGATTATGTGGAGACTATCAGGCAGAGAAGTATGTCAACTCTTATTATTTCAATTATAAGGGATGGAAAATCGTTAGGTAGATGAGTGTTTTGTGAGGGTCAAGGAAGAGCTTGAAATATGATCACAGAATATGGGTCCCCACCTTGCCCCTAACTTCCTGTGTGACCTGCCTGCAGCGTCCCCATCTTTGCAGAAGAGTAGTTATTCTGAGACCAAAGTGATTCATGAAACAACCAAAAAAAATGTGCGTACTTTGAGATTTAGGAGAAATAATGGCTCCAAAATTATGGTCATTAATCTCAGAATAGTTATCATATAAAGAGAGTACTTTTAAAAGACTTGGTCTAGAAAATACCATCCCTCAAAATGCTTTTAATTTCCATCATGAGAGAGCTAAAATGGTTCACTAAAGACAGGAATTCATCTGTGATAAAGCAAGAGGACACCATCCTTAAATGTAGATGATAAGGCATGAATCTCAAGTCATAAATGGCAGTCAGGCAGTCAGTCAGTCCTTTGGCCATAGAGCTTCCCCGCTCAGGGTTCCCAAACTATCACATAAAGAGATGGCACAGTTGTGCAATCACAAGACTGATTTTCTGATTGCCACTGATATAAGGAATAGTCCGAAATTGAAGACACTCATGGCCACAACACAAACCTTCAAGCAGCTTGAACTAAAACACAGGGATGCATTTCTCCATCCTAATGCACACAATGAGGACATCTGATACACCCCCAAGACCCTCACACCCCACCCAGCTGGCACAATGACACATGGGTTCGCTAAACACCGAGCAAAATCCATACTGTTCATCCTGCTACTCTCAAAGTCACATTAAACACCTCCCAAATGTTTTTGTGTTGGATGAGTTTGGTTTGGATCCTGCAAGCAGACTTATGATTTGGGGATAGCCTCTTAGCCCTTTATCCCTGGTCCAAGACTGATGAAGTAAGGAAGATACCTTTGTCATACAGCACAGGAAGAACTCAAGTTCTGTTTTTATTTATAAGTATGACAGATCCAACCCTCAGCACTTTTTCACTAAGCATATTTCTTTCCATTCCTCTTGAAACCTCATGACTGATCCCAACCTGAGCAGTCATTCAGTAGATGTAAAACCTGATGAAGATGTATCTCTTCACCTTAGCTTATAGAGAAGGGGACAGAGGGGAAACCACCATTTTGATCTGAAAAAAAAATTTTTAAAGATTTATTTATGCATCAAAGATCTGGGGTCTAGGCCAGAGGTGTGGGGTGGGGGGTGAAAGGATTCACCACAGAATATGGGGAGCAGAGCTGGCAGATCTATTGAAGGACACTGTTGCGGGGAGCGGGAGAGACAGGAGAGGTCTGCTGAACATTTTGGGACAGCCTCCTGGCTGGGGATTGAACTTGTGCTGCAGTGGCTGTGGATAGTTTGATAGCACTGAGACTTTAACCCCTGCACCACCAGGGAGGCCTGAAAAGATTTCTTAAAACCATTTAAATTTCCATAAAGAGCTCCCTTCCCTGTCCCATATGTAGGGTCCCAGAAAGCAGAAAGTCTACACAAGGAACACACATTAGTCTGGGGGTTAGTGGAGGGGTGGGGAGGGAGGAAACTGTATAAAATTGAATCAGATTTTATAGTAAGGTGGTAAAAAGCAAATCCTTTGGGACTGAATTAACTCTGGCAAATTACAGAAGAGAAAAAAAAAAAAAGATCAGGTAAGTCGTTTTAAATTTATACCCAAGCAAACAAATTAATTTTGTTGTGATTCCAGGCCACTTTTTTCCCTCATCTGAGGGGAAGAAGTAGCTCATTTTTACAGCCTGGGATGTAACAACTGCTGGTCTTTATGCTCTCGATAATTCCTTGAGGTTGCTTTGTTTTTGTTTTTGTTTTTGTTTTTTTAAACTCTAAAAATGTTTGAAATTGAACTACACCCTCATTAGCTGGAAACCTTAAATTGGTAGCAAGGCCCAGCTTCTGTCCTAGAAACATTTTTTTTTTTTTTTCCTAACATCTGACCCCAATGGCTCCTCCCCGCACTCCCAGTCTCACTCGATCCCATAAAGACAGGCACCCACAGCTGAATTTGAGTCCAGACACCATATTTTGGGGAATGACTAAAAATACCAGCCCACCTATTTTTAGCATGGAGAATAAACATTATCTGTGTGTTTCTTTGGCTCCCAGGAGATTGTTTTTAGTCACAGAATTGAATACCCCTCCTTCCCGCCATGGATTATTTTTAAAATGTGGGCTCAGAAATAACCCACATACACAACATTGAAGGCCTTACTGCCCTCAAAACTAGAAATATACTGTCCATAATCAAAGCTAATGTATTAAATATGCAACCTACAAAAGCCAGAAGCCTAGAAAAATCAACACATTTTTTTATTGAAGACTTGCCGCGCACCAACATGGTGCTAAAGACCAGGACTTTGGGTTGTAGAAAGCAGAAACTCACCATCTAATAAAGTGAACTGGGAGAGAAGCCATAATGGGAATTAGGGTGAAGAATGAATTGATAGGATGGACAAGATTGAAAGGACTATTCAGAGGATCGGGAAGAATTGTCATTAATTTGGCGAAGTGGGGAAATTCAGAGGCAGTTAAGGTCATGCCCTTTCTATTGCTTTTAACTGTTGGGTCTCCATATGTCAAAGAGATGAGGTAAAGAAAAACTGTATGTGCAGCAATTTCCTTTAAAGGGGTCCCTGCCACAGACCCCAAGCTACAGGAAGCCCCACCCAGGGCCTTGTCCAGCTACAATCTACTCTATAGGATGATAAATCCATGAGGCAAATGGGATAGACCCACTGGGACCTCCACTTCTGTGTTTTAGCTTTTGGATCCTCTCAAAATTCACACATTGAAGGCCTACCCCACTGACCTCAGAATATAATCTTATTTGGGGATAGAGTCTTTGTGGAGTAATCAAGTTCAAGTGAGGTCATTGGGGGGCCCCCAATCCAGTGTGAGCAGCACTGGTAATAGCATGAGTATTATGCTTATAAAAAAGGGGATATTTGGACACAGACTTGCACACAGGGAGAAATTTATGTAAAGATGAAGGGAGAAAACAGGACGAAGTAGCTACAAATCAAGAAATACCAAAGATTTCTGGCAACCTACCAGAAGCCAGGGAAAAGGGATAGAACAAACTCTCTTTCCTAGCCCTCAGAAGCAACCAACCAACCCTAATGACACTTTGATCTCACAGTTCTAGCATCTAAAACCATGAAACAACAAACTTCAGTTGTTTAAACCACCCAGTTTGTGGTATTTTTGCTAAGAGTACTCTTAGCAAGCAAATCACCCTTCTTCTAGAATCCACCTCTGTCCTCAGACCCCAAATCTCCTGAGCCCTCTTCCAGGGACTGCACTGCCCATTCACCAAGGGCTCCCCCTAGGGGCAGAATGTGCCACTGATATATGCCCTCTAGGTCGAGTTGGCCAAAGGCACCTGTGGGTGGGGCGTATGCACAGCATTTTGCACCTGAGAAGCCGCTAAGGTGCAGGAGCTGGTGGTGAGAAGAGAGAGGCTGGAGATTGCAGGCTGGGGACCAAAAGCAGCTTTCCCCAGCCTACACACTCAACAGAGAATGCAAGGATTTTAAGAATTCTAATGCTGAACCTTGTGATCAATTCTAAATGTGAAACTTGCCTTCCAGGTTACGATAAAGATATGTCTGTTGAGATAGGAAGCTAGATATGTTTCTTTTTAATGGTTTGTTAGCTTAATTTCTAACTTTTAGATATTCCAACATGGAGTACGTGGGCCTCCTTTGCATCCTTGTCCTTTGTATCACAAAAGAATTAGGAGAGTGGGGCCCTGCTGATTTCATACCAAGATGCCACGATCCATTCCCTTAACCTGAAACAACGCCCCAGCCAGCACCAGCCTTACATTTGGAGATGCCATCATTGTGGATCCAAGCATAGGCCCTGTGCCCTCCCGTGTGGTGAGATTTTATTTGCTTTACCAAAAAGGACATGTTGCATGCAAAGCCTAAAAATAAAAATTCTTTAGCTAAAATTTCCCACCAGCTGATTATTTTTAAAGAAGTTGCAAGTTCTAGATGAAACGTGGCTTTGGGAAGACCCAGCGTTCAAGAGCAAAGCAGCCTGGGACCATCTAGTCTCACCGAACAGCAGATCCTTAGATTCTCAAGAACATGAGTCCATGGGTCCTTACTCCCCATTTTATACGCCTGCCCTCAGCTCACCCAAAAATCTGCCAGGCAAAGTCCAGTTATGGAAAGCCACGCCAGAGGACAAACTATAAATATACATTAACTGATAACCATGGCCTGAGATCCTGAACTGTGGAGGAAACTGAATACCTGAGACACACAAACCTAAGCACGTACTGGTGCCAATTGACTCATATTTTCAGAGTTGGAATCTGATTTCAGGAGATTTTTTTAACCACAACAGGCACTTTTTAAAAGGAAACGCTTGAGAAAATTTTGGAAATAAGGATACTTAAGCCACTGGCTGCACCAGGTCTGAGGCTCCCAAGGATATGCATTAAAGGAGAATTACACAGCACCATTAGCTTGGGTCACAGTGCTGTTTTTTGTGGGTCCCATGTTCAGGCAGTAACGAGTGAGAGTAATAAGTGAGAATGCTCTGGATACAATACAGGGAGAAAGAAACAGTTTTATAGAAATGTTTTAAGACTTGACTGAAAGATCCCAATTAGCATTTCAACGAGACCTGGTTCTGTTAACAAGTAAATAAAAATAATCCTTTTTAGGAAAAAGATTGGTAGACATAGACGGTAGGGTTCCAAATCTATTAGATTTGTTTCCATTGTTTCTTTTATTTTTCATAAAATAAAAAAATTTGTTTTCTTATCTAAAGCCCTGCCCTGAACAGTATGCCCATTTGCCTTGGAAAGCAGGAAATGGTTAATAAAAAAAAGCAAGCAGACCAGTTCATAAAAGAGGGCAACAGACTCCAACACCTCATATTCTCACTACTTTCCCTTATAAAATAATAGAAATAGCATCATAAAATCAATATTAACTTATTTAAGTAGCTGTAAAAGAACTCTCAGATCATTTGGTTCAACTATAAAATGATCTGGCTGTCTCAGAGAACTGCGAGTCCTTTGAGAATGTCCACCTCAGATGTCAACTAGTCCTTCATGATAAATACTTTGATTACTACTGGCGTATCTTTCTTAAGGTTGGAGAGAAGTTTTTAAAGCAAATATAGCAGATATTGCCATGCAACTTTTATCAAATTACCAAAAGCTGTTCTACATATTCCTGCAAACACAATGAAACAATAAAATTCAAACATCTCCCAAACAAAACACCATTTCGTGTGGTAAAGTCAATGTAGTATCTAGAAACCACCTTCACCAGATTTTCTTGTACTTTCCTTGGTATGCTAGAAAATCATGCATTTCCTCATATGGCAACTTTTAGGTTAAAGAATAAGGCCTATCCATGATTTCCCAGTGTTTATGTCTTATTTTTATTTGGAGAAAGTTTTCTGCATCTCCTAGCTCACTTGTACTGCCAAGATTATTTTTTCCTACCTATTTACAGTCCCTAAATCACACTCTCCTGATTCTGCAGACCCATGTTAGAAATTTCCATCAGCCCTCATGGTCAGGAATGGTTCTGCTTTTTTTAACAACTGGCTTGTTTCTTATATTATGGACACTGTAATTCTTAATGATGAATGGTTTTTCTCTCTCTCCCCTGGCCACCAGGCAACATGCTAATCTCTCTTATCCCTACTGGACAAATTTTCTATCTTTATTTCCTAGCTTATCCAATTTTCATCAATCATCTGTTGCATGTTTTTTTTTGTCTTAATTTGTATAAAAAGGTAATATTTAGATTTCACTGTCTTTAATCTATCACGAGAAATTACTAAATTCCATCCTTTACCCTCAACTTAATGCAGGTTTTTCTAGGACACCTTTCCCATTAAACTAACTCAAGGATCTCCAAAAATATGCCCACCTCTTACCTTGACTTCTTATCTCTCATGTTAATTCATCCCTTAGAAACATCGATTTCCAGATTAATAAGAATTGGTTGGGTATAGTTTACCTCATTCTTCCAAGTTTACATTTAGTTACAGTATTTTTTATTAATTTATTTATACATATTTGACATCAATTGTAGTCCCCATGGAGTTCCCACCACCATTTCACCAGTGCACCATCACCTCAGTCCCTTGTGCTCATCCCAGTCCCTCCCCACTAGTTACAGTATTTCTTTTGTCTTTCATGGGAGCAGTAAGTTACTGAAATTAGAGACTGTCTCCACACAATACTGTTTTCTGGTTAACAATGTCCTAATTCCTGGGTGGATCTCCATTGCCTAAAAGTCTATTTTACACACTGTTAGCATTTAACAATGATCTTCAGGATGAAATAGATTATGTTGCAATAACAACCAAAAAGTTTTCTTTCTTGTTAAAACAAAACAAACTGCAAGTCTAGGTGACTCTTTAAGGAAACCACCCTCTCCATGCAAGTTGCCTGATTAATGAGGCAAAGTCATCCCAACAGGAAGGTGTATCCATGATTAGGAAAAGGGAAAGAAGGGCAGAATTGTAGAAAGGCTGGAAGCAATGTGTTTCCTTATATTCCTACTTGATTGGCCAATACATATCACATGACTGTGCCCAACAATAAGGGGACTAGGAGCACAGTCTTCTTTATGCTCAGGGTAAAAAGGAAAACCAGATGTTAGTGACTTACAATAACACCCACCACATATGCTACTTTTAAAAAAAAGAAGAAAGGAAAAATAATTCAAGTTGTTCACTTGTTACAAAGACTTAGGAATAAATTCAAGAATTTTTTACTAGCAGAAATTATTTGAAGTGGTTAACTCTAGTAACAAATGTCAGCCATTGCAAGACACATTTTATAAAATCAAGCCCAATCACTCACTCAAACCAAATAACTATTTCAACCAATCAATAAACATTTAATGATCACCAACTACATGTTAAAGGCAATGTTAAACACAACATGTAATTTAAGTAGCATGCTGGTTGGAAAAATAATTGAGAAGCTAATCCATTGTCAGTCCTCGAAATAGGAATAAGATGAAACTGGATGAAGCAGTCAAGATGTAACTCAGTCAAGATTCTAAGTAAACAGTAATCTGTATAGATCTGATGGACATGTGTGGATGATATGAAGTTATCAGAAACACATTTTTATCATTGAAGAGGTAGAAATTAGATTTTAAAAAAAAACAGCTAAAACACTCAAAATAGAGAAAGTAAATGAAGCACCAAAAGATATGGACTCCAACAACAGAGCTTCAGAAGAGTTATTAAATCCAGACTGAGAAAAAGCTATAAGAGGTTTCATGATAAATATAGTATTATGTCATAGTGAAAAAGAACAAATTAAAGGTAAGAAGCACCAGAAATACAAAGTAAGATAAATAAGAAATGGGTCTCAAAAATTTAAGAAAGGCGGTATTTTTGGTTGTTACGAGCGCCACCCTAGAATCTGGAATGTTGTTCTAGAATCTGAATAATTGTTCAATCAATTATCTTCTATTCCTGGTGTTTTCATTTTCTCTAATGCCACTATTTCTTTGACCCAGTCCTGCTTTGAGCTTAATTCTCTTATTTCCTGTACTAGTAAATGCCTTGTTTGCTGCCACACTTCATCACATCTACTCACTTCTCTACTTACTTCAGCTGCCTTCTCCCCTAATCGTTCCATTGAAATTACGCTCTTGTTTATGACAAATAACCAACCTGATCATTGTCCATTTACCCACTCATTGTGGAAATGCCCTCCTCCCTTGACCTCGGGGGCACTTCCCCACACTTGTTTTCTATTTCTTTCATTGTTCCTCCTCAGTCTCCACTGATGCCATGTCCACTTCCTTCCTCCCTGAATGTAGAATTTCCCAAGGGTTAAGGAAAGCCATCCAAGGCTTCAAACATCACCTGAAAATTTCAAACTGTGCCCTCAGCCCTAATGTCCCACCTGAGCTCTTCCCAGTGGTCTAAAGACCTCTCCCCGCATGTTCTACCAGTATGTTCAGACCGAACATTTGAGACAGTCTCAAGGCTAGTCCCAGCCTGGCTGGCATCAACTTCCATGCTTCTCTCTTCTTTGACCCATCCCATCCCTCCACCAAAAACTTTCCCAAATGTTTATGAAAACTAACTTTTCAGAGGTTTCTGCACTCAAACTCGGCTTTCCTCTTATCTAATATGTTGCAACTATCCACTGTGTTGACATTATCCCCATCCAACTCACTTCATGCAGTGAGAGACTGCATCCCCACATACTGTTCAAAGCACCCTCCTTCTCTAAAGTCTTTGACGGCTCCCCGACTGGTTCAACAGAGTTCACATTCTCACCTAAGCAAGAGCAGGTGTTCCAGCTCCATTTCTTTTCTAGCTTTATCTGCAAGTCCTCCAATGAGCAGTTTTGTTCTAATCAGCGGTACAATTCATGGTTTCCTATAATACTTTGAACTTCACAATTTAAAATTTAAAATTTCCATACACAGCTTGCTCCCAATGTCATTCACCAATCATACAACATCTATTTAACATGTATAACAAGCAGCCAACTTATTTCTTTCCTTTCTTTAGCTTACTACCTTTATTTTTCAGAAAACAGTTCAGAATTATTACCTACTCGATGTGAGGAATGTTTCAATATGCAAGGTGCTCTCCCCTCAAATGAAAAACATAAAATATAAATTCAAAACAAACCTGAATCAGACAACCTTGATTTTACCTTTTTTTAATTTTCTAATCTTAATTTTCAGTATTATAAAAAAATAATGCTTACTTATTTTGAAAACTTCAAAAATATAAAATACTAATAGCTAGAGACTATTATGTATCAGACTATGTTTTAGGTGGCTCATGTCATTTTCCCTTCACAACAACCTACTGAGAGAAGAGACATTATTATCAACGTTCATAGGTAAAGAAACTGAGGTTTGAAGAGGAGAATAGTTTGACCAAAGTCAATAGGTTGACTAAACCCCACCCCAGCAATCAAAACCTACTCTCAGATTAAAATCCTGTCCTCAGTTAAAATGTTCAACCTGGGCTTTAGAGATGAAAAATATATACAGTAAATTCTTTTTAATAGGCTATTGACCTATAAAAGAAAGAACTGGAAAGTCCCTGACACACTGTTTGACACAAAGGTTGAGTTTTTGAGAAGCGCCTCTAAATAGCACTAGCCATCCAGAGTTTCCTCTTCCCCAAGCTGACTCTTCCACTTGACATAACTTCTTTCAGTTAATCTGGGTATTTCTATTTCCCTCAGGTGACAGTGCTTCCAAATATCAGTTGTCCATGTTATTGTTAATAAAATGAGCTTGTTGCCTGGAAATACTTCTTCACCATAAATATTTCACATATAATTTCAGGTTAATGGGGACCAAATAAAAAGTGAATGTTGTTAACAATAAAAAGCAAGAAAATGGACAATCCCCATATGTATGATAGACTTCCTGTGCCAAAGGGAGAAAAATATTTATGACTCAATTTTTGTCTTTTTAAATGTCTTTGGGTTGGAAAGAAGAAAATTAATAAATAAGACAAATATACAGCCACCCTTAGCTGGTAAGACTGCTTTGAGCAAAAGAGAGAAAATGCCCCAGAGCCCTGAGCTCTTTATTGCCACCTGCTGATGAACTGTTGTGGTGCTACCAGTCTCTAAACATCTGCAGTGTGGGTGCCATTCTGTGACTGTACCAGTGAAGAAGCCACATTACCTTTGTGGAAAGAAAAACAAACAGCTGGAGAATAAATTCAGGTCAGGTCAAATATCAGTGTGATTTATCGTGTCAAGCAAGGAGTATGACAGGCACCTCTTAATCAAAGGACAATGAGCATTGTATCTGTCCATGTGAACTAGGGACAAAGCTGTGGAAGAGAGTTCAGATACAACATTGTTAAATGCAGGCTACAGAAAGGAAGACCCACCTAATGTGGGTGATGGAAATACTCTAGCTGGGGTTGCTGAGGATGGATGATCTAGCATTTCTCAGCTTGGGACTCAGAAACATGGATGCATTTTTATGTGTATCCTTTCCCTCTCCTACACACCCACAATTCTCCCTCAGTTTTCAGAAGGAATGTCAAACCCTTTTTGTCTGGCATAACTTTTGAGCTAAAATAAATGTTCATAGTTTGGAGCCAAAACCAAAAAAAAAAAAATTCAATATGGATCCGACTTCCAATCCTTACTGATCAGTGGAGGGATTAGCAAATACATTGGTTTCATTTAGGTCTCAGATAACACTTCTCCCCATAGAAGTAGGCTTCCTGCCATCTCCCCCAATAAATTCTATTATCTCAGCCCACTTATTAGTTTTCTTCTTATCACTTGTCACAACTTGCACATTTTAATTTACTTGTCTATTGACTTGTTTTGTCATCCCTATTGGAATATCAGATCCTAGAGAAAGAAATGTGTTTTAATCACCTAAACCTCAATCCAGCATATGGCAACTGCTCAATAGCTGATGAATCAATGAACCTTTCAGAGCCTTCTTCCTCATCTATAAATCAGAGGACTTGAGAGCACAACATGAAGGAGGGGGCTGGATTCTACTATAGCCAGGGCTGTCCCCGGCTGCTTTCCAGCCATAAAACATCATGGCTTCCCTCCTCCTAGATCCCAGTTATCATCTACAGCAGCATCTGGAAGAGTTGAAGCAGAAAAGCCTGGGTTTGCAAACTTTTATTCAGCATATCCCAATGTCTTTTTTTTTATCTTTTCACTGCTTTTGTGGCATAATTTCCTGTCCCTTGAAGAAGACGGGTCGAGCAGGCTAGTCTGAGTGGCTTACTACATCCACCACATCCATCCTGGGGCCTTCGGTTAACACAACATCAGGGCAATGATGTGCTTGACAGTATTTTTCATCATTTCTTTGCTAGACTTCTTTGAGACCACAGTAATAGGACCTGTGACTGTTAATTTTATGTGTTGAGGTTTGCTCAGCTATGATGCCCTATGGGTTAGTCTAACACTAGACTAGTTGTTGCTGTGTGGGTGTTTCATAGATGCCATTAATGTTGATAGTCAATAGACTTTAAGTAAAGACTGCTCTTCATGATGTAGGTGAATCTCAAACACTTGAAAGTCCTCAAGTACAAAGATGGCAGTTTCCTAGTAAGGAAGGAATTTTGTCCCAAAACTTGAACGTAGAAATCCTACCTGAGTTTCCAGCCAAACAGACTGCTTTATGAGTCTACATTTGCTTTTTCTAGGGTTAAGGTTTATTGCTTTCATCAGATTCTCAGACTGACCTTCCCCAGAGTTTTATCTATAAATATAAAATGCATATTTAGAGAGAAAAACTATGTATGTGTATATGTATATACACAGATATTCATTTAGAGCTTTTTTCAAAATTCATGAGAATAAGAGAAGCTACTTTTTCCATAGTAATGGAAAGTTGTTCCTTTCTTCTCTCTCAGGAAAACAGTCATGAACATCAGAGTTCCCAGTGAGAGGACCAGCCCTAGAGAGTGACCTGTATTAAGTACCTTCTGGCCTCCCCAGAATCACTTAACCTAGGCCACCCCACTGCAATTCAGAGAAAATCAAAACCACAGCTTAGAGCCTCGAAAAAGTTCATCGAGTGGAGAGTGAAGAGCTCCTCAGAGTTCTGACGCAAATGGAAAAGACTTTTCCGCCCCCAGTTACCCCTCTGGGCCCTTTCACCACCTGGAAAAAAATAGTGGTACATGGTTGAACAGAATAAGTGCCTCTCCTTCCCCCTTGAATTCCATTTTCTAAACAATCTTTTCTAAAAATACAAGGAATTCTATGAATCTTTTTTCTGCTTCTGAAATATTTTCTACAGAATCTCTCTAGTACTTGCAAAGCGGTGATTATGAATGACTAAACAGTCTTGCATATATTTCTGGAATACTTGGAAATGCCTCTGTTATTTTTGGAAGTAAGTGCTTGTTCAGGTTATTCCGGCAAGGGGCAGCTACTGAAAAAATTCTTTCGTGATAAAAAGCCTGTAGCTCCACCTACTGCTTCCTCCAAGATGACAGCCAGCATTTCAGGACTTAAAAATAAGAACAAAGATCCAGTAAAACAGCTTTATTTCAGTATAAAGCTCATTGATTTCACTGCTTTCAGCAAAATGTGGTGACTATCACTGGCAAAGCAAATATATGTAAAGCCCATACATTATTCATTACAAGTAAGAGTGGGAAATACAAGCAGGCAAGGAGTAAGTTGTTTGAGTATTTTGAAACATCTATCAACGTCATTACCACATCTGTTGAAAAGGGAAACAGATCAGAGAAATCTGGAGAATACACAACTAGGAGGTTGGGGGTTGCTGGGGGAGCCTGACTTTAAAACACAGGCAAAATAATCAAAAACTTGAGACTTGTAGTATCACCGCATCTTGTTTTGCTTGAATTTGAAGAAAATGGGGGCATGAGGGCTGAAGGCAAAAGAGAAGTGAGAGCCTCCAAGTCTTAAAAGGAATGCTCCTTTTAACATGGTTCAATTCTCCACCTTCTTGTCCTTCCTCATGGCTTCCTTACACAGGTCAGGTCCAAAAACCAATTTCTGATGAAATTAAAATTCTTTTAAGTTTTTTCCACTGCTACCAGACCCTCCAAATCAATGCCCCATAGAACAAACTCTTTTGTCTATTTCTAGAACTTTAACCACAAGAGATCATGCTCCTCTCTCAATGTGGGTTAAGAAAAGCCAACTGGACACATTCTTTACCCTCTTATTCTTCCTGTGAGTCTCACATGCTTTTCAGGTAAAATACAGTTTCTCTTAAGCACAATGAGAAAGAGAAAAAATATATATATTTCCACCTTTTCCTTTTAAACAGTGAGGCATAACTGAACCAGAACACCCTGGAGGAACACTGAGAACTGCGAGGGCAGAAGCGTCTGGGTCGACAGCTTCTTGGTCGCTAAGTCAGGAGGGTTTCGTCTGTTTCTGTTTTCATTAAATCAGACTTAGCTGTTTAAAAATATATACAATTGTGATTTCATGCTAATATAGTATCTTGTAATCACGCCACCACGGATTTGTCTTTTGCACCTTTACCTGTTAGGGTGTTGGCTTTTGTTTTTTTGAACTCAATATGATTTTAACTCTGAAAAAGTTGCCAGACTGATACCAGTACCTCCTTTATCCATATCCAAAAATTTTGGCTCATTAGTTTATCATGTTAAATAATTTTTCCAACCCATTTGATAATAAGGTACATACCTCATGTTCTATTATCCTAAGTAAATCGGGATGTATATCTTAAAAGATAGGCATTCACTTATATAAACACATTACAGTCTTCAAAATCTAGGATGTTTAACATAGGTGTAATTCTATTGTCTAATCCACAGTCCACATTCAAATTTTGCTAGCGATCCCAAAATGCTGTTATAGCTACTGTTTTAAATTCCAGTCCAGAATCCAGTTCGAATTCACACCTTTCATTTCATTGTCATATCTTTGTCTCCTTTATTTTGAAGTAGTTTTTCAGCCCTTCTTTATCTTTCAAGAAGATCTTGACATTTAAAGAGTTCAGGCCAGCTCTTTTCTAGAACTCCATTCTACATTATGCCTCGTTTGCTGCTCCTATCAAGAAAAGATGGTCTCTTCATCTCAGTGTTTCACATCAAGAGGGACATGATATTGTCTGCACTAACTCTGATCGCACAGTATGAGATGGTAAAAGCTTCCCCCTCCATAATATATAGTCTGTGGGGAGATACTTTGAGACTGTGAATATATCCTGTTCCTCATCACATTTCATTTTTTTGTTTTGGCATGCACTGATGATTTTTTCCTGAATTAGTTTCTAATGATGGTTGCAAAATAGTGATTCTCCATCATCTGTTCTACAGAAACTAGTTAGCTCACTATTCTTAACTTTTAATATCACCCTTTTGCAATTTTAATTGCAAACCAGAACATATTCACAAAGACCTGAGCTCCTCAACTTAAAAAGAATTGTGAAAAGACTGGATATTAAGTAGTCACAAAAAAAAAAAAAACTTCAAACCTTTAAGAAAATTCTTCCAAGAACTAGAAACTATGAAATCAAAACACACAATAAAGACTGCACCTAATATTTGGTTGGGGAAAATGAGAACCATCCAATTAAAAATAGCATATGACTATTCGCTTTTGATTCATAAGAAAAGAAGACAATAAACTTCAAGTCTCCCAAGAAGCAGACTGGAAGACCAGAGAGACTGGGAGAATTGCAGACACCAGAAAGTGCCACCTCCCTCTGCAATGTGACAGTCAAGGGAATGTCCTGAGATGTTGCTAACAGTTCAATCCACATGTTCCTGTGGGATCAACAGCTAAAAATTCTTGAATCCTGTGAGGATTCGGCTTATTTAGCATATAGTCACTCCCTTTTTCCTCCTCTGAGTGGAGTTTACGTCCCTACTCCATTGAGGTTGGGTTTAGCCATACATCTTGCCTTGGGCAAAAGGATGTTAATAGATGATACAAGTAGTTACCTTGCACTTGCTTTCCACAGTTTGGCTAAGCCGCCTACACTCCTGTAATAGCTGTGAACAGGACATGCCCTGTACAGACATAAAGTGGCTCTTCAACCTGAGTCTGAGGGGAAAATACACATAAAGCAGTATTGCATTCAGCTCACACCCTGAGTCTAAGACCAGGCAATCCTCGGTGCATAGTAGACTCGCCACCAGAGCCCACTTTGAACCAGCTAAACCCTAGCTCCCCTGCAGACCTGTGAGCATTAGATTAAATGGGGGTTGTAGATCACCGAGCTCAGGGATGGTCTGGTTTGTCACACAGCATTATTTTGGCATAGCTGACTAATACAAATACCACCAGAGTTTTGGGTTGTTGTTTTTTTTTTTTTTATTTCCTCCTCCAGATTAAATAACCCCAGTTTCTGGACACCTGGTGGGGAGGGGAGGGAAGATGGGGACACGAGGGACTGAGGTGATGGTGCACTGGTGAGATGGTGATGGGGAATACATGGGGATTACAATTAATGGCAAGTATATGTAAATTTTAAAATATTTTAATAAAAAAAATAATTAGAATTTAAAAAAATAAATAAATAACCCCAGTTTCGTATCACCTTATTAAACCCTATTTGAAAGTCATTTTATTATCTCTAAAATTAAAAAGGCATCATGTTTCACTGTGATTTTTGTGAGAATTCAGATTACTCAATACACACACACCCAGACACATATTCCTTCCAGCTCCCCCACATAGTTTTTGGATAGAGTGAATAACACGATGTACATGTCTGACACATAATCATCACATAATAAATGTTAACAACTTTCCTTTCCCTACCTCCCACCCCACCATCATTATGATGAGAGTTTTGCTAATCCTTAAAATCCCATTTAATTCTATAATTCTACTAATAAATTCTCTGTTTCACCACTTGGCTTTATTTGTCGATCCTTGAATCCAGCATAGTAGCAAATTAGTACATTATACACCTTAATTAGTGTTTGTAGCATTGATTAGGTGTCTCCAATTTAAAGCAGGTTTAGAGGGCCTTCCTGATGGCTTAGTGGCACAGCGGGTTGAGCGCCGCACTGTGAAGCATCCTCGGCACAGCAGCACAGGTTCGATCCCCGGCCAGGGAGGGACCCACATGGCGCAGCAGACCTCTCCTGCCTCGCGACACACATGGCGCAGCAGACCTCTCCTGCCTCCCCGCTGCTCTCCTCAGCAGTGTGTTTCAGTCCATCTGCCTGTTCTGCTCCCCGCTCTGTCTCTGGTGAATCCTCTCACCGCCCCCCTTGCCTCTGACATGTACCCCAGCCCTTGTATGCATAAATAAATCTTTAAAGAAAAATAAAGTAGATTTGGAGTAAGGAGCACTCTCTCCGTGCTTCTAGAACTATAGACTAAAGGGATTTCTCTGCCTCCTAACATTTGACAGTCTCTCAGCACATGGCTCCATACACATTGGCTCCACACACCCTCCCAGGAAAGAAGCCCTCACCACCTCCCCCTCCACTTCACATATAGGGCATCTCTCAAAATCAGATGACTGCTTTCTAGAATTCAGCAGCAGTCTATAGCAGTTAGTTGCATTTCAAAAGTCCCATATCAATGAGCTATTTTTAGACAGTGCCCACAGCTCAGAGGGAGCCATCAAGGATCTCTCTTTGAACCCATATTTGATTGTTGGCCAAATTTCCCATACCCTGTTCTAGGCCGTTTCAAAAACATCTGTTTTGATTAAAGGGCGATCAGGAAAGTACGCTCATACTAAAGGAAATGGGCTCCATTTCGTATGAATTGCTGGCGCTATAAACCCTTGCTTCGAAGCTGAAGGAGCGATCATCAACATCTGTGCCAAATCCAGTGAGACAGACTGGGCCGTGCTGACTACAGACCACATGACTCAGTTCTGGGAAGAATTGTCCTAAAATGTGGGCCTGGGGGAGCTCCAGGTGAAGGTCTCTGTGCCCCAGGCTTAGCCTATCCTCAACTAGATATGAAAAAAGAAGTCTATTGCACCCCACTCTCTTAATCCCAATTACCCAGCATTAATAAGGTTCTCAGATATCTTTCTTCCATTGCAATCACTCTTCTTTCTCCATCTCCCCTTACTCAATAATGAACTTGAACCACTTCCAAAAAATTAAAGAAATCATCTTCCCTCAGTGCAATTTCCAACCTTATCCTTGTAAGTCAACCTATAATTTTCATTGTCTAATACACAGGTCTGTTGACAGTGCAAAAGGCATTTATTTTAATGTACAGTATGCACAGCTTTAATGTTCAATGTGTGGTTTTATCTAGCTAACAGGCCTAAAGGGACTGGTATGATATACTCAAGAACTATCATGCAAGGAAGCAAAAGGAAGTGTTCTCAGAGTGGTAGAACTCAGAGGAAAGATGACTTCCATCTGGGCCAGTCTGTAAAGCAAATGAAATCAAAAACACCCTCCTACCCATCCCCCACCAGGGGGGTGGGGTTGTAGGCAATGCAAGTAGCAAGTGGTAGGCATTTCACTGTCCCCCACCAGTGGCCCCACTGCCCCACTGAGGCTCAGGCGTCAGGCAGAGGCCAGCAATAATGACAGACAGCAATGGTTTCTCTACCACACCACCCTATTGCATGCAGCCCCTGGGGCTCCACAGCTCCAGTGCTGTGGCTACTTCTAACTACAGTGGAGAGGCCTGAGGACTTTTTGCCTGGACCATACTCTGAGATTTGCTCAGACTCACTCACTTGGACCGGACACTTGCTTGGACTGGATGCTCTCAGATGCATCCAGCAGCCAGCCTCTGAAGGAAGAAGAGAAGCCAAAACGTTTAAACCAAAGAGCTTTGTAAAGGCTGCAGCCCACTGCCTGACTCTGGCCTGCCTCCGCATTTCCTGGAAGAAGCACCAGGCCTTGGTCGTGGTATCTCAAAGGCACAAGGTCTTTGTTGGTGGTGGAGGCCAACAACCTACAACGAGCTGTAACACTAGTAGCTGGGTGACCGGAACTACTGGCCAGTGCTACCCAATGCGGTTGATGAGTGGTGGGCATTCCGTGCCCACTTCACCTTCTGAGAATTGTTGACCATCTGGCATCAAGCGATGCTGTCTCCCTGTGCTGCTGTCTCCCTGCTGCCTGAGCCAGCACCTGGCGCTGTCCAATAACCTTCAGGCTGGGGCTGGGGCTGTTGCAGTGTCATCTCAGCAGCCCCGCCTGTGAGCATCGCCAGCTGCAGTGAGTTGGATCCTGGCCGGGGCTTGCTGGCTGCCATGAGATCACTGATGGGACAGCACCATCTTGGACGAGCTCCTTTTCTCTAGTACTTTTGGACACTCTCTGGGGTGAGATAGCTGGCCACTTGTGACATTGAGACTTCTTGTTCCCCCATTTGCTAAATAAACCCATCGTTGTTCCAAGAGCCTGAGCAGTCTTGCAGTTGTGCATAGGGGTGAAGAACCTACAGATAGTGGCCTGCCCTCTATTGGGAACTGTCCTTGGATGGGTTATATCTGCCTCCCCTCATTCCCCATAGTCCAGTTTTAGAATTATCTGAGAACAGGCTTATCAAGAATTTTAGAATGATGATTGCTGGGGCGGGGGGGGGGGTGCTTTGCAGGAGACAGGAATGACATAAGAATCCTCCTAGAAATCAAATGCAAGACATTGAACTTGACCATCAAAAACTTACAACCTTTAGTCTCCCTGGTGGTGCAGCAAGTTGAGCGCCTTTCTGTGCAGCATCCGCAGCACAGCAGCATGAGTTCAATCCCAAGCCAGGGTGCAGCAGACCTCTCCTGCCTCGCCTGCTGCTCCCCTCAGCAGTGGATTTCACTTGATCAGTCTATTCTGCTCCCCATTCTGTCTCTGGTGAATCGTCTCACCTTACTGCAACTCTAGCCTATACCCCAGCTCTTATACGCATAAATAAGTCTTAAAAACTTACAAACTTTACAATGAGTTAGATGACAGACAGGCAAAATTTATTTTAGTAGTACCAGTAGTACCAGTCACCCAGTTACTAGTGTTACAGCTCTTTATAGGTTGTTGGCCACCACCAAAATTTATTTAGAAATGCAAAATTTACAGGCTTCGCATCTCCATTAGTATTAAATGTCACTGGGCATGGAGAGTTGGGACAGAATTGCAGGCGCAGGTAGGTCGTGAGCTAAATGCTAAAGAATGGGCTAGAATAGGCATGGGGAGCAGAGAAGGTATTCGAGGCAAGCCAAGTAATTGATGTAAGATATTTCCTCTAGGAACACCTTCCTTTCATATTCCTAAACATACTCATTCCTTCATTAAACAATCTTTATTGCACACTTATTTTGTGCTAGACATTAGAGATATGAGGTGGTTTTATGGTATTGTGAACATCCTTGAGATTGCGTAGCATTTAGAGCTGATGATATTAAATAAATGTGAAAATAATTGTCATTAGCTATCATTGCAATCAATACAGTTGTAGGGTCAGAGAACAATCAGGTCTTTCCACCCTTCCACCACTGTGATGGACACCTGCGGTGCTGCGAGCATTCCAGGGTGGGCATGCACAGGTGGGCGCACCTGAGTTGGACACGGGCATAAATGGGCGGCGTCATGAGGACGCCAGGACCAACAGTACTGACCAACAGGACCGACCAACAGCAAGAGCACCAACGAAGAGCAGAGAGAGCAGCAAGAGAATAGAAGAGCAGCAAAGCAGCTGAGAGGGTAAGATGCGCCGGGGGCTAGGAGGCCTGCCAGCCCCCCAGCACCCATGCCTGCCATGTACCTGTGCTGCCTTTCCTGCCTCTACAACAGTGAAGAAAAAGTGCAGAGCATTTTGAGCATTTGTAATTGGATACAGAGCATAACGGTCTCTATAGAGGGTGCTTCTGAAATTTCAAACAGAGCAAATCCAGGGCATAAGCCACCTTCCCACAATGCTCTGAGGCCCGTGGACCTCCTCTCCATGTACCATGTCAGCCATGGAGCACCAGCAGGAGCCATCAGCACCCGGAAACACACACACCCACCCATACGCACACATCCGAGAGAGCGCTCACCTGGGGTAGGGCCCCCAGTAATTGTCAGACACGGGCCGCCGAAGCCCACCTCTTGCCTCCTGGTGAAACCACTCTGTGTTTCATTCCTGCCTCATAGCTCTGTGGCATCCAGCCCGGCCCACATCTTTGAGCAGCTGTTTCCTATACCCACCTACCTCCCTCAGTCCCTTACAGGTTCACCTGGACGTTCTCCCTCCATAAATCACTGTCTCAAGAATCCCCGCTCCAACTCTGTTTCTAGGCAACTTACTTAAAATGCTGTCCTTTTCTGAACGCTACAATGCCTACAAGTCTGACCCTGGCAACGCCTCCTGCAATGCCCTGCTAACAAGCAGGGAAATCCGGAGACCAGCAAGTCACCAACAGGGGCCTTAGCTCACGAGCCCCTGAAACAAATCCTACTTTACAGAGCAAAGCCCAGTACATAGGAGTTCTCACTGCTGGATGTTTCTCGTTTGACAAGTATTTTTTAATGTTCTGTTTCATGTCCCTCACGAGTTTTCCCCATAAATAACATTTCCATATGCTAATACTTTCTCGAGATATGATTTATATGCAGTAGCATGTACAAACCTCCATCACTACAGACCAATGAATTTAACCATTCAATTTATACAAACATCCAGATTAAGACAGAACTTTTTTTGTACCTGTGGTGCCAGGAAGGGCACGGAGCAACTTCTCGATGATTCGGGCAGACAGGGTAAAGGAGGAGTCCTGGAGCCCTCGGTGGCTTTTGTAGGCTTTTATTATCAGAGGCAACCAGGTACACAGCAGGTGGGGGGCTGGGGGGCCAGGAGGCTGGCAGGTCTCCTAGCCCCCGGCATAGCTCACTCTCTCGGCTGCCTGGCTGCTTTGCTGCTTCTATCCTTCTGCTGCTTCTGCTTCTCGTTCTGCTGTCGTCCTCATGACGCCGGCCTTATATGCCTGTGTCTAAGCCCAGGTGCACTCACTTGCGCATGCCCACTTAGGCATGTGCGCAGCACCGCAGGTGTCCATCATTATACCAATGGCAGGAGGGCGGAAAAGCCTGAGAACTTTTTTCTGACCCTACTGTAGCAGCAGGATGGGGGTGGCACAGGAGCAAGGTTCAGGATGGTTCTGGGCAGATGGGTCAAGGAAGGAGAGTCTCGGAGCCCTTGGTGGCTTTTAGGCTTTATTTAGTAGAGGTGGCCAGGTACATGGCAGACAGGGGTGCCGGGGGGCCGGGAGGCTGGCAGGCCTCCCAGCCCCCAGCACATCTCACCCTTTCGGCTGCTTCTTCTCACTCTGCTGCTGCTGCTGTTGGTTCTCTTGGTCAGTCCTTGCAGTTCTGTCTGTCGATCCTCACAGTTCTGGCGTCCTCATGACGCCGCCCATTTATGCCCGTGTCCAACACATGTGCGCCCACTTGTGCACGCCCACCCTGGAATGCTCGCAGCACCACAGGTGTCCATCATCAGTGGTGGGAGGGTGGAAATACCTGATCAACATTTGCCCTACACCTACAGTACCCCAGAATGTTTCCCAGAGCCTCTTTCCTTTAGACTACCCTTTAGAAGTGCCAAGAAGCCAGATGGGACCAGAGGAACACCCATTTACTGATGACAAGAAGCCACTTCTACCCTAGGGCATCAGGGACCTTGGCAACCAGTGTTTCCAGGGCCCAGGGGTTTCTGGCAGAAGCTGAAGACAGGAGGCCTGTCTGCAGGACTCTGAAGCCACAAAGAAGACACGGTCACTGCTGGAGAAGCTGCTCAAAGCAGAGAAAAGAGAAAAGTAGACCTGACTTCTCCCCTCCCACTGCCTTCCCATCTCCGACCAGCATCTCCAGCAGGAAGCTGACAGTCACAAGTGGCTAGGAAAGGAAAGGAGCCGCAGGGAGGGCACCAGTGGTGAGAGGGTCTGGTCTATCAGCAGAACTGTAGGTATCAGAAGTGGGGTGAAGTTTTGTTGAATGGAGATGGGAAGCAGACCCACGAAGTCTCTTGGAGTTTGGGCTTTATCGAGAAGGTGCTAAACAGTGATTGACAGGTTTGAGGGAAGAGTGTAACAATCAGATTTTTGTTTAAGTTCATTAGGTTGTGCCAGTGATCCTCCAAGTGCAGCCCCTGGACCAGCAGCACCTACATCACCTAAAAACTACTTAGGAAATTCGTACCTTCAGGCCCGACCCAGTCTCAGTGAGTCAAAAGCTCTGGGGGTGGTGATTTTGTCGTATATAAATGAGTTTTCTGGGTGACTGAGTCATACTAGAGTTTGAGGATTCCTGGGTGTAGGGTAAATGGAAAAGTTATCAGGCTTCTCCCCCCTCCCACCACTGGTGTCGATGGTGGACACATGCAGACCTGCACTAATGCCTAAGTGGGCATGCGCAAGTGGGCACACCTGGACTGAGACACATGTGTATATGGGCGGTGTCACGAGGATGCCAGCAGAAGAGCATAAGCAAGAGACGAGACAGGGAGAAAGGAAGAGATAGTGGAGGCTAGAAAGCCCAGAGAGTGAAGATGTGCCGGGGGCTAGGAGGCCTGCCAGCCTCCTGGCCCCCGCCCCTCTGCCTGCCGTGTACCTGATCCCTTTGATATAATGAAGCAATAAAAGCCTAAAAGGCCACGAGGGCTCCAGGACTCCCCCTTGCCCCATCTGCTCAGAATCATTGAGAACTTGCTTCGTGCCTTCCTGGCACTACACTGGGCGAGCCCAGAGACAGAAGGTTTGAGATGTGATTGAAGTGAGAGGTGATGAAGACTCTGGCTAAAATACGGGACACGAAGTGGGTGGTTGGCAAGTAACAAGTAAAACAGGTAGGATTGATAGGGCAGTGATGAACAGGGAGGGAGGGAGGAATCCATTAGGAAGAAGCAGAGGCAGCAACCGCCCATATGATAAGGAAGGTTCGTGGAACACCAAGTAGAAATCTTTCCCACCCAGATATGTTTCATCACTGAACTCCTGATGCTCAGCATCTGCTCTAGGCACTGTGCCAGGGTACGGCAGAAGAAGGCAGGGCCTCTACAATCCAGAGCCAGCCAGAGACACCCCGAACAGGTCTCTCCACCAGGACCTGGATGCCTGCACTCCCACCGCCACATTAATGCATCTGCCTTCCATTAAAATGCAGATGTTCTCTACAGAGATACCCAAGGGGCTGTACTCGCAAAAGCACCAGCTTCCATAAGCTGGTGGGCCTTGAGCCCACAAGCTTGGGAATTCTCTCAGAGCAGGGCTGTCCTCCACCCTTCTCTTTCTTTTCCCTGTGAGCACAGCGTCTAGACCACCACTGTCCAATTAGAATGGAATTCAAGACACATACATCATCTTAAAATTTTTAGTAACCTCATTAGGGAAAGTCAAAAGGAAGATAAAACTAATTTTATCTAAGTGATCATTTCAACCTGCAGTCAGTATTGAACAAGTCATTAATAAGGTATCTGCATTCTTCTCCCTCCATGCTAAGTATTCAAAATGTGGTGTGCAGTGAGAATGGCACATATCAAAAAAAACAGCAAGAGCAAATGTTGGCGAGGATGTGGGAAAAAAGGAACTATACTACACACACTGCTGGTGAGAATGCAAACTGGTCCAACCACTATGGAAAGCAGTTTGGAGGTTCCTCAAACTACTAAAATGGAACTCCCAGCAATCCACTTCTAGGAATTTACCCAGAGGACACAAAAACCCTAATGCAAAAGGACACCTGCCCACCTACTTATCACGTCACTTTTCACAATAGGCAAGTTATGGAAACAACCCAAATGCCCAAAAATAGGTGACTGGATCAAGAAGATGTTGTATATATACACCGTGGCATATTATGCAGCAATCAAAAAAGATAAACTCATGCAATTCACAGCAACATGGATGGAGATAAAAGGGATCGTGCTGCGTGAAATAAGCCAGAAAGAAAAGGAAAAATATCAGATGGTGTCACTTATAGAAGGAATGTAGAGGAAACAAACAAGGAACTAAGGGAAAAAATCAATTACAAGAAATTGAAAATCAAAATCAACAGACAACTATAAGTCTGAGACATTCCTGAGGGGAGAAGGAAGGAGAAGGAACAAAATGGGTGGGAAGTCCACAAGGGACTATGGTGATGGTGCACAGGTGAATTGGTGATGGGAATTTCACGGGGATGAGAAATAGACACTGAATAAAAATGAAAAATAATGTAAAATACATATAAAATTAAAATTAAAAAAACGTGGTGGTGTGAACTTACTCTCATGGCATCTCAATTCCAACCCACCCCCTTTCAAGGGTACAGTAGTCATGTGGGTCTGGCGGCTTCCACAATGGGAGGTACAGGTTTAGAAGACAGTGGTAGCTCATTTAAGCTTCCTTAATGAATAAGTGCATTCTTTCCCAAGGAACGGACAACCATGGACTCGTTACAAGTATTTGGTATCATTGTGATAGATTTTGTTCTGTGGAAGAGGAAACTGGGGTTTGGAGAATTGGAAGTGAGAGAAAGCTGAAAGGCAACAAGCGTAGTGGACAGAAGGGCAAGAAAACAATTTGCCTGGAAATTTCACAGAATCAAGTTATCCTCCCAGCCATGTTTTGTTTTATTTTTTTTTCTTCGTCATGGGCACCATAATCCAGGGCAGGAGATGTGAATGGGTAGGAAGGTAAGAGGCCAATAACAACATGGACACCTGCGTCCCCTGTCCTCTGTCCTTGGCAATTGTAAGGCGTGCCTCCTGCATTCCACTGTGAGCATTATCCCGACGCTACAAAATTCCCAGGTCTAGACTGTTCACGCTTATTAAGCAAGGAGCAAATGGCAAGAAATATTTATAACACTTCAGAAGAGCTGCCAGCCCAGTTTTTCCACTTGCTGTGTGACCTTGGGGAAGTTACTTTACTTCTCTGTGCCTCTTCTTCCTCATCTATAAAATGGCCTTCATACACACACCCTCCTTAGAGAAGGTGAAGTCTAAACAAAATCAAGGGCTCAACATAGAAAACATTTTTTAAATGTAATCAGTATTTTTGTTAAAAACAGAAATGCTGAATCTTTGATATTTTTCAAAATGGAGGAAAATAAAAATAAAGACTGTTAGCACTGGTGGAAAAGTTTATTATTTTTTTTAATCTTTGCTTTTAGTTTTTAAGAAAGCGACTTTGAGAGCAGTCAGAATGTACAGGTTGCAGGCAAGACTTCAGTAGGAACTTGGGACTCACCACCTTCTGAGCTCAGATGAGCCCGGATGGGGTGAGAAAAAAAAACTAAGAGGACACAGGTCACCAGGCTCCCAATGGAAAGAGTGAGGAAACCAATACCAGAAAGCGAAACCCCAGTGCAGGTCAGCGCCGGCTGTTCTGCTGGGAACTTCAAAGGGACAGAGGCCACTGGATGTGCGTGGGAACCAGACCCCTGTGCCCTGCTCATGGGCAGTGACTTCCCAGCCTGCTCTCTGCCTGGTCTTGGCCAGTGTCTTCTGTCTCCATTCCTCGGGGTAGACCCACACCTGTGGTTTTATTTGTATTTCAGGGTACGCCTATATCCCATCACCTAGGCCTCAGGGCTCTACCCAATTAAGAAGAAGTCCCCACCCCCTTGCAAGACTGGGAACACCTGGCTTCTCATCCTGCCCAAGAAACATGCCCCAGCCCCCACCACAAATGTGACTTGTTTCAATGTAGTTAGGAGGTGGCTCTGGTGACCACAGTTGACCTCCACCCTGCTTGGTGCCTCTGCCCCTTCTCAATCCTTATAGACACCTATGGAACCTCCACAGAGGCACCGCCATACTTTCTCCATTCCGCCATGTCTTCCTGACACTGGGAAGTTCCAGGGGATGATGGTGTAATTACAGAGAGCAGCTTCAGAGAACTAGAATCAACTCCCCATTCTAAACCATGTATAAACTATGATGAAACCTGCCTGCCCCGCCCCTTCCCTGGGGTAGTAGATGAGAATCTGGATTTCAGAATGGATAACTTCCCATAGGGGAGGGAGCCGAAGCCCATACCCATGCCAAAGGACCAGAAATCCAGGGTCCTCCTCATGTGTCCTCCCTCCAAAGGAACAAGACTGGGCATTTGGGCTGGCCCATGGAATGTTTCCTCATACAGATGCAAGCAAGCAGCAGAAATCCTGGTGCCTTTCAAACCAAGACTGAACCGAACTGAACACTGATTTATTTTCATTTATAATTTTTCTTTCACTTGACTTCAGTGCTCATAGAACAAATCTGGGGATGGGAGCAAAATAAATCCCAACCAAATGGAGCTTCCTGTAACTTTGCCTCCATTTCCTCCCACATGTTCAGCAAGGGCTCGGAAGTATATCCACTCAAAAGACATTCACCATGGCAAAATAAATCTAACAATGAAATGCCTGAGAAACACTTTTAGATAGTAAATATAATATTGGTGATTATTTTAATCACATTCTCCCACCAAACTTCTGGGTAATATAACCATCATCACCAATTTGTCACAATTCTTATGTGTTAATAAAATAGTGAATTTTCTCCTAATCCTCAGTCCCATCATATTTTTCAGAGCAAACTTCCAAAGGGAAAATTAAATGGCCAATTGTCCTTGTCAGGGTAAAGTATTGATTCCGTAGCCTGGTGCTGAGCCAGAGGATGAGAATCATATGTGGCTACCACTCTCCAGGAACTCATAACTGATTGGTAAAGACTGACAGATTACATACCAATAACAAGGATCAAGGCACTCCTGGAGATGTGTACATGGCAAGGGGAGGGACTGAAGAAGCCACCACAGTGTGGTGGGCAAGGGTGTTACAAAGAAAAGGTTGATTTTGTCCTGAAAATTATGTAGAAGTTCAAAGGTAGACAAAATGAAGTGCAAAGCCCACACTAACCACAGGGCATGTGCAGGACTATGATGCTCAAGAAGGATGTGAGCTGGGTAAGCAAGGTTCGGGTGATGAAGGTCTGGGCCACTGACAGGTCTGAAGCTGGGAGGTAACGGTCGAAGCAATTTTCCTTTTGGAAATGTCTCTCTGGCAGCATTGCACAAGACTAGTTATGGGGGAATAAAATTAATTGAAGGGACCCATTAGGGCAACTAAGTAAGATATTAAGGATTTGAATTCTAGAAGTAGAGAGGACAATTCAAGAGTTAAGTAGGAGGTAGAATCAAAGAATTTAGTAATCCACTGAAGACAGGGGGCTCCTGATTTTGCCTTAGTTTAGATTAACCTGATTAAGAAAGGAAAAGAAATATTGCTTAAAAATGAACAATGATGTCAACTATATATAAACAAAATTTTAAAACAAAAACAATTTGGGCACATGCAATCTATTTGGGAGGTGACAGACAGCAGGAATCACTCACTGGGATGACCTGGAACAGGTGAGTGAAGGAATGAGAAAAGGGTATGGGAATAAGTAACACACTGCTATGTGTACTAAGTCTTGATCCCATTCAGAACCCTCTCAGACACCATGTAGAATATAATACACAACTGACCCAGAGAGTGAGGAAGCCAGAACTCATATCTACCAACTTTTATCCCTCAATAATTGAGGCTCAGTCCTGAGGTGCTGATTCTCAAGAACTTGTGCCTTGGCCCCAGGCCAGATGAGCAAGTCTTAAGGCCAAAGAAAGCTCTCTGCAAGAGGGGTATAGTATTTGAAGTGAGAAACCATTGGTGTGCCAGAAAGTATTCACTGAACTTGCACATGACCTCTAAAGTGAGTGGAGCAGGTGAGAGCAGAGCACACCAGAACTGGCTAGGTGTCCAGAAGACAATTGAAGCATCATGTCAGTTGCACCCCTTAACAAATTTTTAAGGCAGCTTTAACATGCACTAATCAGACCTCATGAAGGAAACCCTGGATCTTACTAGGTGAGTTCCGTCTGATCATCTTGTATATATTAGTCTGCTGTCCCATGGTCACAGAAGCTCTGAGATACACAGCCAGAATGAATCACTGGTAATAGAAGCATCGAGACTGTAACCATAATGCTCTATATAACTTCTTATGATTAGGATAGTGAACGAGAAGTTTGGTGCAGCATCTGAGAATGTCAGTAACATAAGAAGCTTCCAAATTACGAATTGATTTGGGGTAAATATGGATGTCTCATGCCTGGTGGGAAGGAAGCCAAGTATTGTTTGATACACATCATTTGAGGCTTGGAACTGTCAGATCTGTTTTCTAGATCAACCACACTCTGCTAATCTTCTGAGGATGTTTGGACTTTTTTTTTTGCATTCCTATAGATTCAGTCTCTCCCCCTATTCAAGAAGGTGGCTGCCAAGAGACCTCAAGGGACCATTCCCAAAGAAATACATATGAATGTGAACAGGATTTGTAGCCTTAGAGAAACGTCCCCACACTTTTAAACTTATCTTGGGAAAGATCAGACGTTTCCTACCCACAGATTTGAATCAGGCAAAATCTAAAGTATTTAATTTCCATACTTAGAACCGTAGTTGCCATTGGTACATAATACAAACCATCCCAAGCAGCTGTGATTCAGGCACATACTGATTACAGCTAAACTACCCAGAATTCGAGCTAAATTTCACAAGACAGAAATATGACTTTTTTTTTTTCCTTTTGGTCAGAAAAGATCACCCAAGGAAGTAGCATGACAAAATGTTTCCTGATGCTGTTGGAGGCATAAGGCTGAAACTCAACCTCACACACATCTGTATAAAAATGGACTGAGCAACCCACAAATATCTGAGTTTCTGGCAACATTAACACCCGAGCATCAGCAAGCCTTCTGCCACTAATTATTTGAGACATCTTCTGCTTTGCTTTTATAACATCCTGAGCTGTTTATCAAAGAGGTCATAACATGAGAAAGTATTCGTGCCATCTTTAATAAAGAAAAAATCTGACTGGACAGGGAGAGAAGGAAAAACACTGTTGCAATAGAGCAACAATCAAATTATGTCTATAATGGGCTTTGAATCTTTAGAAGAAAAGATCTACAGTTTAGCACTACAAAGCAGTATTATTCCTGCTGTTATTAAAAACTGCCCTCTAATCCTTCACACATATGTAATACATCTCGTCCACGGATCTCAAAATCCACTATAAATAAACAAGAAGCTACACTTTATAATATCCGGCCAAGGGCACAAAAGAGATGGAACTCTCTGGTCATGAATAAGCCAACACTTCTAGAACAGCTCACCAGCTAATGATATGAAGCCTCGGTCTCATCAAAGCATGGAGGAAAAAAGTGGTTCTCAGTATAGAAAACTCACTCAGTAAATGCATAGATAAAAATAGTTATAGTTCTGCTACAGGCATGTTGTGGAGATTAGTTAATCCATGTAAGTTCTTTCTGATAAAGGTATTTTAGGTATAAATGTCACCACAAACATTAATGCCAATAAATTCATTATAATCCAGAAAGCCTGGGAATTCCAGTATCCAAGCAAAGAAATATTAACTAATTGCCTATCTGCTGCCTTCATTATTATCATTCTGCATTGTTCCAGGATTTACCTTGTAGAGGCAATTTTGAGTCCACTGAAGAAGGAAGAAAGCTGTCAAAAGCTAAGGCAAGAAAACAGAAATCTCACAATGTTTAAGAAGCATATACACTGTGACGAGATGGTAAGGTTAATCCCTTCATTCACTTTGCAAATGTTCACCAAGAGTCACCTATTGAAGGAAGAAATAGTTGAGTGCCAACTTTACATGCCAGGCCTTGTGTTTGACACTGACTTAAAGAAATTAAAATACTACAATACAGCAAAGGTTAGGATTGCTCATAAAGTCTATTAAACCAATCGGTACAATCCAAGGTGACTGTCAATGGGATTTGTGAGTGGGGTTTCTCAACCTTGACACTAACTGACATGTGAGACCAGATAATTCTTTGTTGTGAATTGCAGGATCCACATATAGAAGTGCAATGCAAAGATTTGTTCCCATTCAGTGGGGTTTATTTTTGTTCTGTTTAATGTTTCCTTTGCTGTACAGAAGTTTTTTATCTTGATGTAGTCCCACCTATTTATCTTCTCTCTCATTTTTATTGCTTTGGGGACTGCCACCTCGAAGGCA
>JAGFMF010011643.1:4718830-4747294 GCA_019455555.1 Galemys pyrenaicus | reverse complement strand
AACAAAGCAACAACCCACCAACTGGGAGAAAATCTTTGCACACAACATTACTGACAAGGGACTTATCACACAGATCCACAAAGAACTAACCAGACTAAAGAAAAACAAAGTGAACAACCCAGTCAAAAAAGGGGCAAAAGAACTAAAAAGGCAATTCTCCAAAGAGGACATGCAAATGGCCAACAGGCATATGAAAAATGCTCAACTTCTCTTGTCATCAGAGAAATGCAAGTCAAAACCACTATGAGATACCACCTCACCCCAGTGAGAATGGCACATATCAAAAAAGTAGCAACAACAAATGTTGGCAAGGATGTGGAGAAAAAGGGAACTCTCTTACACTGCTGGTTGGAATGCAAGCTGGGCCAAACATTATGGAAAGCAGTATGGCGGTTCCTCAATCCACTAAGAATGGAACTTCCATATGAACTTCCTAGGAATATACCCAAAAGACACAAAAACACTGATTCAAAAGAATCAGTGCACCCCTATGTGCAGCAGGTGCACCCCTATGTGCAGCAGCACGAGTTTGATCCCTGGCCAAGGAGGGGACCCACATGGTGCAGCAGATCTCTCCTGCCTGACCTACTGCTCCCCTCAGCAGTGTATTTCAGTAGATCTGCCTGTTCTGCTCCCCACTCTGTCTCTGGTGAATCCTCTTCAGCTCCCATGACTCTGTCCTGTACCCCAGCTCTTGTATGCATAAATAAATAAATAAATCTAAAAAAAAAAACTCCCAGAGATTTCACAGTGATACCAAGCCTTGTATTTTCTGCAAGTTCACCTTCCAATCCCTGTCACAGATGTTCCAACAATGTCTGTAGAGTGTCCACTGTAGGACACTACAGACGCAAGCTTCATATGTCAACATTATATTATCTGGGTAATGGAACAATTTTATTGACGTGGGGGAAGAAAATGGGACAGATCTGGATCTGCCCAGGACATATTGTGGGGCTATGCAGCCAGCCATAGGGAAGCTCATTGTTATACCTCTCATGTGAAGGCAATTTGATCTGAGTTGGTGGTCTGATGTATACTGAAAAAAGCCTATGCTACATCCAGTGTAGTGCGGTAAACTCAAAGGACCATAACCAACCACTATCTAAGATAGTTGGGCATGAGTGCCCAACAAAACTCCTTTATTTATTTCTTGGTAGTCCATGGTCATCTTCCACAAGCCATCTGGTTTTTTTACCCTCCATATGGGATTGTTGGAAGCACTGTGGACAGGACATACAATCCCCACTCAGTTCTTGGATAATTTCTCCTGTTTTTTTAATCCTATCCCCCACAATCAGGCAATTTATATTACTTGATCACTACCACTTTTCAATGGTTTGATAGACTTTCAAGGGGTTGGTAAACACATTACTCTCTCAAGGCTGCATCCTTGAAACAATTCCTAGAATGGGAACAGTCGATGAATATACATTCCAAGGACAGGGCACAGAGGCAAGAAGCCTTCAGTAGCCTGGGTCCAGCTCTCAGGTCAACCAGCAAGCACATCCTTTTGATGTCCTCCTCCAACAGGGTCCTGGACCACACTTTGAGAATTTGACAGTTTTGTTGAAACATCCTCTACTGAGGATGCCTTCTCTGACTGCCCAAATCTGGGACTTAGTGCATTTCATTCATTTTACACTACAACTTGTTTAATTTGTTTAATTATTTACTTCTCTCCCTCTGGGAGCATAAAAGATGATAATCATATTGATATGATGGTGGTTATGATGAACTAGCAAAATTTTGTAAATACAGAGTAGTTACCAAAGACATCATGATAAGTTGGTATGAAACAAGATGCCAAGAATGTCAACAAGTCAGTAGGTGTTTCTCTGTCCATAACCATAATTTTCCACAATGATTTCAAAAATTTTCAAAAAATTCTCAAAAGTTGGCTGCACATTGACGTCACCTGAGGAGTTTTGGTGACAACAGATGCCTGGGTCCCAAGCCCAGAGATTGGAATTTAACTGGTCTGGAGTGTGGCCTGAACATTAGGAGTTTTAAAAGCTCCAGGGTGGTTTCTACATACAGCCACAGTTAAGAACTACCTATCTATAACAAGGGAGTAGTCAGAGAGAACATCTTCCTCTCACTCTTAAAGGAGAGTCAAGCTATACATAAGTGAATATACCAATGCCTTCTCATGAATTCAATGGGAGTTTTGTCTGCTGAGGAAAAGCAGATACAGCCCCATAGCCCCTCCAGCTCTAGTTTCCACTGAATAGACATTGCTTCATGGGATGTTGCCTCCCCACCCCCAAGGTATTTCACAGCAGTTGCACAACAGTATGAATTACAAGTGATATGCTTTGACCGTTATTATCTGCTTCCCCATATCTTGACATTTGAGATGTAACCAAGAACTTTGTATCCCCTCGGACTGGTTGAAGGGAGAGATTCTGATTAATATCCTTTCAACTCCCATATGAAACACATGGCTTGGATTAGAGACAAGATGAATGGATTGATACATTGGGAAAGGTCTTCACATTAGACAAACATGACTTACTAAAGCCAGGAATGTCCTGATGATTAAAACTACCCATGTATGTGAATCAACACACCTCCTTGGGGGAGAAGTTCTTTTTAAAAGGTGGTGTTCAAAAGCAAAATCTTCCCTATTGCCAAACAGAAATCATCATTTATCCATGTAATTGTGAACAGTAGAAATTTAATGAGCTGAGAATTCAAAAATAAATTTACCCTGCTCTCTGCTTTGACCACTTAAATTTACTTTCCTTTAAATATTTAACTTAAGAATACAATAATCCATTGCCAAAATTTGTATTTTTCTCCAATGTTAAATTTCCCAGATAACATAAGGATACCAGCTAAACTTAAATTTCAGATAAATGACAAATAATCTTTTGATACGTGTGCCAAAGATTGCCCGGGGTATCCTTATGCTAAAAATATATTTGTTTATCTGAAATTCAATTTTAAGTAAGTGTCCTGCATTTTTATTTGCAAAATCTGTCAATACTAACTACTGTGGATGCCACGTTCTGGAGGCATAGCCTACAGATTTAGAGGACTTTGTTTGGTGGATATTTGGTCAGAAGACATGGTCTTATCACTAAATCAATGTATCGAATTTCCCTGCTAGTAAAAAAATTCTCTCTATAGACAGACAGTACCAACAAGTTAACCTCAATCTGACATGAATAAAAACCGTTTCTAAGTGGTTATAGTTTCTAAAACAGAACTCCATCTACAATAAATGTAATTATTTCACTAAAATTGTTTGCATGTGTTTCTTTTCTGTACCAGGCCATGTTCCTGTACCATCTTAGTTGCCTTCATCTGTTACTGTGCAGACTTTTCTTTGCCCATATCTTTGATTTAAATTTATCATGACACATTTTTAAACAATAGCAGGAAACCTCACTTATGACTTTAATTATAAAATGGTGTTATAAAATTATATCCACATTTTACTTTTGGCAAGCAGGAGTCCTCATTTAACATGAATATCTCAAGTTGGCCTCTGCAGTTCTCTTTGGTTGATTTCAGCGCTTACTGTATGTAATTGATATAAAAACACACGTTTAGGAAGCAGTTATTGGAACTTGTTAAAAGAAGTAGCCACATCCATAAATACTTTCATTTTGCTGTGTAACATGCCAAGAGAATTAATAACATACATTTGGGAATAAGGGGGAATTTTTGAGTTTTTAAAGAAAAACTGATGTATTCTGCTCTTATGTTAATTGTTTGACTAGAGCTTCTTTTCAATTCATACTGTGTTTAATAAAAAAAAGAGTAAACTAGACAAATATGCATCTCTGTGAATACCTGTTGGCATTTAAAAATTCTATTGTCTTTTATCAACAAAAAGCAATAGAAAGATGTCAACATCCAAATAGGGGTAACAAAAATGTCACAATAAAATCAGAAAAGCCCCATGGAAGACTCAAGTTTAATGCAGTTTGAGATAACCTCACTACATTTTAAATTACAAACTTAAAAAAAAACACTAGTGATTCTTTTCCATCAATGTAGGCAAATTTCCGCATTCCTTTGAGTGGAAGGCAAATGTAGTTTATCTCATAAGAGAGCTGCTTCATCAGCAATATCATTTATATATCAATTATATATAAATAAATTTCACTTACATTTTGCAGAACAAACAAGTAGAGGGAGAAAAAAAGAGAATTCAATATATGGTATTTCTAGTCCTAATAAAAGGGGAGGGATGTTCATAGCCCTCCAAAGTTTATTTTTAAAATACTTATGTGATACTTTGATAATTACATGAGCTAATAATATATATGCTCTAGAAACATGGGCAGTATGTCTCAGATAAGAATCTGACAAGCAATACATAAATAAGATTGATATAAAAGTACGCCATGATAGCGCCCCAACTTTCAAGTCATTCACCATCTAACCTGAGTGACACAGCAGGAAATAATAAAGTGTTATATGTATGGTGTGTTAGAGACTCTTAGATCAATAAGGACTAGAAAGAGGAAAGAGTAGTAACTCTAATAATATTTAGATAAACAGAGATTAGGTAAAACATAGCACACGTGGGCACTGGCCATTGGAGATAATACATTACACTGGTGCCAAAAGAGTGGGAATTTTAAAAATAAAACTGATATGAAAAGTGGCATTGGTCATTACAAAACAGTCGGGCTTCTTCAAGAACAAATATTTTTAGGGGAGAAAAATATAAATTAGAAAACTCAAGGAAGTTGGGCCTCCCTGGTGGCGCAGCGGATTGAGCATCGCACTGTGAAGCATCCATGGCACAACAGCGCTAGTTCAATCCCCGGCCAGGGAGGGGACCCACATGGCGCAGCAGACCTCTCCTGCCTTGCCCGCTGCTCCCCTCACCAGTGTGTTTCAGTCCATCTGCCTGTTCTGCTCCCCACTGTCTCCGGTGAATCCTCTCACCTCCCGTGACTCTGGCCTGTGCCCCAGCTCTTGTGTGCATAAATAAATAAATATTTTTTTAAAAACTCAAGGAAACCACATTAACTACTGACTTTCAGAAATGAAGTTACTTAAAAATCAAAAGAAATAATGAGCCTTGAGCCACCAAAGAATATATCGGAGGAGACATGGCCCCCTAAATGGACCAAAGATGCCCTTTCTCCTTTCTCTACTCCTACCTGACAAGCTCTCTCAAAGAGTGGGGAGGGGGCACAGTGAACTACAGTGGAGGGCTACGGGTACCTGAAGAGTACCCTCCAGGAGTGTGATGTGGTAAAATACACCTGAAGGGAATGATCCTGTACCTCTAAATTATATACATTGTTGTAAATCAATTATCTCAAAAAAAAAAAAAAAGGAAATAAAAATAACCCAAAGAAAGGAAGAACACACGAGTGCCACTAGGCACTCAGGCTCCACTTGGGGCTCAGTCGTGACAGAGCACAGGCAGAACTGCCTGGGGCTCTCATCAGCACTGCGGCTGTTCTCACCAAGGGAATCACTCCCCATCTCTCGCCTATGCACTACAAAAAAACAAAGAAGAAGAAGCTGTACCCAAACGCAGAATCAGTATATCAGAGCACACAGACACTTGGGTGGGCAGTTGGATAATCACTTTGTCAGACCATTCCTCTGAGAGACAGGTATGCATACCTTGCTTATAGAAAACTCATTGGGATCTCCCTGGTGGCACAAGGGTTTAAAGTGCAGCACTAAGAAACTATCACTGCAGCACAAGTTTGACCCCCAGACAGGGAGCTGACCCACATGGCGCAGCAGACCTCTCCTGTCTCACCTGCTGCTCCCCTCAGCAGTGTATTTCAGGGGATCTGCTTGTTGTGCTTCCTATTCTGTCTCTGGTGAAACCTCTCATGCCCAACACCTCTGGCTTGACCCCAGTTCTTGTATGCATAATAAATAATTAAAAAAAAAAAAGATTCACCTCCAAAAATACCCAAGCATTTTTATTTTTGTTTTGCTTCTCCTACACATGGTTCCCTTAGTATGCATGAATTAACTATAGTACTTTAACAGTTGAATAGGCAGTAAGTAATATTTTCTTGATATTAACTTATTTCTCCTTAACTTTGTGTAAACAAATCTAGAGGAAATAGGGGTTTGTTGCAGATGCTTTACATTGGCAATTAGCCACCCATTGCAGTGTGGACCTGAAAACAGTTTTATTTTTTAAAAAACTTTCAGTTAACTTTTTACATTTTCAGAAAATAAGTAAAAATATCCATTAGCTATAATTTATACTTACTAATCTTGATAAGTAACTTTTAATATTTTAGAAGAAAAAAACTTGAAAACAGATAAGTAAAATTTTAATTTTGTAATTGTTTACATTGACTTTATACTTTGGTGAAAACATTAAAATCTGCGTACTGACACAATTACATTATTTTTTTTAATTATTTGAACCAATTCTGTTAATTCTATACCAATTTTGTGAAAATCCTTATTGGGAGACAGTGATTTTCTGAACAAAGGCAAGAATAATATGTTTTATAAAAGTAATAATTTTACAGATCTTTATTACTTATTCAAACAAGAATGAGCCAACTTTAGACTACTCAGACACAGCAATAATAATTAAATCCATCATCTTGATATTTTGTCGACTTTTAGACATGTTTGTTAAAATAGGATAGAACATTTTAATTTCATGCACTGTCTTGATTTATCATTTCCAGTTCTAGTAACTAAACTAAATGCAGATTAAACTGACACATATCTTTTCTTACTGTAGACACAAATACATGTTGATAAAATGGAGAAAAGGAAAGAGAAAAAAAAAGGAAATCTACAGATGGAAAAGGTAAAGAAACCAAGTGCAGGTACTGACTCCAAGCCTTTATCAAAATTCTTATATATACTCACAGGTGGAAGGTAGAGTCTTGTCATCTCTGAGAAGACAATTATGATCCTGGCACAGATGAGGCACAGTTCTGAGTTATCTGCATAAAAGGAAATAGAAAAAAATAACTTTTTGGTCTAATAGAGGGTTAAGGAAATTTGTCTTGTTCCAAAATTTTGAGTGAAGTGAGATAGAATTTTCCCTTAAGAAGTTAAAATGTCAAGCCTGAGAAATTTTAGAGCTTATAATATTCAAGTGATGCCAGAATTGCAAGCTGACCATATGATGTAAAAAATCCCAAAGACCTTAGGCAGAGGCAAAACAAAATCCTTGTAGAGGATGCACACAGCACACACACATGCATGTAAAACTTTTGAAACCTTAATGAAGAAAAACTCACACTCAAAAATCACACACCACAGAAGGACATAATCCACCATCAGAGAAATTCAACAATACAACAAACCAGAATACCCGGTCAAGAATTTGAGCTAACAGAATAAAATAAGCCAAGAGATAACAAATAGTAAATATGCTTTTAAATAAGAGCTAAGGGCCTCCCTGGTGGTGCAGTGGGTTAAGCAACGCACTATGAAGCAAGCCACAGCCACTGCAGCACGGGTTCAATCCCTGCTCTCGGACAGGGAGGGAACCCACATGGCACAGCAGACCTCTCCTGCCTCACCCGCTGCTCCCCTCAGCAGTATGTTTCAGTCCATCTGCCTGTTCTGCTCCCCACTCTTGTCTGCTGAATCCTCTCACCTCCCGCGATTCTGGCCTGTACCCCCAGCTCTTGTATGCATAAATAAATAAATCTTAAAAAAAAAAGATAAATAAGAGCTAAGAAAGCAACTATAATGAAAGAACCAAATACTCTAGGTAAAAAGTAACTGAAAGATTTGGAGAAAGAACTGAAATTAAATCTTAACAGGCTAAAATACAGGTTAGTTAAATGCAATGAGAAAAAGGAATTAACAACACAAAGAGAGAGCAGAGAGAATTATCCAGAGAAAATTTTTTAGAATAAAGAGTATGGAAAGGGACAGAAAGATTTAACTTACTTAAAACTGGAGCTCCAGAGAGAGAAAACAGAGGTGATATTGGAGAAGATAATGGCTGAGAATTTTCCACAATTGATGAAATAAATCCTCAGAATAAAACAAAACTTGTAAGCAAAAAAATAAATAAATTCATATCTAGATGTACTTCTTAAATATTATGAGCATAAAAAATAGATATTTTCATAAACTGGAGAACAGAGAGACAAGAAAACCTTATAAGGAAAAGATGGGGAGAAATAAACTGCAAGGAATAATCAGGAAACTCCCCCTTATCGTTAATATGTGGCTAAAGTTAACTATTGCTTTAGAAGTCTATAACTTGCTAATCAAAATTTAAGGTAAGTGTGAAATAATACATTTTTAGTTATTTAAAGTCTAAGAGAATATATTATTTCACTCAAAAATCTACTAAACATTTTTCAGAATAAAGTAACTGAACCCAGAGGGAAAATATGACATACAATTTGTAAGCAAAAAAATCGTTAAATAAGCAGTGACAATAATTAATAATAATAATAGCAAAAATAATTGTAGAAAGTTTGGGCAATAGAAAAATGTGTAATTAAACATAAGACAATAGAAACCTGAAAAGTCAGAGAAGATATTAATCAAGAGCTGATAGTGAGAATTAGTCATTCTAAATTACTAAATTTAGTAATTTGCTAAATTACTGAATTTAGTAATTTACTAAATTACTGAATAGTCAGTGTTCCACCTTGGCAAAACTGACCATCACTCCAAAAGAAAATCTAGATAATTAGACTTGGCTATCAATTGGATATCTACCCAATAATTTATACTAAGGGTTTTTTGATCAGGATGAGGGTACAGAGGTTAATTATATTTGGCTTGGTTAAATCAACTATGCAAGTTTAAATTTTAAGTGTAATCGCTACAACCATTGAAATAGAATCTATACTGTCCAAACTACCAGACTGCTCCTAACTGGAAAAGTAGGCACAGAGAAGGACAAAAATGAGGCGCCAAAATGAAATAGGGAGATCATTTAATGATAAGATTACAAGTGCCCTTATCCTGGCACCAAGGTCATTAATTGTCAAGCCTAACCCACAGTTAGAATATTCAGTGTTCCACCTCGGCAAAACTGAGCATCACTCCAAAAGAAAATCTAGATAATTAGACTTGACTATCAATTGGATATCTACCCAATAATTTATAGTAAGCACCATTCTTAGTTGAGACAAATTTTTCTTTATTTATATATATTTGACCCCGATGGATTTCCCACCACCATTTCACCAGTGCACCATCACCTCTGTCCCCTGTGCTCTCCTCGCCTTCAACCTACTCCCTCCCCCTCCCCACAAGGTGTCCCTGATTTGTCTTTATCTTTTTGTTTTTATTATGTTTTTTTGTTTGTTTCTTTGCTTCTTTGTTTGTTTGCTTTTTATTCAATTCCCTTATATTCCTCCTAGGGGTGAAACTATTTGTTGTTTTTCTATGCCTTCTGACATATTTTGTTGAGCATAATCCCTTCTAGCTCCATCCATGTTTCTATGAATGACTCTAGTTTATCTTTTTTAACTGCTGAATAGTATTCCACTGTGTGTATGTACCACATCTTCTTGATCCACTCATCTATTTTCGGGCATTTTGGTTGTTTCCAGTCTTACCTATTGTAAAGAGTGCTGCAATAAACATAGAGGTGCTGGTATTCTTTTGAATCGGTGTTTTTGTGTCTTTTGGAGATAAACTAGCTATGTTGCCTTTAACTGTAAGAGGGAAAGCAAAGATTTCTGCTATTGTTGTTTCAATTTGACATTGGTCTGGATCTCTTAGCAATACAATAGATGACAAAAGAAATATGAGGCATAAGTGAGAAGTACAATTATATTACACACGATTGCCTCACCAAGAAAATACCTCCAGGGCCTCTCTGGTGGCGCAGTGGGTTAAGCAACGTATTATGAAGCAAACCACAGCCACTGCAGCACGAGTTCGATCCCTGCTGCCGGCCAGAGAGGGGACCCACATGGCGCAGCAGACCTCTCCTGTCTCGCCCACTGTTCCTCTCAGCAGTGTACTTCTGTTGATCTGCCTGTTCTGCTCTCCGCTTTCTGTGGTGAATCCTCTCACCCCCCCCCCACACTTCTGGCCTGTACCCCAGTGCTTGTATGCATAAATAAATAAATCTTTAAAAAAAAAAAAAAGAAAATACCTCCAACTATTAAAAGCTTTTAAATTCAGCAAAACTCCTGTATAAAAATGAATACACAAAAATCAATAGCCTTTTTTAATACTAGAAAGAACAGCCCAATTTAAAAATTGGCAGAGAATTTGTATAAATATTTCTCCAAAGAAGACATAGGCACATGGAAAGATGTTCAACATCTCTTATTACTAGGGAAGTACAAACCAAACCAATGAACTATCCCCTCACAACTGTGAGGATGACTGTTACCCAAAAGAAAGAAACAAGAGTTGAAGAGGGATGTACAGAGGAAGAAATCCTTGCACACTGCTGGTGGGAATGTAAATTGGTGCAGCCAAATGCAAAGCAGTATGGAGCACTCTCAAAAAAGTAAAAACAGAGACCCCCATATGATCCAGTTATTCCACTTCTGGGTTTTTACCTAAAAAAACAAAAACACTAATTTGAAAATATATATATACACCTCCATGTTTATTGCAGCGCTGGTTACAATAGCTGAGAACTGGTAACTACTTAAATAGCCATGGACTGACGAAGAAAGAAGCTGAGATTTGTATATATACTAGAGTATCATTCAGTTATATATTATACATGCATGTGTATGATGACTATATAGAGATGAATATATGTAAAATTATGTATGTATGCATGTACAGTGATGAAATCCCACCATCTGCACCAACATAGATGGACCCAGAGAGTATTATGCTTAGTGAAATAAGTCAAAAGGAGAAAGACAAACACCATATGCTTTCACTCACATGTGGTATATACAGAGAAAACAAACAGATGAACTAAATAAAACCAAAATAAACTTTTGGACCTTTTTAAAAAAAGAAAAAAGACAAACCCAACATAGAACACATAGCTCTATATTGCTAATAATTTAAATTTCAATCTAAACAGGAAAAAATGAATTCTATCTGAATAAAAGACAGATATAAATCCAAATCTTTTTAAAAATCAGAATACAAGATAAGAAAATATCTTTATGACCTTCAGGTAGGGGAGGATCTTTTAAACGGCACACAAAAGCAAAATAAAGATAAAGACTGATTCATCTTTAATGCATTAAATACATTAAATTTTTAATTCATCTCAGATAAAAATCATTAGCAAAAGAGAAATTATAAGCTGCAATCTAGAAAAAGCTCCCACATATAAATAACATTGACAAAGGACTAGTACTCAGAATACATATGCAGCACTTAAAAAAGAGAAGCAACCAGTTAAAAAAAAAAAGAGCAAAAGATCTTAAAAGACAGGGCCCCCCTAATGAGGGTTTTGTACATACGGGGAGCAATAAGAAAAAGGACTCAGACATTGGCATTCACCTCATGAGTGACAAATGCCGTTCATCACCAGTCTGTTTCTAGAATGAGCCAATTACGTGGATTCTGGAGTGAGGGCTGATGCCCACAAATGTTCTGGATTTCAGCTACCAGGAGGTCTACACATACAACACACCGTATGGGGTCCAGTTGTTAGCAAGCTGAGAAAAGACCAAGCCAGATGGCAAGCAGCGTCAGGGAGGGGCAAACTCGACTGTGCTGACTGGCTACTTTATGCCTGTGCCCCATACAGTGCTAGGCACTCACAAGGAAAATGTTAGAGAGTGAAGACCATTTGCCAACAAGAGGGCTTTAGCCAAACTGTAAAGCCCGGTTCTTCATTCTACACATGCAGGACACCATGATCTCTTAAGCTGATAACCAGAGCCATTTCCCTGGTTACCAGAGAATTGCAGGGAAAAGGACAGTGTGTGCAGATCACCCAGGGCATTTGGAAGGAAGAAGTCACAGGAGGGTGTGTGTACATGTGCTAAGTACTTTTCACACATTCACCATTTTTAACGAATCTTCGATGCCTGAGCATAAATTTTTTATCAGTAAGATAAGTAAAAATCAACCTGGCTAAGGGAAATCCTGTTGAAATGTGTTTCTCAATCACCTGGGGAGACTTAAAAACTACTGAAGTCTGGATCCCACCCCCAGAGATTATTCTGATATAATTGTCATGGCCGTGGCCAGGATATTAGAAAGTTAAGTTCTTCAAGTGATTCAAATGCACAGGAAATTTTATGAACTTTATGCTGCTGAACTATTCCAAAGACTAGCTTAGCCAGCTACAGGGTCTTCTTCCTGTTCAGTACAGAAGCAGTATAATGGATCTGGACCTAAAGTGGCTTCTTTTGCTGGCCTTATGGTTGACTTTAAAGATCTACTTTGATTGAAATTCTTTTTAACATCTCCAGCAACTCTAAGTTCACAATTCTTTTCATCACTCTGAAACCCGCAAAGTTTGAAAATGAAAGTTTTTGATGGCAAAAATCTAAGTTCAGCTGATGTGAGACTATGGATAGTTTTCATTCAGCTCACTTAGTATGAATATCCTTATGTTTCGCTACAGAAAACTTGTATCCTGTAACAGATTGCTGCTTCAGTATATGCAATATATATTTACCATAATAACTTTCTAAAACCCAAGAGTTTCAGATAAAAGGAGTATTATGACACATCATTCTGGGTGCAAACAACAGAACAATAAATCAAGATGTGACCCTAAGCCTTAAATAACTCACATGAACAAACAACTGTATTGCAATATGGGTATTTTGTCAAGGCCAGGCATGTAAAGCTCTCTGGAAATACAAAAGAGGGAGCAATTACTTCTAGAGGAAGGTGAAGGTCACAGAAGACATGGCATTTATGCCAGACCTGGGAGCACAAGGAGGGTTTGCCAGGTTGAGACCCTCAGGCCAGAGGCAACCATTCACACACAGACTTTATTTCAGGAGATACCAGTTGGGTGGAACATGTGGAGAGGAGTGGTAAAGACAAACTTGGGAAGAGGGGAGTCCCAGGTTCTTAAAACTCCATAAATTAAAGGTTTGGGATTATAATCCAGAAGTTCTAAAACTTAAATGAGCATAAGAATCACTAGGGAATCCTGTTAAGCTCCCAGTTCAGGAAGTCTGGATTTTTTTTTTTTATTTATTTATTTATTTATGCATAAAAGCACTGGGATATAGGCCAGAGGTGTGGGGGTGGTGAGAGAATCCACCACACAGAGCAGGATGCAGAACAGGCAGATTGACAGAAACACACTGCTGAGGGGAGCAGCAGGTGAGGCAGGAGAGGTCTGCTATGCCATGTGGGTCCCCTCCCTGGCCGGAGGCAGGGATCGAACTCATGCTGCAGTGGCTGCGGTTTGCTTCATGATGTGTTGCTTAACCCACTGCGCCACCAGGGTGGGCCCAGTCTGGATTATTTTGTAACTGGAGCTTCTCCTTTTCTAACAAGGCCCCAGGAGATGTGGCACAGCTGATATGAGTGACACATTTTGAATATAGGTTTGTTTCCCTTGCTATCTGGGAGCAGACTATTCCTATTTGGTATGATTTGGTGGGTTATTTCCTAAATCTGAGGAAACTACTGCCATAAATTCATATGAAAAATTTTTGAGTGTTCCCAGGCCCATAAAATAACCTACCAAGTCATACCAAATAAGAACATTCTACTTTCAGAAACAAAAACCAAAAATGAAATGACAAGGACAAACTGGGGACACTTGGTGGGGAGGGAAGAGTGAAAGAGTGGAGCGCAGATGGGGGCACGGGGGACTGAGGTGATGGTGCACTGGTGTTACAGTGATAGGGAATACATGGGATTACAATTGATGTCAAATATATGTAAATTTAAAAAATTTATATTAAAACCAAAAAAAAAGAAAACAAAGTAGGCTGATCAAAAGCAAGTCTGGCCAAACTCCTCTTTCATTTTTTGAAAAAAAAAAAAAAAAAAAAAAAAAACATTCTACTTTCAAANAAAGTAGGCTGATCAAAAGCAAGTCTGGCCAAACTCCTCTTTCATTTTTTGAAAAAAAAAAAAAAAAAAAAAAAGAACATTCTACTTTCAAATAGTGGGAGAAGCCTACAGCAGGCTCTAGCACTGAGCTCCTAAAACAGTATCCACTAGTCACATCTGCTAGTTAAATTTAAACTGAATTATATAAAATTAAATAAAATGCAAATCTAGTTCCCAGTTTTACTACCCACATTTCAAATTCTCAACTGCCATATGAAGTTGGTAGCTACTGTATTGGTCAATGAAGAAACAGAGTATTTCCACCATCACAAACAGCTCCTTTAGTCAGAGCTGATTCTAGAAGACTAAGCTGATTCTAGAAGACTAAGATTTATTTATTTATGCATACAAGAACTGGGGTACAGGCCAGAGGTGAAAGGATTCACCAGAGACAGAGTGGGGAACAGAACAGGCAGATTGACAGAAAAACACTGCTGAGGGGAGCAGGGTGAGGCAGGAGAGGTCTGCTGCACCATGTGGATTCCCTCCCTGGCCGGAGGCAGGTATTGAACTCATGCTGCAGTGGCTACTTGATTTGCTTCATAGTGTGTTGCTTAACCCATTGCACCACCAGGGAGACCCTGAGTGTGGCTCACTTCTAATGAATGAACTGTGACAGAGATGCAGTGTGACTTCTGAGACTCAGTCATAAGAACTCTCTCCCTCTCTCACTGAAGGAAACCAGCTGTTATAAGTATATTTAAGCAGCCTGACGGAGATGCTCCTGTAGTGAGAAACTAGCTCAAGCCAACAGTCATGAGACAGAGCTACTTGGGAGGAGATAATCCTTCCGTCCCTGTCAAGAGCACTGCTTCCCCAGATGACATCTTGACTGCATCCAAGAGAGGCTCCATGCCAAAATTTCCCAGCTAAGGTATCCCCAAGTTCCTGACCCATAGGAATCATGACATAATAACTGTTGTCTTAAGTTACTAAATCTTGGGGCAATTAGTTAAATAGCAATAGGTAACAAATATACAACTCTAAGCACTTTGTGTATTTTAACACACAATAATCCTTGACTAGGTCATATCATCTTATGCCCATTTTACAGACTGGGAAAGACCAAGGCCCAGAGAGGCTAATTATATTATAGTTTATACCACTAATGTGCATGGGAAAGGGAATCCAAACCCAGGATTTGGGTCAGAATCCAGTGTCTTGCTCTCTACCATAATACTGTTCTACCTCAGATAAGTTACAACACATCTCTGGCAGCAGCAGGGAGGACAGTTTTAGGGAACCACCTGAGAAGACGCCTTCATCACATTCCGGCTACAAATTAGGATCCCGTGGGGACTTTTTACGAATGCACATGCCCCGCCCAAGATCCACTGAGGCATGATCTCTGGGGTGCAACCGAGCCCTGTTAGTCTTTAAAGTCTATCTGTTGATACTAATGTGCACCCAGGGTCAAAAGCCCCTGGTACAGCATCACTATCCACATGTGGGCCCAGGAGTTTGTGAGAAGCCTAATTTATATTTCAAGAAGGTTTCCCAAGGGCTTTGTATCACGTTAAAATTGGAGAAGCATGGCTGTAATCCTTCCCCTGGACCACACCTGGCGACAGGTAACAACAGAACATCAAAAGCGTTGGCACATGTGGCTTTGCTACAGGAGCTGCAATTGGGTACACAGAGCAGGGAAAACTAAGCTTAGCATTTTATGAAGCAGTTCTTCAAAATAAGAAAAGGACAGGAGGAAAGAAAACTGGAAGAGACAGGTGGGAAAAGCAGGCGAGAACAAATAAATTCTCTCAGTGTCAAAAAGAAATATAGGCCTCCAGTTGGGTGATCAGTAAAAATTAGGGTGTCAGAGAAGGACCAGCCTTAGAAGACAAAAATCAAACAAGACAGCAAAATTGCCTCTCATTGGTTTGAGGCCAGGAGTAACACTATATTCACTGTATGGCTTGGGGGGGGTTTGTGAAAAGAATATGAAAACTGCATTACTCTAGCCTAATCCATCTACAGTAAATTGTGTGGCAGCAAAAGTTAACTATTTAAAAGAAAGAGGAACCAAATGTTTTACATTTTCACTATTCAGTTACCAGCAGTATCATTTCTGTGACTTGGGGCACCAACCAAGCACCCTGAACACAGGACATGAGCCTGTGAGGTGCCACAGGACTCCACAGGTACCCTGCTCCCACAGTTCAGAATTCCTACTTCGAACACCTGAGACTCTGCCCCCCAGGTGGACTCTGGAGATGAATCATGCCAGTCCCTGAGGAGGAAAAATCAGAACTGTAGAATAAATGTCCCTGGAAATAATCCTTAACCATTTGGTCATGGTTGGTTAGATTAATGCCCCTGATGTGCTTGCCCCTTGGGTAGAACCACTCTGAAGTGGGTGTCCTACACAGTTTTCCAGTATCTTCAATAGATTTGAGCCCAGGTTGACTTGTCAATAACCTGTTCATGAACGCATCCTGTGCTGGCTTCCTTCCCATCTCATTCCCACTTTTCCCACTGGGTCACTTACAAATAAGCACCTGCTCGAGAGTGGTCAGTCTTAGAGGCTGAGAGACATAGATCTGGAGGAATATGATCTAAAATTATGTTCAATAACCATCAGCATTTGATTAGGTGACTTAAATTCATGGAAGAGAAGGGACCAAAAGAAAAAGAGAAGAAAGTCCAGGAAAAGAAGCTCTGTTTGGATGGACTTTCAGAGGTAAAATCAGCAAGTGTGCTCAGACCTCTTACTGGCAGGAAGGTTGGAGACAGAAGGTAGTCAAGGATGGATAGAGAAGATGGAATCAAATTTTTATAATGATGATCTTCCCCCAAGAAATTCTCAAAGGTTTTCCCAATAGCTGTCCCCCTAGAATAACTATAAAGAAATTCTTTTGTTAAAGGTATTTTAGTACAATGAGATTAAGACATGGGCATTCTCAGGAAGCACATAGAAGTAGACCCCAAAATGAAACCTCAGTTCTAATGGTGATGGCATGTTGAATGGGACTTCTCCTTTTGTTTGGAACTTCAGTGGAAGGTCCAACATTGAGAACTACATCAATCGGAATGAGCAAAGTAAAACTGCAGTAACAGTCAACCTCAAAATCTCAGTCCTTTTGAACAAAGGTATGCTTTTTGTTTTTACACACATACTAAGAGAGATTTGTAAGGGACTGGTCCAGGTCACTTCTTAGGAACTAAGTTGACAGAGGTACCATCTTTATGTGTGTGATATCTCAAAAACAAGCCTACATGCTCTTCTGTGTCGGAAAAAATAAGATTGGGAGTCAAACACTTGTAATTAAATGCATCCATCCAGAAATGAAAATCATGTTTACTTCTCACATTTCATTGGCCAGAATGAGTCAGGTCATCACACCTGACTTAAGAGGATTTTTAATTATCCATGAGCCCTGCAATAGAGATGACGATATTTAGAGAATATGAGTCATATCACCCCCAATCATGGCAGATAGAATAATACTCCCTATAATGCCCCTGTCATAATCCCCATAATCTAAGAATACATTCCTTTACATGGCAAAAGGAATTTTGCAGGTGTCATTAAGAGTCTTGAGATAGGGAGATTATCCTAGATTATCCCAATAGCTCCACTATCATCCAATGTGATAGGATGAAGTGAAGAGGAAATCCCAATAGAAATTCTCAGAATGTGGTGTCAATGAGATAGGCTGACCTCTAACTCCCTAGCAGAAAGGAAAAATTAGAAGGTCCATTTCATCCAGCCACTTGGCAAGAACATGTGAAAAAGTTCTTAGGAGGACTTGATATATGTAACCAGAAGTTAGAGAATGTACAAATAGAGATTGTTGTCTGCTTCCTGCCAAGAGAAATTCACATTTGGGATTGGAGGAGAAGGGAAGTGGAGAGGAGGATAAGAGACTGAATGAAGCTGTCTGCAATGAGCAAGGCAGAGAGAGGAGTCAGTATCGGGTAAGTTCCAGGTGATCTTTTTGTGGGGTAAGGATGTTTGAGAAAGTTGACCAAGTTGATGATATAGAAGATAGCCAGGTTCAAGGCATCTTACATTGCCCCCACAAAAGGGCTGCCTTTTGGGAAAGAAAAGACTGTGCAGGATACGTAGCTGGGAGAGGGAGTGCAGGAACTGAGTGGGGGTACAAGAAGATCAGGAAGGAGTCAATCAGCAGCTCCAGGAATGTGAAGTGCAAATTCCCCAGGAAGGTGAGCCACAAGAAAGCCAGCATTTGAATACCACCATAACAGAGGACACAGCAGCCAGCAGGTGTCAGACAAGAGAACTACACGGAGCACCCCAGCACTAAGTGAAAATAAGACTAGGAAAAATGGGAAGCATGGATAGGATGGTAAAGGAATCCTTCCCTCTTAAGGATTATGCTAACAAAGTAAGTCAGAAAGAAAAAGAAAACTATCAGATGATTTCACTCAGAGGAGGAATATAGGGAAACCAAACAAAGGGTCAGGAAAAAGACAAAACATGCAAATTGACTACAGATCTGAGGCATCCAGTAGGGAAGGGAAGTGAGAGGGGTCAAACGGGAGGAAAGAGCACAAGGGACTGTGATGATGGCTCACAGGTACTATGGTCATGGGAGAACTATGGGGAATGCACCTGGGATAGAAATCAAATATATACAAAAAAATGAACAGCAGTATAAGCAAATAATTTTTTTATTTTTTATTTTTTATTAATATAAATTTTTTAATTTACATATATTTGCCATCAATTGTAATCCCCATGTATTCCCCATCACCATCTCACCAGTGCACCATCACCTCAGTCCCCCATGCTCCCATCTTCCCTCAACCCTCACTCTCCCCCTCCCCACCAAGTGTCCCCAGTCTGTCCTTGTCTCCTCATTTAATAATTTTTTTAAAAAAAGCAATCCTTCCCCTTTTCCTGATCCAAGCTTGATTTTTGAGACCTGAGCTATAGAAAAAGAACCTATATTTAACCAAATGCAAGATTGAAAGTATTGATTCAATTCAGATTATGTTTTAGGAACACAAAAATGAGAATTTATTTAGAGATAGAAGTGAACAAAAAGCTGTCATGGGTTGAGAAGAGGTGAAAGAAATGCAAGAGAATAGTTGAAATCAGTGATGGAAGAACACACCCATTTCCTGGTCTGCCTTCACAAATTAGGCCCAGTCAATAATCAGCTCTATAAGCTAAAACAAAAGTATTCAATGAGTTCCTGTTAGCCCATTCTTCTCTTTAGGGGAGAAATCTTGAGTGAAAAATATCAATTACTATTTTTCTATTCTATATGCTCACAGTCTTAAGAAAGTAGCTTTTTTTTCAAGGTTGGTTTTATAGGTATCTAGCATCTCTTATTTATAAATAGCAGCACACTGAACTAAAGGTGGCTTAAACAAATGTGAACATTTATCATCTTATGTAAAGTTGGGGCAAAAGTGGGGCATCTCCAGGACTCATTAATTCACCAGTTCAATGACTTCACAGCCCTCAGAATCTGAAAACATCTTAGCATCTCCTCATGATCACAAAATGGCTGCTGAAGGTCCATCATTTTCTCACTGGCAATGTTCAGAGATAAGAATATAAGTATCTTTTCCTCTGGTCTCTTTAAGATCAAAGAGACATATCTAAATGCCGTTCAACAGACTTCCCTTAGATGCCATTGACTGGAATTGGGTTACATGTCATTCTTAAACCATTCACCAGACAGAACAATGAAACTCCCATGACTTGGATTTAACAAATTTGACCTTTGGTGCCAGAATAGACTGAAGTCGTCTGATACATCAGTAGAAAAGCCTCTTAAAATGGAGAGGAAAGAGTGAGGGTTAATAGGCAATCAACACACTATATATAAAGATTATGTGTCTTAAAGCTCAAAGAGGTACTATCTCAGGTAAGACTTCTAGATTTACTGCAACAATACTCTTGGGAGAAGAAGAGTGGAGGAAGAAGGATAAGACTAGTTGTGACACAAGGAAGAGGTAGTTTCATCTGACTTTACCTTCAGCCTGATTCCATGCAAAGCCCTGGATCATAAGGCATATCACAAGATTGGTTCCTACCATGAGGCACAGGCGTTGACCTCTGGCACGCCATTTTGAGTGAATCTATAGTTCAGGAATTACTGTTACTCTGTGACATGGTGGTGTCCTTCTCCAGGGGATAATTCTCCGGAGAAAGGAACTGCCCAGAGTCATTGGCAGCAAACACACACAGCATCTGGGGAGGTGTGTGCAGGTCAGTAAAGGGAGGGAAAAGATCGAGGCCACCAAAATGCTGTCACTAGAAATGAGCTGAGGATTTAAACTAATACAGCCTCAGAACGGCAGCCACCCCAGGAGGTCTGGGTCACTCTGGTGTCTCCCCAAGCAGGACGATTATAAAAAGTGTGGTCACCCTGGGCCACTCATCAAATACATGTGCTTCCTCTGGAGGAGCCCAAACGTGCTAGTATATTCCAGGGTCCCGCATTCAGCTCCCTGTGTACTGCCTGAATTTCAGGTATGGCAGAGTCTTTGCAGGACAAAGAATGCAAGATACAAACATTCCTATAATTCTATTCTGCCCTACCTCTTCCCTCAGCTTCCTCTCAAAGGTATTGCAAGCCATCGCACCAGGAAAATTTCAAGGAGTGCTGGTTCTGGTTCTCCTTGTGGGTCTTAATGCTCCATCTTTAAGGTGAAGGGAGCATCTGATCATGGAGAGTGGCTTGTTTCTACTTGGTGACAACAACCAGCAGTGGTCACCTGAATCTCTAGAGCTTGTGGCCAGTGTCATGCCTACAGTATATCATTCACCCCACAAACTTTCAACCAACTTTCCTTGGCCAACACTGATAGGAAAAGGTTAAGCAACCACCACTTCCAAATTGCACTCCAGATTTCCTCTGGGTCGAGGAGAGCCGAGTTATAACAATTCCCCTTTTTCACTAGAAATGGAAACACTTTAAAGGAAACCAGGACAATGAACAAGTCTTTCCAAATAATCTATTTTAAAAATTATGGGTGGAATTGCAATGTACAGATTAATTTCCTCTTAAAATATAGCCGGATTTCCAAAGCAAAAGAAAGGAGGCCTGAACAAATCAATTTTGGCAGAAGCTAAAAGATTTGAAACAACTTGAATATCCTGACTGCCTTCTACAACAGGAAATGGAAAGAATTCTAGAGCCCACCAGCAATTAATATTAGAGAAGGCGGTGCTTCTAATAAGCAAGCATTTGAAACAAAAATAAATATTTTGTCTTATGTCTTCACTTCTGCATTTCTCTTATCCCCTCTCTATGTCATAAATTCTTTTCCAGGAAGGTTTGACGCAGGCTCACCCCTATAGATCCATGCCTTGCACACAGCAGGCACGCAACCAACCTTTGTTGAATTTATGAGTAAATAAAATCAGCAGAAATTCAGTGGAACCATTTGTGGTCCGCTACCAACAAATCACGACCCAACCAAGATAATATTAGAACAAATCCTCTTAGCACTTTAGCGCTTTGTCTTTAAACGGGTTGCTAAAAACAAGCTAACATGACCGAGTCTTTAAGAGCAAAATGTTCCCTCATGAACATAGATGGAGCTGGAAGGGATGATGCTCAGCGAAGTAAGTCAGAAGGCAAAAGAAAAATACCAGATGGTTCCTCCCCTAGGAGGAATATAAGGAAAACAAATAGGGTCAAGGAAAGGAATAAGAACAATAATAATAATAATAACAATAAAGATACAACAAAAACCAAAAATGAAAAGACAAGGTCAAATTGGGGACACTTGGTGGGGAGGGAAGAGGGAAAGAGTGGAGGGCAGACGGGAGCATGGGGGACTGAGGTGATGGTGCACTGGTGAGATGGTGATGGGGAATACATGGGGATTACAACTGATGTCAAATATATGTAAATTTTAAAAAATTATAAATAAAATAAAAAATAAAAAGTTACATACTAAGAAGGAAAAAAAAAAATGTTCCCTCATGGACAGCAGTAACACAAACGCTGAGGGTAGAGAAATTCATTATGCAAGGATGCCCCCTACTGGGAAACACTCTTTCACTATGCACAAAAGGTAACTGCATTGACTGCCTGCCATTCACATCTCTCACCAGAGAAAAAGGCTGAAGAACCTCAGCCAGCAACTCCTACCAGTCAAAGGACTTGCAAAGGACAAAATTCCATTATTCTCACCTTAGAATCATTTCCAAAGCATAGGGGTAAAGCAATCTCGGAAGACAGACTGGAGGAAAAGGGGTTCAGCAGTCAGGCTATTTCGTGTGTGCCAAGTTTATTCCCACCAATGCCGTCTTCTTTGCCTTGACTTTCGCAGATTTGTTGAGGCTCAGAAACCCTCAATCTGGTTCTCTGACTGAATCCCATCTACATAAATTATATTCTGACTTGCGTTCATTACCTTTCAGCTGAAGAAGGGTAGCTCACTTCCTCACTCAACTCAATCTCCACAAAGCTAGAAAATGACTGATGAATCCTTAGGTTTTAAAGTCGAGGCAGCCTTAGTTCAGTGTTCACCCTCTCCTCCCCACCACTTCTGTCTCCTCATTCTGGTGGAATATTTTATTATCTTATAAAAGAAAGTTCCTAGGAGACCTCCTTTGACAAAGTTTTTCACATTTCCCTCTGCTTTGCAAAGCTGCCCAGAAATTCTCTTCTCCTAGTGAAACATATGAAGGGTTAAAGGCAGCAGCCCCGCAGTCAGGCTGCCTGCAGAGTGAGTGTACACAGCAAGTGCTAGTGCACAGCACCCCGGGCAGTGTCAGAGTGGGTGCACTTTTGAGCACTGACACACGTTTTGAGTTTCACCAAAACTCTCATGTCCACCCCTGTGATCTGGATAGGAGAAAATAACTGAAGAATAGCCAGCAAGTATTTATGATGGGAACACGTTCTCCTAGGAAAAGAGAGAGTGTCTGTGCAAATACTCACCTGTCCCTCTTCTGCTGCTGACTCCGGCCTGTCCATCCCTTTAGTTCAGATATTTGGAAAAGTGAAGCCAAGAGTTGCATGCAGATCTCACAGAGAAAATGCCTAGCTTAGCTAAGGTAGTTTGGGTTAACATTGCATGAAATTAGTTTTTGGAATCAATAAGATTGTCTGGGAAGTCTGCTTTGGGTTATCCACCCAAAGTTCTCACTGGAATACATTCATTATCTTCATGAACCTCACAAGGTCCAGCCTGACCTTTATCCTCTTCAGGTTCTACACTGGGTTTCATCAGCACACTGAGCATCCAGCCAGGGACTCACTTGGTGGCAGGAGAGGGGTTGAAAAGAATAGTATTATGTCACATAATCCAAGATTCTAATTTCACTGGTCTGGATTATGGCCTGCCACTAGACTTTCCAGAAGCCTCCCAGGTGAGTCTAATGGGTGACCAAGGTTGAGGCAGCTTGTCTCAGAGATAGACTCACTAACCAAGCTCAAGGACATCTTCCATTGACAGTGAAAAATCATCTTCTAGGGAATGAGAAGGCAGGAATCCACAGGATCGCTGCATTCTTCATCTGTCAGCAGATCTATTCAGGGAGCTGATTCTAATCAAACCATGCATGGTGAGGGAGGAATCAATGGCAGTTAGAGGGATCAAAACCCTCCTGTGTGTATAGGACTGGAGGGAGAGTCTTGCAGAGAGAGTTGGATATTTGAAACCCATTGACTGAAGCAGTGATTCTGCTCACTGATGAGCAGCAGAACCCCAGGGAGAGCTAACGTGAGTGCGGAGGTCCAGGCTCACTGAGGTGGGGGAGGTCTTGGTAACTTCGCCAAGCTCCCAGGTGATGCTGATACAACCAAAACTTGAGAACCACTGAGCAAGCTCTATTTGCATCCACCTCTGCTTTAGCAATGCTGATAAGATGGGAAACATTCAAAATCTATTAACTAAAGCCCTCCATCCATAGGACAGTCCTTGGATAAGCACTACTAACACGTGTCTCTTTTATTCTCCTTTCTGACACCTCATAACCAACTGATGCCTCTTCCATCATTGCTAGTCATTAACATGCTCCAGCAGCCCAGTGTCACCTACAAGAGCTTCCCATTTCTAGCCAACACCTGAGCACCTCTCTCTTCTGGTATAAGACTTTAACTCAGAAAAGAATCTGAATTTCTTTAGCTCCAAGCCTTAGGAGACATCAACCACAACAACAAATGGTAGTTAGCTGCTACTCTTTTGCCAAGCTGGGTTGAACCTGAAAGCAAAGCTGGAAGAAACCAACAGTATAGAGTAGGGGAGAGGAGGTCTGTGAGCAAGCCAGGGATGGGGGAAGCATCAGGATGAAAACAGCTAGAACAAAAAAACAGTGAGGTGTCCTCACTTCTTTGAAAATATAAAACTTGGGCCTCCCTGGTGGCGCAGCGAGTTGAGCAATGCACTATGAAGCAAACTGCAAGCACTGCAGCATGAGTTTGATCCCTGCCACTGGCCAGGGTGGGGAACCACATGGCGTTGCAGACCTCTCCTGCCTTGCCCACTGCTCCCCTCAGCAGTGTGTTTCAGTAGATCTGCTTGTTCTGCTCCCCACTCTGTCTCTGGTGGATCCTCTCACCTCCCGCGACTCTGGCCTGTACCCCAGCTCTTGTATGCATAAATAAATAAATCTTTAAAAAAAAAAGAAATTAGTTTAAAAAAAAGAAAATATAAAACTTTTGCAAAGAATGAAAAGCTGAGTAATTCCATTGTACTTTGGCAAGTTACTGCTTTCTGAACATGTCCTCATTTCTTCACATCATTTGAGAGAAAGATGCTCAGTGTGGAACTTTATAGACGAAAATATAAAGCAAATGGACATCTTTGATTGGCACAGTCCTCCCTTCTTATCCTGTCCTGTTACAAAGCTGGGAAGGCCAGATAACATGTGGGCTCTGCAGCCTCCCTGCCTTCTGGGGTCCACACCCCGATGGCTATCCCTCTCTGTCTTCCAACATTATCTCTCTCTTCCTAAAACTTTCTCATCAATAGTAAAACTTACCCTAACAGAATATGCTATATTCTACCATTTTTTAAAAAAAAGTAAAAATGACTCCCTCCTGACTCCTTCCAGCTACTGCATGAATGCTCTCAGTATCCCTCTCTCCCTCCTTCCCTTCTTTTTACACACAGTATTCTCAAGGGTTATCTGCACTTGCTGTCACAACTTCCCCACCTCTCATTCTTCATCCCGTTTTCAATCAGACTCTGGTCCATGTGCACTTCTATAAAACTGGCTAAATCACCCATGGCCTCCACATTGCCTTACCTGATGATAATCTTCATCTTATATGACCATTACTTACCTAGTTCTCTTGACACAGTTGCACACTGTCCTTCTGGAAACAACTTTCTCTTACTTCTCTGACACCTGTTCTACCTCCTTCTCCTTTGGCCAATACTTCTCAGTCCCTTCTGCTAGTTCCTCCTCCTCTAAACTTTAAGTGTCCAAGTCCCATGGAACTCCGTTCTCTTGGCAACCTACATTCCTACTGGAGGTGCTTTCATCCCTTCCCATGACTTTAGACCTCCTGTGTGCTAGGCGCAATCCCACAATCCCTCTCCACGGACACCAGATCTATATGTCCAACCACCCATTTGGCATCTACTTAGATATCAGTCCAAATCTGTCCAAAACTGCAGTATTGATCTTTCCCCAACCAACACTCTATAATTAACAGCTTATTGGTCCAGTTAGCCATGCTAGTGGCCTGGGAACCATGCTGGTCAGATCTGTCCCTTGTAAGGTCTGCTCCCCACACTGCTCCAGCCTCCCCATTCCATCCCTGTACTCCTTCACTATGCACCAGCCACCCAGGATTTCTTTCAGAACATTAAACACATAAAGTCTCTCCCCCTTGAGATTTTTGCACTGCTGTTCCTATAGCCTGGATTGTTCCTCCAAGCTAATGATTACTGATTCTTCAATTTCAAATTGAATCTCACTTCTGCAAGCAAACTTTCTCAGAACCTCCATCCAAAATTAAAATTTTTCTGCTTTGTCAGTACATCTACATATTTCATGTTTGGAAAGTTCTCTTCATTTGGGTGGTTACATACTTAGTAACTCTTTCCTTCCTGTCTCAAAATTGGGTTCTACAAACTAATGTTTTGATATTATAATAACATCTTCAACAGTATTCAATGACAGATGAATGAATTAAGAAGATGTGATACATATACATGATGGAATACTATTCAGCTATTAAAAAGATGAGATCTTGTCATTCACAATGGCATGGATGGAAATAGATTCTCTAGGGTGGGTGTGGTGTGTAATGTACATCTGGGGAAGTGTGAACTTATTTCCCTTAATCATATGCAGTGTTACAAACCAACATTACCTCAAAAAAAAAAAGTGAATTCTCTCCCCAGTAAGTAAAAACCAGCAGTACTCAGCAGCCAGCAACTTCCCTGACACTGCTAAGTCACCTCTCAATAGACAACTCCCCCAGCATCTGCAGAGGGTAGATTCCACCGGCACAAAACCTCAGTCAACTTAACCACCATCCAGGGAACCATAGTCTTGTCTTCCCAGTAAGGTCTGAATTCACCCAGAGGGGAAGGAAGACTCTTGCATGTACCATCTCACCGTTAGCAGTACGTGCTCCTTCTGCCTGCTATTCCTGCATTCCCTCCAGTTCTCTCTACTTCTTACTGTCCAATTCCTCGATACTTCAATCTCCTGTTACTAGTAATTTCCTCATTAAACTTTCCAAATTCAAATTCTTGGTGCTTTCTATCTCCAGATTGGACCTTGACTGATAGAAACAGTTTTGTGTTGTCAAGAATTTAACACTAAAGACTCCATTTTATGGCATGAGTCTGTAAAGAAATGACCCTGGGTTGGTACACTTTTAAGTCTTCCACCCAAGTCTCTCTGCTCCAGAAACCTCTTCCAAAGGAAAGATTAACATCATCACCGCAAGCCCACTTCATTTCATCTTAGTTACTTTCTGGATTATTAGTGATAACACATGTGTGCCTTAAATGTAGGATAAATGAAATGAAAGATAAATGAGCAAACACTCAGAAAAGGAAAACTCCGAAGTTACGACATTAGTAAAATGAGCAAAAGAACTCAAACCATAAATCACCATGACTTTGTTCCAGCTGAAAAACAGATATCCCTACTGAGATATCACAAAGTAAAGTTATCTCCAGATGTACAATAGGTTTCCAATGCCCACAGAGAATGATTTAGCAAAAACTTCTTTTATCCTAGACAAATTATATACAAGGAAGGAAAATAAAACCTGACGTCATTGGAAGTACAAGAAACCAAGGTAGGCCAAACCTTGCAAGTGAGAGATTTCCTTTAAAATCTGAGTTGGGACCTCCCTTGTGGCACAAGGGGTTGAGCGCCACACTGTGGGGCTTCTGCAGCCACAGCAGCTCGAGTTCAATCCCCAGCAGGGGAGGGGACCCATATGGCATGACAGATCTCTCCTGCCTTGCCCCTGCACCCCTCAGCAGTGTACTTCAATCCATCTACCTGTTCTGATCCCCACTCTGTCTCTAGTGAATTCTCTAACCCCCACGCCTCTGGCCTGTACCCCAGCTCTTGTGTGCATATATAAATACAATCTTTAAAAAAATAAATAAATAAAATCTGAGTTGCCCTGATAAGTAAATGCCAAGGCAAGAGTAGCCGTGGTAGAGATCTATTAAAGGAAACACCTTTGAAGAATAAAGGGGAAAGGGGCAGGTAGACTCTTCAGATATGCCAGAGATCTGACATGTGAGGAAGGAGAAAAGGAAGGAAGGATTGGGCAGGTAGACCCCAGGCAACAGTTCAGTTCTGAGAATATTTAGAGCAAATCTCTAGGGAGACCCCAAGGCAAAGTTATCCTGGAATCAAATGTCAGGCAGGTAGACTCGCTCAGTCACTGGCTAGGAGCAGCGTGGGAGGCAGCATGGTCTGTACGTGATGGATGCTGATGTCCAGTATCTGAAAGTGGCCATCAGCTCTGCTCCCAGCAAGCTCTCTTGAAGGATGGTAGCCATTGTAGGAGGCATGAACAAAGAACTTCTTTGAGACACTGTACAGCCAAAAAATGTAGTCAGTTTCAATGGTTCATTGCTAAGAAGGCAACAAAATGAATATCTATGACTGGCTACAAATAAAAATCACTAGTAAATGTTCTATCATTTTCTTAACCTCTAGGTGTTTTTTTATATATTGTATCATTTTTTTCCCTCCACCCAACTACCCTGCCCACACCCACCTGTACATTTTAACAAGTATAATACACCCACCATGCCTTTAGCTGCCTTTAGTAAACTCAGGAACTGTTATGCTGACTTATTTCTCATCATTATTTCTCTCTTGATCACTAGATGCCTTAAGCCTTTGAAAATATATTTCAAGTTTCTATCTTTTGAGAAAAGAACCAGCCATTGATGCCAACTGTCTCACGGTTTTGGTCTTTGTGTGCTGGTTTCCACCTTCGAAGTCTTACCTTTCACTTTGTACATTTTTTCCTTAGGAACACACTACTCATTTATTTTGGGTCTTTTTTTTTTTTTTAAAGATTTATTTATTTATGCATATAAGTACTGGGGTACAGGCCAGAGTTGTGGGGGGGTGAGAGGATTCACCACAGACAGAGCAGGGAGCAGAACAGGCAGATGGAC
>JAGFMF010011643.1:4599520-4693184 GCA_019455555.1 Galemys pyrenaicus | reverse complement strand
CCCCCCCCCCCGCCCCCCCCCCCCCCCCCATACACGCAAAAGCCTGAGATCCGTTCCTGGCTGGGAGATTAGACCTGAAAATCTGAAATTACCACATCAATTTCCATACCTGTTTCATTAAAGACTGTATTCTCAGTCCCAGAGCTGACAGTAAAAATTCAGCCAATGTGTATAATATGAAAGCTTCGAGAGGTTATGTTAATGGCTCCGCCTTTTTCCAAATAGTCCAGCTTGCTTTAAAAGTAAATTCTATAGGGAGGACACCTAAGAAAGGAAACATTGTACAAAAAATGAACAATTATGTAAAATATAATATAAATAATTTTTTAAAAGTAAAAGAAAAGTCGGCAGGAAATAAATCCGACAGGAAGGTGATCATCCGGACGGCTGGTGATGTGCAGTGAGCCACTCCAGACTATTGCATACGTGGCCTTGGGCCCCCGCCCCTCCACCCAATTGTGTACCCTTTGGGTCTCTCCCTTCCTGGGATTTGCATCATCGTCTTAGTCACAGATGAGCCACTTAAGTTTCTTCCTTTGGTGATTACAGGTGCTTCAGGCTCTTTAAAGGGAAGCGTTTCTAGCCTGGAGCCCTGAGTATTGTATGTACCTGAAGCAGTAACACTTTAATCACCTAGGCAAGACCCTTGGAACGGTCTAGAACCTGGAAACCTGGAGGCTACACACAAGGCGCAGGACGTCCTCCCCAGCCACGCACTATTAGCCCTTCAGCCACATTTCGCCCTTAAAAATGCGCCTTGCTTCCCAGCCAGCTAGACCTAGCAGGCCCGGGGTTGGGCATGCTGTCGCCTGCCCAGCTGCGCTCCGGCCTCAGCCTCGCCTGCGGCGGCAGCACAGGGCGGAGACAGCGCACCTGGCTCGCGTCGGACCGGGGGTGGGCGCCGCGCCTCCGCTGGAGGTCCCGGGCAGCTTGGCCCTTGTGGGTGCAGCCCTCGCTCGCCGCCGCCGCCACGACCGTGCGTCCCTGCGTCCCACTTCGCCAGCGCCCACTCTGGCTTTTCCTGGGTGTCACCGCCAGGGTCTCTAGGGGCGCAGCCCTCCAAGTGAGCGTCTGAGAGACTGTACGCGACAGGCTCAGGGATAGGAGGTGGGTGCTGAGGCGTTGGGGAGCTGCAGGCTGGCTGGGAGGGAAAGCTGTGATGGGTACCGCTGATTCTAGAAACCCCTGCTCCCTTCCTTTCTGCAGCTCCTTGCACTCTAGCAGCTGTCGAATCAAAAATAATGTCCTCCGCGCGTACGGTGCGCATCAGACCGCAAAAAATAAACTCTCGGTCCTGCATTGAATGCTGCTTTATGGGGTAAAGGGCAGCTTTCTATTTTGCTCACCATACTTGCTGGGGCTACGGCGCTCTGATCTTCCAGGGGGAGTTAGAGACTGTCTTTGTGTCTCTTTCTGCCTGTGCATCTGTCTCTATACCTCTCCCTCTCTTTCTCTCTGTCTTGCATTTTCTTTAAAAGACAGGAAAGGGGTGAGCAACTGAGCTTCACCTAGGGAGAGCAGATCTACTGGTCTTAGCTTTCTTGGTTGAAGTTTACCGCTCTCCTCGACAAGTAACAGCATGCTGCAGATGAGAAGGTCTCTCAAAAATGAAGGCGCACGCAGGATAGGAGAGGAATGTAGGGAAACCAGCTGGTCTATAACTTCGTTGTAAGGGATTCACCGTCCATTGCCTAAATGAGAAGTTTTGATTGCTCAGGTTACGAAAAGACTTGGTGTGCTTCTGAAACAAACTGGAAGGAGTCATCTTAAAAGTAAGGTTATTTTCTTTCTGTACAAAACATGTTATATAACTAATGTTCAAATCATCAAGATTTTGGAGATTAAAGTCAAACAGTTGAGTGCCATGTTATGATTTGACTATGAAGTAGTCTTTATCATCTCTTCACTAGTAAATACTGATGTTAATCAAAATGTTTAATGAAGACTACCAAGAGTTTAGCTTGGGAGATTTTAAGAATTTTATTTCAGAAATATTGGCATGGCAACCCTATCAGGGAGATGTTCCAATGTGGTGGCTAAGAGTTTGGCATGAAAAAGATTTGGATTTCTGTCTGGGCACCACAATCTAAGTTTCTGTAGGACTTCCAACAAGTTGGCTAACCTCTCTTAGCTTGCGTTTCCTAGTTTCTAAAAGGAATTACTGAGAAAATGAAGGAGCTAGCTCAAGGATAGTGTTTCACACAGCTTGTCACCAGTAAGTACCTATTAAGTGAACCTGGGGCTGATGTTATCAGTAGAAGGAGCGCTAGACCCAGGGTCAGAAGCCCCTGCACCTGGCAAGAGACCGCCATGGCCCTCCATGCAGCGACCCTTCTTTCTCATAAAAATATAAGGTGTTCCTTCAGAACTCTTGAATTTGATCAGGCAAATAAAATCTGGCCTAATGTTCAGATTTTCAGTGTTCATCTATTTTGTGTATTTGGAAGTCTGTAAGTCTGAAAAGGTAAGTCTCTTATACTTACAGTTTCAAAGGAATACAAAAGTTATATGACATGGGTGGTTTAATTATTATGAAAAATAGTGTTCCACAAATGTCACCAGAGTTCCTGGCTTCCATATTGGTTTGGATAGGCTGAAGGGAGGAACCGAGTCATGGAGTTAATTTTTCTCTATTAACTGTTGGGACTCAAAAATGTGAGCCACAGACCAATATCTCGCGGAGACTGTTATAACTTCAAAGTCTCCAGCTTCACCCCAGACCTGCTGAATAGAATCTGCACATTAATAAGATCTCCAGGAGGAGTCTTGGGCATTTCAGTCAAAGGAGCTCTTTTTTGAGTGAATTTCAATTTTGTGTGAAGAAGCCTTTCTTGAGAGTTTGAGTGTACTGACCTCTTTTGGAAAGAGGGCTTAGAAAAACATGGATTTCTTATAAACTGTTTTTACAGAATAAAGTAAAAAAGATATAATTACTTAAATAACTGATTTTTATTTTAAATCATAAAGTAACAATGAGAGATAGCATCATTTGCTTAATTTCAAAAATCAGAGCGAGCTGGCATTGATAAGTTACACCAGCTTGGAATTCCAATATTTCTGGGGTTGCCCAATGTGGCCTGCTACCTGATGACACAGAAGCCAAAAACTTTGCCACCACCATTGAAAAAATCTATTTTAATGCAAAATCAGCTGGCAGAAGACTGGAGACTCTCAGGTCAGTCTCACAAGGATGGGGCTCTTGGAAGTATTTGTGGGGTTAACCAAATATAGAAATGCAAGTTGGGAGAATCTGATTGTTTTCTGCTAAATCATGGTGTAACTTGAATTTGGACCCAGAACTGCAACTGACTAAGAACTGCTTGCTTCTGAATGTTGTCCAGCTATGGCGAGTGAGATGTCTTAGTTTTGTCTTCCATGACTGTTTTCAATCCAGGCAATAAGATGTCATGTCAAGGATGGTGGTTACTCTTCTGGGCCTGTATTTGAAACACAGCTTGTCAACTTATGACCTGTGACAACATTTTGGATCTGCTAATTTCTTTCATTCTACTTCTTCCAGTAAAGGGAAAACCATGGGCTTGAAGTTCTCACCCCAACTGCACTTTGGGGAGTGGGCTTTGAAAGTCCTTCACTCCCATTGTAAATCTTTTGCCACAAGTGTGTCCAGAAACTTAATCAATACACTTATTTATCTACATTCATATGGGTATAAACTGGTAGCATAAATACATCAAATATGTGGCAATAATTATCTATATTATTTGGATACCTGTACCTGTAATCTAATGACATCTATTTTATATGTATTTAAAATAAAACTACAGATTACATGACAAAACTAGAATTATTTTGCTATATTCTATTTTCTGCATTTTCTTATCAGAAGATGTTACTAATATAGGAAAATATTAGTAGTACATATACATTTATATTAGAGTTTAATGACATCCTTTTTGAAGCATAATTTGCAAACCACATAGTGCATTGAAATCTACATTTAAAACCTGTGTTTTATTGGATGCAAATTCTACTTCAAAAATTCACTTTTAAAAAGATGTCAAATATTGCCTACTTTGTTGCCTATTGCTAGAATAGTTCAGAGAAGTTCAGAAAAAGTCCATAGGAAGAAAAATGAAGATTGATGCATTACAAGGCACAGAAAATAAATAGCCAAATGGTACTGGGAAGTGAAAAAGATAAATTATGTAGATTCAGAAGACTTGAGATCATTTTTGTAAGGTTTTTGTCTAAGTTAAAATACTAAATATAATACAAGGTGCTGGGAAAGTTTGAAGAGAATGAGAAAAAGACCCAAAATGTGCTTTGCAAGGTGTATTGGCAAGCTCAGTTTCCTTCTCACAGTCTGATTACATCTGCATTTTCATGCAGCAGACGCCTGAATTTGCAACGATGCAATCATCTGATGATTTTGCCACTGGTTCCTGGCAGCTCGTCATCCTAGTGGACATTCCAAATGAAGAGAGTCAGAAAGAAGTGAAGTTGATAGTTTCTGGAGATCTCCATATTGGGGGAGTGATGCTCAAGTTAGTAGAAGAGATCAGTAAGTTACTGTTTGGTTTTTTGGTTTTTTATGGTTTCTCTGCTTCTGAAGTCCTCTCTGCTACATGAAATGACTCACATAGATTATCTGATTTTCTGTCTTACAATCATCCAGTCATGTGCCAGAAAGCATGCCCCTCTCCCCACAGGAAAGTGCCAGCTAATAAACACTTGGTGGGCAAAGTAAAACTCCCCGGTAGTGTGATGCCTTATTTCCATGAGGACCAGGTCCATTCCAGTGGTGACATTTAGGGTGACTTTAAGTAACATAACATCAGACTACTGTTCCAGTTTCTTTGTATTTAATTTTGTCTTCAATTTAAGACCATGGAGGTTGGCTTTTTATATATACTAGGAGATAAAGATTTCTTTAAAGCAAGTCTAAAATACAATATACATGCAAAAAAAAAGTGCACTTAAGTGTACAGACCACTTAATTTCTCCCCCTCAAATGGAGAAATAGAACATTACTTCTTTCCCTGGCCATTTCCCACACCTGACCCCCTGACCCTGTCACTGCCCCATTAAGGGTGACCCCTACCTTGAATTCTAGTACCTTAGGAATGATTTTACTTGTTTCTGGACTGTGTACAGTGGAATTATGTGGAATATACTCTTATGCATTGTGGGTTTTTTGCCTTCTGTCTGAGACTTATGCATATTGTTTTGCTTTATTTTCATTGCTGTATAATATTCCATTGTGCCAACTTTTACCCACTTACCTATTGATGGGCATTTGGATTGGTTCTTTCTTCAAGCTTTTACAGAGAGGGCTGTGATAGCAATGTTTTTTGGTGAGTATATATAGGCATCCCTGTTGGGTATAAGTACAGAGAGAAATTGATGAATAATAGGACTTTTCAAATAGACCAATTTATACTTTAATAACAGCATTGAAAGAAAGATTTTCTAATTTAAAAAGAGACCATTTTTAAGAAGTACTCTTCCTTTAGCAAAACAAATGACTGACTACTGACTCCAACAGTGATGAAAAGATTCCATTTTCATGCCAACACCTTCGATGCCAACATTGAGAAACAAAATGTTGGGCTCTGGTTTCATTGTATACACCTTGAAACAGATTCCAGTCGTGCTGATAAGAGGTAGATTTGGCTGAGAAGAGTGAAACATCAGCACTACCGGGCTTAGATGGACTTTGAGAGCTGTTCCTATTTCCTTGTGATTCAAGGGTGGAAGGATATTGATTGTGGCATAAGGTACATTTCTATTAGAAAAACAATTTTGATTAAATAAAACCAAATGTCCCTGGCCTTCCCGGAAGGGACCACAGCCCTGTGGGCTTTAGGAAAGAGAATTTTAGCATTTCATGGTAAACAAATGTATGTTTCAGTTCTTTCCCTTCTATTTCAGTAGAACAAAGATAAGATTCAGCCTCTGCTTTCTGCCTTCCCCCACCTAAAGTCTTTGAAGAGAAGCCAAGGATTGTTGAACTGTGGGTTGTAAAAGGAGATGGGGAACTAAAGATCAGTTATTTGCTTCCCTTTGGCACACAACGGAATTGACTCAGAGTACACACTCTCAGAGTTAACTTCACTACCTTCCTTTTTTTCTTCCCTCCTAGGCAATTTTTTTTAATCATTTTATTTTTCTTAAGAGACTATTATCCTTAAGCAACAATGGTGGCATTTAACCGGTTTTTTTTTTTCATCGCCTTTTCCATTTCTGCAGAAATAGCCCAAGATTGGTCAGACTTTGCCCTCTGGTGGGAGCAGAAGCACTGTTGGCTTCTGAAAACTCACTGGACTCTGGACAAATATGGCGTCCAGGCAGATGCAAATCTTTTCTTCACCCCTCAACATAAACTGCTTCGCCTCCGCCTGCCAAACGTGAAGACAGTGAGGTTGCGAGTCAGCTTCTCAGCCGTGGTCTTTAAAGCTGTCAGTGACATCTGCAGAACCCTCAGTGAGTACTTGGTGGTGCTTTGTGACCTTTGGACTCTCAGCAAAGGAGGGCGGGGAAAGTTTTGTATGCTTTCTCCTACCTCAAGCAATTGGTTTTCCAGAGCACTTCCCTTACTTGGAAGCACATGTTGTAAGCTCAGTTGGGGAAACGTAAGCCATTTCATGGAGTTAAGCCACATGGAACATTATTGAAATGAGTCAGTCATTTCCACAAAGCTTAAAGTAGAAGAGACAAACTCATTAAGATTTTCTTCCCCAAATTTCATTTTCCACACCTCACTAAAATCATCATCCTATTGACAAACAACAAGAGTTCGTGAAACCATTCTCAGCCCAGAGCCAATGTGTCCTGCTGTCTTTGAGGTGATGGTCTTGCAAAGTCACCTGTCTTCCTTGCACTGGGCTCCAGTAAACAGCTCTAGCCACAAAAACCATTTGTGGAGATTAAGCAGAAGAGTCCACTGAATTATGTCCTGAAAAGTCATGATTAGGGGTTCACATCTTATAAATTTAAAGCCAGTAGGGCAAGACACCCCAAATCACTTCTCCTTTCTGGGGCTTCCATAATGGAAGTGATCCCTGTGTCATGAAGGTGTTCTTTTATATTTTTTGAAAGTGTGTTCTGTGGCTAAGTTTCAGCATTTGCACACAGTCTATCATGCACAAGTAAGTGGTGTTCTCCCCGTTAAACTATTAACATCTCATGCATTCCTTCAACAAATGTAATGACAAGCCCGGCATTGTGATCAGTGTAGATGGCCAGAAAGCCCTTTCCTCCCTGAGCTTATCTCCTGGCATACAAGAGAGAGAAATAAATGACAAACATGAAAAAATAGCATGTTAAAAGGAGATAGATAGTAGAGGATAAAAAGCAAAACCAAACCCTTGAAAACTGACCATAGATCTTGGGCTTTCATAGGGAGAGGAGGGTGGGAGTAAGAACATAAGCAGACTATGGTAGAGGACTCTGGGTACTTCTATTGTGGGAGGACAGAGGTGACTATAACTGAAAAGCGAAACCCTATACCATCAAAACACCAGTAAGGATGTAAAGTAATGGTTCTTCAGTAACAATTTAAAAATTTTAAAAACTAGGGCCTCCCTGGTGGCGCAGTGGGTTAAGCAACACACTGTGAAGCAAACCGCAGCCACTACAGCATGAGTTGGATCCCTGACTCCAGCGAGGGAGGGAACCCACATGGCGCAGCAGACCTCTCCTGCCTCGCCTGCTGCTCCCCTCAGCAGTGTGTTTTGGTCTGTCTGCCTGTTCTGCTCCCCACTTTCTCTGGTGAATCCCCTCACCTCCCTGGACTCTATACCCCAGAGCTGTATGGTGTACCCCAGCTCTTCTATGCATAAATAAATCTTTTTTAAAAAATCTAAAAAACAAAATATACACAGGAAAACAAACAATTCTAGGCCAAAAAGAACAGGCCTAGAACAAGCTTTTGCTTGAGCTTGCCTGTGTTCCTCACACCTAACAAGATGCCCACCACGTCAGCTGCTCACTGTCTGTTGAATGAACAAATGGACCTTCCACTACATTCTGTAAGTTCTATAGTGGTCAGTAAGTGGCAAGTGCCAGGGTGCACTGTTTGTAACTCTATTCTCTTGAAGACTGGAAGGCAATAAATGATTGTATAGCATCGTATACTCCACACATCACCATGGGCTGGAGTCACATTTGGTAACTAGGACTGAAAACTTGAGGTTTTGAAATAAACAGATATCTAGTTGGATGGTCTTCTCTTTTCCAGATTATATCTTCATGGTGGTTCTAATGGGTCATCTTTGCATTTTTAACCACCACTTTGTAATGATTAAATGATCAATTGAAATCAAATTTAGCAATCTGATGGGTTTTTGCACCAAGAAAAGATGCAAATCTTAGACTTGGAGATCTATAGGTCCCGTCTTGTTGGTTTCTAATGCAACTTGCAATTATAATTCCTGTCCAGGCTTTGCACCTAAATGATGCATTTGGAATGGCAGCGGCACAGGTGCATGTTGCAACCTGACAGTCAGGCATCCTTGATTACCGGAGAGAGAGAATAGAGCAGAAGTGCTTCTCTGAATCACAGCACCAAACAAACTTTGAACCAGGGAGCGGGAGCATGCACGGGATTATGCATGGGTGTCAGTGCATTTACCTCTAAGAACTTCAGCCCTGAGACTGAAACATCCAGTTTCCTTGGCTTTTACCTAGGATCAGTACAATTCGGTGTGGTTAATGGTTATTAGGACTTCTGATTGTTAATAGCCATTGTGAGTCTATTTGTTTAATAAAGGAAAATGGGGATTAGCTTCTTAGTTTGAGTTGTCCGGGAGCAGACCCAGAGATAAGATTCAAGTACAAATATTTAATTATTTGGGAGGTGATACCAGGAAACTGGTTGGGGATGGGGAAGTGAGACTTGTTAGAAAAGACCTCCACCTATCGGGTCAAACTTTGAGCAACTGGAAGGATCCACCCAAGGGTTGAGGGAGTAGAGCGTTAATACACACCTTCAGTCAGTGAGCGCTACTCCTGGGGAATCATCAGTTCTCTGAAATCATGTGCACTGTTGCACTCATTTCTGGGCAGTGCAGCTCTGGGACCCAGGGCAAGCCCTCAGGCAGAGAGCGCAGCTGCCTCTGAACACTGGGTCAGAAACTGCAAGGACCTGCAGTCAATACAGAGAAGGGCCGGGCACTCTGACTCCACCAGGATGAAATTCCTACTGGGCATTGTACGAGAAATAGACTCTCGGCATGTGGGGTCCATAAACAAGGTGATGAGTTCCTTGGTTGCTCAAAAACCTCTAAAAAGAGACTTTGGTGATGGAGCACAGTAGGAGAACTAAGGGGTCCACACTTGAGAGGAGAAATAAAATGCTGTATAAAAATGAACAATGACATAAGAAAATAAATAAGTTTAATAAAATTTTTAAAATATAATTTTTTTAAAATTTTATAATAATAAAAAGAAATAAATAAAAAGAAATTTTTTTAAATAAAAAACTAAAAAAGAAAGAAAAGCAGAAGGGTGGGAAGACAGGAAAAAATGGTAGTAAGTAAATGACACAAGAGCAGCAAAACTCTGGTATTAACTGATAGTAACTGGTTAAGCACAAGAAGCAGGTGATTCATTCCCCTGGCTTTGGATATGTTTGAAATAGTTTCATAATAAATTTTAAAGAGAACTACAAATTTTACTGAGCTGAATCAGCCTCCCTATTTGACCCTAACACGTACCCATTTAGGGTGTCCCTGTTCCCCTTCTATTTCTTCTAAAGGGACACAATTTAGTTCCATTTACTTCTCAAAAATTTCCTGAGAAATGGTCTCGAATGCCCAACACAACTCTGAATCTTAGAAGAAACTTACTTTTTACTTTTTTATTATTATCATTCATTAGATATCAGACGATCAGAAGAACTTTCTTTGCTAAAGCCTTCTGGTGACTATTTTAAAAAGAAGAAAAAAAAAGACAAGAATAATAAAGAGCCCATAGCTGAAGATATTTTAGATCTGGAGAGTTCTTCAACAATTTCAGGTTCACCAGGTAAGCTGCATGGTATTTTGTTGTTTTCATTCATTAAATCCCCAAAATTCTTCTCTCTGCTCTTCCTATTCTCTTCTTCCCCCAAAGAAGGACTAAAATGGCAGCATTCCTGAAGAATGCAGGTTATCAGCTAATTTTAATATTACTAGAAATTAGTAAGATATGTTTTATAACTCATCATTTCAATTGTACATGTTATGTTGCTGATGAATACAAAATTTGAATAGACTAGTCATGACTTGGAGAAAATGATTGCTTGGTTCACTCTATATTTCTCTTTTCCTGTTACTATCTTCATTTGACTCTCCTACATTCATCTTAAAGTTTGCATTAGGCATATCACCCATTCCTTCCATACAAAAATAAATAAGCCTCTAGTTTGCTTGCAACCCTGAGGGTTTTACTGCATAGCACATTCCAGTGCAAAGAATAAATGGGACTTATCATCATTTTCTTTATGCAAATTAGATGATTTATAGTACACCACCAACTAGCTGAGTTCTTGCTATTTGTTTAAAGGATTTGTACAAAAATATAGCATGGACACAATCTGTGAGCTCTCCAGTTCTCTAAAATTGTCAAAACTTACAGCTGAAATATAAAATTTTTGAATTATTGAGAAGAGTCCCTATTATTTGTCTGGGTTGATTTTGGAAACTTTTACAGAGCTTGAGTTCCCAAGCTTTCAGTAACTAAATATTCAGGCAAAAGATTTGCCTTCTTTTCCCATCAGTCATGACTCGTGATGATTTTTTAATAGTTCAAACCACAGATTTTGGTTCACAATCATCAAAATCTGCTTTAGTATAAGCAATGTTAGCACTTATTTTTCCAAAGATTCCTTCCCCCTGAAGTCTCATGTCTTAGTGCCTGCTCCCCTTTGCCTTGCAGTAAGTCCTGGCTTATACAGCAAAACCATGATTCCTACATATGACCCCATCAATGGAACACTGGCATCATCCACCATGACTTGGTTCAGTGACAGCCCTTTGACGGAACAAAACTGCAGCATTCTTGCATTCAGCCAGCCCCCCCAATCTGCAGAAGCGCTTGCTGAAATGTACCAGCCTCGGTCCCTGGTTGACAAAGCCAAGTTCAATGCAGGGTAAGGACTTAACTCCATTTTGCTTCTCTGAAAATTGGTATTGCTCTAGTAACAGAGATATCAAAGAGATGGGATGAGGTGTTGTTTTCTAAGTAGGCATGTCTGGGGATTGTACATACACCATTAGGAAAAGTCAGTACTGATTTTTAGCAGCGAAAGAGGAAATGAGGCTTTCACTATTTCAATACACTTACAGTATGCTGTTTATGTGGGAGTGCTATTTTTGCTGTGTGTGAAGTATATGCTACAGAATATTGAGCAGTGTTTAAGTGGGGTGGATGGTCCCCATGAGTCAGAGGGAGATGCAAGGAGGCCCACCTGGTCCACATTGCCTTTTGTGAACCCCATTGTGTCTATAGACCTTCTAAGCAGCCAGTCTGTCAGCTCCATTTGATATAGCCTCAGAAAATATACTCCATTTTTCAAACCACCATTTCTTCCACTCCCCATTGTTCACCAAATACAGTGATGTTTGTGAGCACACCTGACTCCCTGGAGATCTTGCACCAGCAGCTGCCTGTCCTGCTATGCTCTCCTACCCCATCCCCCATGGCCATGCTCCCTCACTTTCAGGTTTTGCTCTCCTCACCTTATTTCTCATCCCTTCCCTTCCTGTTGTATTGGAAATTCCCTGCTTCTCTGTCAGGCCTAACTATATACTGTCTCCTTCTCAGACAACACCTTTCAAGATCAGTCACTTCTTGGTCGTCCTATTTTAACATTTTGCTTCTCTAGCATCACCTTGTTCCTTTATGCAGAGACTTGGTTTCCCATTGAATTGTTAATTTCTTTGGGATAGAGATTGCTTCTTTGCTATTCTTGAGCTCTCACAGGGCCCAATGTGATAGAAGTTCAAGCTATTTTCATTGAGTGAACCTGAACCAAATTCAGCCCACCTCTTTTTATTGTTAGCTTTCAATCTCTACCCCTTGACCATTGCCAAGTTTTTATTTTTCAAGTCTAGAACTATATCATCCAGTATAATACAAGAGCTGCATGTGGATATTTAAACTTGATTTAAAATTAAAATGTAGCACTAGCCTAATTTAAATCTCCAGTAGCTATGTGTGGCTAGTAGCTCCTCTCCTGAGTATGGCACTGTAGAAGATTCCTGTATTCCAGAATGTTGTAGGCAATAAGGTAGAGACAGCTTTGGGTTGAGCCACCTGGTGTAGAGGAGGGTTGTGCAGCCAGCCAGAAATACAGATTCTTATCCTGAATCCACCAAAAAGTCTGTGACCTTGAACATAGCACTTAATGTCACTGAGATTCAGTTTCCCCATGTATAGAGTTGAGAAAATACAAACTGCCCTGGTTCTGTCACTGCACTATTTCAAGTGCCAGTGAGAAAATATATATGTGTAATAATGTCATCCACAAGTTCTTAGAAACTGATATTTTGCTCTGCAGTGTAGCGCAAAAGCAGATCCTTGAATAATGTCATTTGTTCAATCTCAGTATAGGTTTTTTTATTCATCCACAAAATGACAAAACATTGAACAAAATTTTATTATTCGAGGGCCTGCAGTATACAAAAAGCTCTTGGAAATTGTAGACTTATCAATAAGATAACATGTAGATATAAACTTTTATCAAGTCCTCTCCCTTACTGGTTTTTGATTACATTATTTACTCAGACTTTGTTCAAGGAGATTGTATGTTTGTGTGCACCCGTGCGTGTGTATGTGTGTGTATGTGTGAATGCATATGTACTTATGCAACGCAAATGTGTACATATAAACATAATATGTAATATTGTGATATATGTGTAAAATTGCTCACCTTTTTAAAATTGCTCACCTCATCCTATTGTTTTCTAGTTGGCTGGACTCTTCTCGTTCCCTTATGGAACAAGGCATCCAGGAAGATGAGCAGCTGCTGTTACGATTTAAATACTACACCTTCTTTGACTTGAATCCCAAAGTAAGATACATTTTCTTTACTCTCTTTCTCTTTTTTTTTCATTTGAATACATGGAAGTGTCAAATTAAGTCACTTAGTTATCACAATTTGTGTGATTTTTCTATTTAACTCTATAGGGTTAAATGAATATATACTGGACTCTGGACTTTTCACATTTTGATCTCGAACGATCATGGTTATTGGGATTTCTAGGGGGTCTTCATGCCCAGCACAGTGAGTGCTGCCTGTTTCCATTCACAGAAACAAAGGAAGGTGCAGAGAGAGCTTCTTGTGAACAAGGCTGGACCCCAGGAAGGCTTACATGCCAAATTCCCTACCGCAGTGCTGATGACATCTTTGAAGATGAGTAAAAGGGGTCATCTATACAAAGATCCCAGGGCCTCCCTAGTGTCACAAGAGTTAAAGTCTCAGCACTGTCAAGCTATTGCCAGCCACTGCAGCATGAGTTCAATTCCCAGTCAACACACGTGGTGCAGCAGGCCTTTCCTGTCTCACCTGCTGCTCCCCTCAGCAGTGTATTTCAGTCTGTCTGTTCTGCTCTCCACTCAGTCTTTGGTGAATCCTCTCACTCCCCACCCCAGGCCTTCACTGCAGTTCTTGTAAGCATAAATAAATAAAAGTAAAATTTATGTATACAAGAACTGGGACATAGACCAGAGGTACAGGGGAGTGCAGAGATGGAGTGGAGAGCAGAACAGGCAGACTGACTAAAATACAGTGCTGAGAGGAGCAGCGGGCAAGGCAGGAGAGGTCTGCTGTGCTATGTGGGTCACCTCGCTGGCTGGGGATTGAACCCATGCTGCAGTGGCTACAGATAGTGCTGTGCTATGCCTTAACCACTTGTACCACCAGGGAGGTCCCAAAATAAATCTTTAAAAAAAAATAATCCCAGGAGTGGTCACCAACTCCCCTGTTAAGTTTCCTAGGCCAGCTGAATCGTGGAACAGACCCTCCTAACTTCTGCGCCTTCCGTGCTCCTGATTTGCTCTAGGTGAGGTGTCAGTCAGCACTTCAGTAGCCAAATGTCTGAGATGTTAACAGGCTCACTGGCCCTCTGAGAGCACAGGGGCTGGGTCGGGGCGGGAGGTTGGGGGGGTGGAGGTGGGGATGGGGAGCAGGACGGGGTGTTCTTCCCCCTGCTTCTGTCTGATTGTGTGCTCGCTCTCTCCGTTACTCTGGGCACTTGTTTCCCGGGCTTTCCCACGTCACCTTTCAGTACACACCTTTTGTCATCTACAAGTGTGTCCACTTCTCATGTCTTCCTCATCGCCCTGATGGTCTTCAAAAGCCCATCTCAGCTCCTACTGCCTCCCTCACTGGCGCTTTCTTCAAAGCCTCACCTTTGTCATTCTGTGAGGCTCCTGCTCAGCCTTCAGCTCAGATACAGCCTTGGCCCTGGACCTCCCTTGGGTCTGGAGTACATAACTTGAGTGAGTCATGGCGAAAGAACAAATGTGGGTCTCTCTTCTCTAATAAAACTTTTTTCACTGCTTTTCCTTGTTTTGTTTTGTTTTAAGGACACTATAAATTATACAACTGTCCCGCTTTTCATTTTTGCATTGTCTGCTAGATCCAAATCTGTTTTCTATGAGCTCCTTTTAAGCCTCATTCCTTGCTTAATTCCTAGTCCAATTTAAGCTATCTCTGTGTTGTTCATTCTAAGTAGCTGCCTTAAATTTGTTTTCTGAAACTAGATATACATAGAAAACACAAACTCATGCATTGTCTAATTGCTAAGTCAGTAATCTGGCCCCAACTTATCTAGTCAAACTAATGACCCTGTTTATTTATTCATTTGTTTATTAAGTGATTACTATGTCCCAAGAACTAAGCTAGCAGCTGAGAATCCAAAACTACTGGACATTAGAATAGGGTTTTCAAATTCATGAAATAATACATAGATTTGTAAGATGAAACAGTTATGTCAAACTATTACTGTGACCAAAATCTTTTTTCCAAAATGGGCATATTAGTAATAAGTTTAATTAATTGAATAACATCTAGTGGCAGGTCTCACAACTAGCATAATTTCAAAAGAGTGAGTGTGGGAGTATTATTTGAAAACAATAGTTTTCAACTACTGTGCTACAATAGGAAAATTCTGTAATTCTGGTGCTCACAGTGTCATGGGTATTGAGTTAATACTTCGATTTACCCCTACATTCATCATGGAAGGAAGCACTATACTTCTACTAGAAGTGGTACAAATGGAGAGGGAGGTTTTCCTTATCCAGGCTCATGAGCCACCCGAATTCAGATTCCCAACAACCCTAGATGCAGAATCCTTGCCCTGAGGCCATGCTCAAGTCTTACCCTCCCGGAGAAAAGCTTTTCTCTGTACATGATCACGTGGCCTTGCCCTTCTCTGGTCATAGCCGAGTCCAACTTCCAAACACCCACCTCCAACCATTCCAGTGTCGTGGATTTTCTCTGCAGTAGACTGCAGCCTCCCTGGAGACAGGGAGCACATCCAGCACATGCTTCATCCTCCACCACCCACAGTCACCTGCTCTGTGATGGAATCAGCTGGCCCTTACGGACCCCAACAATTTCTTTGCCAATGGATTCCCCCCTCCAATCCAATACTTTGGAAAATGAGCTTCATGTCAAAAGAAAGAAGCTCAGTTATCAGCCACTGAAAAAACTGTCAGGAGCATGTAAGAGACTCCTAGTCAAAGACTCCAGACATGGCAGATCATCAGCACAAGCATCAAGTACTGAGTAGCAGTGTTAATACATGGTGGTCAAAAAAGTAGAAGAAGTAAAAGGAATCATACTCCCAGAAAGAAGCAAGGACACGGAACATGAGCATTCCTAGGGCTATTGTCTTAGTCTCTTTGATCTTAAGTCTTTGCTAGCTTAATTCTCTCTACATAGCCCATAAGCAAAAAGTATTAGAATTTGACATCAAATCACAGCTGCTAAATTTGGTGACAGGAAGACTCAGGCTAATGGGGCATGGCTTCAGGGCCTAGAAGCAGTGGTCCTGTACCACTTTAGAATTCTGGCAGTATCCTCTCTTCTCACCTCTTAAAGTTTGGAGTGCTAAAACTAAAATTTAGGATTCCTATTAATTTCTACTATGTGCTGAGTAGCTATGGGAATATAGGAAATTAAGAGGTAGTTCATGTTTTCATTAAATCTACAATCCAGTAATCCAATCAAGAAAAGCAAAAGCAACACTTGTGAAACTCTGCAAACATATGCAGTCTCCTACAATTAGGAACTGGTTTGTACAGAAGTACCAGGGAACTTTTCTTCCCTGATTTTCAGAGGAGCGATGCATGCAAATTGTAGGACCAAGGTAATAGGCACTGATTATAATCTCAAATATTTAAAGGTACTAGAATGCAACATCTCAAAACCAATAAACTTTAAAATTGCAAAATCCAGTATTCATAAGAGATTGGTGTTATATTTTAATTAAAAAATAAAAGTTTGTGCCTAGCAAAAAAACTAAACAAAGTAAAAATCTTTGCAAACAAAAAGCTAATTTCCCTAATATATAAAGAGCTCCTGCAAATCAATAATAAAAAGACCAACAGCCCAATAGAATAATGAGCAAAGGATGTAAAAACATAGTTAATATAAATGGAACTATAATAGTTCTTAGGCTTACATTGGCTAAGCTAAGGCTTACATTATGCTATCTTTGGGATACAAAGACATGGGTCCTCTCATAAACACTTATAACTAAAAATACAAATTATCCTAGCCTCTTTGGGAGGTAATCTGGCAATATCTATCAGAATTGCAATTCTTCATAGCTTTGAACCAGCAAATCCACCCTTGGCATTTGTTCTACAGTCAATAGTCATATTTGTGAATGGATATATCTATACACAGGAACAATTACTACATTATTTATTTTAGGAAAAGACTGGAAACCACCAAAACACCCATCAAATGGAACTGGTTAAACACATTACAATACATCCACATAATATTATTGTTAAGAAGAATGAATCAGCTTTCTTTTTAATGTAGAAAATATTCAAGAATACTATCAGATGACAGAGGGCAAGATATGAAACAGTCTGATGAGAAACTACCATTTTTAGGGAAAAGGATGAGAAGGAAATTAGCTTTTTTATTGTATATGTTTGTCCCATTTGAATTCATTCTAAATGAATTCCTTCCATTATATATTCTTTTGTTCCCTTTTAAATGCATTCAAAATGTGTATTTTTCTAAAAATCTTTTATAACCCCAATAGGCTATAGATATTTTAAACATGCATTTAAAAAAAGGCACATTAGCTTTAATAAGAGAACTGCAGGGTACTGAGAGTTCCTACTCAGTTAATAGGGAATCTGTGATTAGATCTCAGCTGGACGCCTTTCCTGTGAGCATGAAAACTGGCAGATAGGTTTTGTATCTGTTTGCATTATTGGTTGGTTAAAGGTGAGGGGTTTATTGACTAGATGGGGAGAAGCAGGGATTCAAGGAGTGAAAGGAGCCAAAATTATATGCTTCCATTTTGGTGGTTCTATTGTCAGTTACAAAGGAAATCTAGAACCAATGAAAAAATGATCATGATATATTATGAAGTATCAAGAAGCAAGTCACAGAACAAATAAATGATTTCATTTCTGAAACCACTGGAAGAGTTCTAGAAGAGGAAAGATTTATTAGGAAACCTGTTCCAGGGCATCCTTAGGAATGCGAACAAGCCTGTGAAAGAGAACAAGCCAGCACATTGCTGCCTGCAACAGAGGAATCTGTGCTCGGTGTGGTCAGGGTTCAGAGTGGATCTGATTATGACATATTGCTCTAGAGCCTGTTTTTCCCCTAATGTTGATTTGGAAAGGCATGTAACTTTTGTGCAATCAATATTCTTGCAAAGAATTGTTTTATTTGGCTTGGGAAAGAGGCTTCAGGTGTGAAAGCTTTTGTTAACTTTAAAATCTTTATTGACTGCATATGAAAGAAAAGCTTTATTGGGTGACTTAACTCACTCATAAAACTCCTACATTAGGATAGTAGACACTGTGACTGACAGTGAGATGAAGATACGGATGGATGGATGGATGGATGGATGGATGGATGGATGGATGGATGGATGGATGGAAGGAAGGAAGGATGGATATGGATGGATGGATGGATGGACGGACGGATGGACAGACGGATAGATATGACATTTTGTTAGTCCAATTCAAATTTCAATGACTGCACATCCTATTTAGATGTTGTCTTTAATCTGTGAATTAAATTAGGGGTCTTTTAGATTTGATTGTTGTGTTTTCTTTTTTCCTGCACATTATATGTAGTTTCTTTTTTAATTGCATTTCTTTGATTGCAACATTATTTACTATATAATTTATGTGCCATAAAATTCACCCATTGTAAGTGTACAATATAAAGATTTCTAGTAAATTTATGTCATTGTGCAACCACCACCCAACCCAGTGTTTAAACACTTGCATCACCCAAAAGAGTTTCCTTCCCCATTTATGGGCAGCCCCAAGTCCTGGCCCCAGACCATCACTGGACTTCTTTCTGTCTTGAATTTTGCCTTTTCTAGAAATTTTATGTGGATGGACACACACAGTATAAATTTTGTGTCTGGACTCCTGCTTGGCACATCTTTGAGATTTATCTGTGTTATTATGGGGGTTGTAGTGTGTTCCTTTTCACTGCTGTGTGGCATCCCATGTTGCTGGGTGGGTGGATGGATGGATGGACGGATGGATGGACCACATTGTGTTTATCCACTCAGCAGTTGAGGGATAGTGGATTGTTTCTAGTTAGGGACAATTATGAATAATGTTTCTGTAAAGGTTCTCAGGTGTGTTGTGTTTGATTCGTCTTTGGAGGCTTCTGGGACTAGCCCCATGACCACTGACAAAGTTCACAAAACAAAGACAGGCTTCCTTAAGTTTTGCATTATTCCAGCCTCCTGAATACCATGCACTTGGTTTTGCTTTGGTCTTCCTGACTCCAGCAGCTTTAGAAATTCTGAAAATGCCTGTACAGCAGGTTACAGTTCCCCTTCTCTTTAGTATGTATAAGTTGTTCAGTGGGTCCAGAGTTTCAGTGTTTCAAGTCGAAAAGAGTTTCGTAGGTGGATGGTAGGATGGTTTTACAACCACATGAATGTACTTAAAACTACTAGCCTGTACAGTAAGCAGTGGTTAAGGTGATAAATTTCATGTCATGTATATTTTGCCACAATTAAACAGCTCAATGATGAACCATCCTTTGCAAACCTATTTTGAGCAGATGTTCATGATCTTTCACCCTACATAAGTGAAATCATTTATCTGTTCTGTGTCTTCCTACTTTGATCTTCATAGTAGATTATGGTCATCCCCTCATGTCACTGTATTTATGTCTGATTTACTTTTTGACCACTACAAAATAATCAAAGAAAAATCTAACCGATAGTTTATTACCTGAATGAAGGTTTGCTGCAGCTGATGAATAGGGAATGACCTCAGTTATTCGGGAATTTTTTTTCACTGTGGAATATAAATATGCCCTCTCATGCACACACACTCATTTCCTTCTCTAGTATGATGCTGTCCGAATAAATCAACTCTATGAACAGGCCAGGTGGGCCATTCTCTTAGAAGAAATTGACTGCACGGAAGAAGAAATGTTGATCTTTGCAGCACTGCAGGTATGAGCACTTCAGTACCTTTTCTCTGAAGGAAATAAAGCCAGATTGTTCTGCTTTAAAGTTTAACTTTCTCATATTGCCTTTCCTTTGAAGAAAGAGTGGAAGGTGAGGGAAGTAAATTAAATTTAAAATGTCCCTCATAGGTGATGGTGCATGGGTGAAATGCTGGTGGGACTTCCCTGGGGACTACAAATGATGTCAAATATAATTAAATAAATCTAAAAAAATAAATAAAATGTTCCTCATAGCCCACATACATGCCCCTCTTTTATAAAGCATTACTTAGTCCCTTTTTCTTCATTTTTATATCTTAACATTCTCTATTTTTAAACTTATTTATATATATTTTTTTTTTACATCATTGTTCATTTTTTTAACAGCTTACTTTCTTTACTCAGGTGTACTTCCCATAGAATTTCCACCACCAGTTTATCCGTACACCATAACCATAGTCCCTTGTGCTCTTCCTGCCATAGTTTTGATCTCTCTCCCTCCCCATCCCCTCAGAATGTCTGATTTATAGTTGTCTATTTTTGTTTTGTTGTGTTTTCTTAAATTGTTACTAGCTTTTCCTTGATCTCTTATTTGCTTACCCTATATTCCTTCTGTAAATGAAACCATACAGTATTTTTCTTTCTCCTTCTGACTTATTTCACTGAACATAATCCCTTCTAGCTCCATCCATGTTGCTTCAAATGGCATTAATGTTTTTGACTGCTGAATAATATTACATTGTGTATATATACCACATCTTCTTGATCCAGTCATCTATTTTGGGGCATTTGAGTTGTAAGTCATTAGACTTCCAATTCTTACCTCTTCCCCACAACAAGCTCAGCCAGTAATGGAAAAGAACTAAGTTGGAACCCAGCCATAAATCTCGCATTGATTTTGATGTAAATGTCATTTCCCCTGCACAGGAGGTGATACTCTAGGTTATGTTCAGTATTACAGGGAAATTATCCTTAAAGAGGAAATGGCTAATGGAGTCCCTGTGTTGATGACACTTCTAAAATCCCTGTTTTGTTGCAGTATCACATTAGCAAACTGTCGTTGTCAGCTGAAATACAGGATCTTACAAATGAGACTGAGGTTGATGAAGTAGAAGCAGCTCTTTCTAATTTGGAAGTGACCCTGGAATGTGGAAAAGCAGATAACGCTTTGGTATGAACATCTCTAATATCTCATATCTAATATCTCTAATATCTCGAGGCTTTGTTCTGATCCCCTGAAAAGTATTGATGAACCTTTTTAAATTTGAAACGAGAATATGTCACTTGATTTCGGAAAATATGCATCTGATGTATTTGAGAAAGGAAAATATGCACCTGACAAGCTTAACCTTATGGGAACCGAATAGCTTTTCTCAGGTCAGCTCTGCCAGAGACTGGAAGCTACTTTTCTGACTACTAATGAGAGTGCTCTCCATTGTGTATCTTTTGAGGGGAAACAATAGGAGGGAAAAACTGCTGGATGCTCATTTCACTAGTGGGGAACATGGAATTGATTCTTTTGCTCTAGTCTAGTAAACACCACTCAGTCTATTGCATAGGGGAGCTGTGAGAATAAAGAAAACAGAGACACAAAGATATACCATATATTTACTCATGGGAGTAATTATTGGATTAATCGCATTGAATCACAGAGGCAGATCCATTGTAATTAGATGTAAATAGTAACAGATGAAAAACAGCCACTCTGTCCTTGGGTATTTAATGTGTGTTGGACTATGATTAAATTCCTTTAAGCAGGAAACTTATATCAAAAGCAAATACTTGATGTAAACTAAATTCCTTTCTCACATTGATAGGAGACACAGACTGCCTGAAATTGGAGTTCTCTTTGTCCACTTCCTCCACTCAATGTACAAAGTGAGAAAGTGCTCCTTCTTAGGATAAGTGAAAATTCTTCTCCTCCCTCCCTCAATATTTTATAATGCTAAACAGTAGGCTTTTCAGTCTGCAAACAGACACCAACCGTTAATCAGTTGCTTTTATGGGAGTTTGACCAGTAAACGACATGCGACTACAGTTACTCACCCCGACATAAACATTGTAAAATATAGTGCTTGTACCTAAGATCAGTAGTTTCTAACTCAAATTTTAACTTGAATGGTAGGTCCCGGGAGTGCTTGGTCAGTTTTTTAATCTCTTTCATTTGTGTGATATATGAAACAGCCAGAAACACACCATGGAACCATGTGAATCAAACTACAGTATGTTGCCAAATCCGCCAAGAAGCCCCTGCACATACCCCATCCCACGCCCAACCCTGCCCTTATTCCTGCTCCCAAAGCAACTACAGGAGATGTGGCTAGGGTGTATGTAACTGAGGAATTAAGTTTTTCGCTCTACTTAATGTTAATTCACCCTAAGAACTAGCTGTGTGTGGTGGATGAGTACAGCACTGGAAGGTGCAGGCGCAGGGCATCAGCAGTGCCTAGTTATTAATCTGCTGATGAAATGTCATCTATTTTTCCTTAGGAGGACATTACTGATATCCCTACACTTGCAGATAATCTCAAATTATTTAGGTAAGTCATCTTAAAGTGGGAAGGACTACTTGTAACAAAACCAGACAGGTAAAGAGTTCAGGAGTTTGGATTACACATTTCATCAGGCAGGTTCATGGTCAAAGATAAGAGCATGAACTGTAGCATCAGAGAGACAAGCCAAATCCTCAAACTGGATAACCTTGAGTCATTATGTCTCTGAGCCTTACTTTCCTGTCAATGGAAATACAACTTCTCTTGGGTTTGATGGTAGCAATAAAGAAAATAATGTATATGGAGCATTTAACCTGGTGACTTATGGTATATACGCAATAAATGATCCACCCTCAGTAATGAACATCTTTGCCAGTCTGGAGTGGCTGTTACAGTTCATCTGGGAGGCTGGGGACTCTGACATCATTAGAAGTTTCTTTCATGGTTTAAAAATCAGTTGTTGGGGAGGGTTGAGGGAAGATGGGAGCACGAGGGACTGAGGTGATGGTGCACTGGTGAGATGGTGATGGGGAATACATGGGGATTACAATTGATGGCAAGTATATGTAAATTTTTTAAAAATATTTTATATTAATAAAAAATAATCAGTTGTCTCTAGAACTTTGATCCTGGGCTTATAGAAAGTAGTCACCTTAAAGTATTCTGACAAATCCCCTGATCATCTCAGGTCAATGTGAAACTCTTAGAAGGCAGAGAAGTTTTTATCTTGTAGAAAGAAAGGACTTCCATGTTTGTAGTGGTTCCAAGGCTCCAAGGCCAGATGAAAGGACTTGGGTCCCTTTGAAATTCTATCCGTTACTTAAGTTAGTTTATGGTTTGTTGACTTTTCTTAACAAACTGACACTTTACTAGGTCAGTTGGTCTAAAGAGAAACACAAGTACTCAGATACACAAGATACAAAGAAAGACTTGTAAAGAATGAAGGGTGAATCGGGTTTAAATGAGACAAAGTTCCCAAGGTAACAATATTTGTCATTGGGTTTCTCCAGGTTTTCTGGTGTGTTTTCTTTTCAATGTATTGTAAGGTGTGGTCTCAAACAATAGGGTCATTAGTGTAACTTCTGGCATAAATAGTTGTAACCACACATGTTACTACACAGAGCCACAAAAAGAAAGTAACCAAGTAACCAACCGAACCACAAATAGATCTTTATAAGTTATTAATAATTGAAGAAATCACGGGGAAGATGCCAGAGGGTGCACAAGGGACTGAGGTGATGGTGCACGGGTGAAATGGTGGTGGGTACCCCCTGGGGACTACAAATGATGTCAAATATAACTAATAAAAAAAAATAATTGAAGAAATCAGTTGCTATATACTGTGTATTGAACAAACTGACTTCTCACAAACCAATTTCCTTTTACAGATGTTTTTGATGAAGGAGATGGTCAGTTAAGCCCCATATCCGTATCAAAATACTGCAATTGTTAGGCACAGAAAAGTGTCCTTATCTTTAGTCAGTGGTCTCTTTGTCAAAGGCCTCAAGACATTGGATTCAATACAGAATATTGTTCATGGAAAAAAGAAATGAAGGAGGGAGATGGCAAGAGGAACAAAAGGAATGGGGACTGTGGAATAGAGTGCCATTCCTAGTGGTTGTGTGACTTTAAATAGGCTTTTTATTTCCCCAGGCTTCCCTTCCTTATCAGAAGAAAAGCATTAAACTAGTCCTTTGAATTTTAATGTTCTATTCTCTAACAGTGAAGCTTGTTTTTTTCTTGCATAATATCTACTGAACCTACCATATAGAGAGTGAGCTTCTGTCTCTAGCAACCATCTTCATGACAGCAGCTGATCTAATGTGAACCTCAGTCTTGCTGCAGATAGATATGAATGCTGGATAAAACAAAATTGATCTTTGAGTGAGGCTGGGAAGTCCTAGCTTGCTGGAAATAGGAGAAACCTAGTTACAAATGAAGCCTCAGCTGCACAGAGCGGGAGCTAGGCCATGGATGTAGATTCTCATGGTTTGGGGCTGGCATTTTCATTCCTATGAAGGGACCGAAGATGAAGCTGTAATGCTTATGTAGGTCAGTGAGCCAGGACTGGAGCTCCTCCGGAAATGTGCAGACTTGCCAGGGAGAACTGCCTGTCACCTAAGAGAAGCAGTAAGGAAGCTCACCCTTTATGGGATTCTGTGTGGGGAAGTGGAAAGTCTGTCTGGAGAAATCAGAACCTAGATCTGAGCTGTACACCAAAAGGAAGTCTAAATTGAAATTTTTTAAGAGAGTCATCCTGAGAAAATAAAATAGAAATTGGTCTAGATCACAAAATTTATGAAGTCCTAGCAAATGTAATTGCAAAATATTTGGAGGAAGATAGCCACAATGTAGCATGCACGGACTGTGGGCCTTCTATAGTGATACACTTTATACCTTTAAAAAAAAAAAAAAACCCTCTGAACTACAATTAATAACCAAGCACCATAAAAGAGAGAAAGCAGGGCCTCCCTGGTGGCGCAGTGGGTTAAGCAACGCACTATGAAGCAAACCTCAGCCACTGCAGCATGAGTTCGATCCCTGCTGCCGGCAAGGGAGCAAAGGGAGCAGACCTCTCCTGCTGTGCCCGCTGCTCTCCTCAGCAGTGTACTTCTGTTGATCTGCCTGTTCTGCTCCCTGCTCTCTGTGGTGAATCCTCTCACACCCCCACACCTCTGGCCTGTACCCCAGTGCTTGTATGCATAAATAAATAAATCTTTAAAAATTTTTTTTAAAAAAAGAGAGAAAGCAGAGCCAACAAACAAGAGGATTAACCATTTCCATAATTTGAAGTAGTAGAATAATCTGAAGAACCATATGAGTGTGTTATAAATCATTAAGTAAATTTAAAAGTAAAAATGACAATGAAATGGCAATATTAAATAGTAACCAAATAGAAATCCTAGAAATGAAAAGTAGACATAGAAATTTAAAATTGAATAGGTGCATCAAACATCAAGTTTAAAAACACAGATGAAGTAGAAATGGAAAATGTAATATAGACAGGATGAGTGTTCAACATAGACGAGTCCCAGAGGGGAGAAATGGTGAAAAGCACTCAAAATAGAACACTTGAGAATTTTCCATTAACTTCCATTTCGTTGAAGATAAAAATCTTTCAATTCAGGAGTCACAAATCCCAAGCAAAAGCAATCAGTATAAACATGCTTCTTCATAGAACTAATGACTGATGATCACAGAAAAGACAGATTTCCTACAAAGAAAAAACAATGCAGTGGACAGAAAGCTTCTCATTGCCTTGAAAATATCTTCACAGTGCCAAGAGAAGCTAAGTCAGTCTAGAATTTATGCCCAACTACTCTCTCAAGGTTAGGATTTTGCCAACATAAATATAAACCACATAAGATACAATCCTACCAGCACATTTCACGTTTGACAAAAACATTTACTTATGCCTGAACTGTAAGGTGTAACCATTGTTGAAGAGCTCACTGCAGCAAATGGAATGGCTCCACTATATGGCTATGGAGAGAGGCACACATAACATGCACTCATTGCATCCTTTGACAAGTTCCTGGGAGTTCCCGTTAGATTTGCACCATGTGCTACAGGAGATGATCGATGAGATTCAGTTTATAAATGTAAGGCTTACATTAGATTCTTGTTCATTCATAACCAACAAGCCTCAGAAATCGGCAGATGGCATTAAATTATGAAGGCTGATTTAGTAAACAGTTCACAGTCTACTTCCTCCACTGGGTAATATGTAACTCAGTAATAACCTCCCTTTTGAAACAAACTTAGTTTTTCAGGTTTACTCTTTTTTCATGTTAATGTTTATATATATTTTAGAGTAATATATAAATACGCATATACTGCAAGTAAATGACTATAAATATTAGGGAGTAGATACAATATTTTACAGATAGGGTGTGCCCAGTTTTAGTTTAGAGATTACCAGTCTAGACTAGTGTTTCTCAAACTCTGGGCAACCATCTTAGGAAACTCTTCAAATACAGATGCCTGGCCCTAACCTGCATCTGCAGAAGCTGAATCTCTTGGATGAGGACCAAGCTCCCTTCTGCTTTTGATGGACACCAGAGTCTGAGAACTATTCTTCTAGAATATAAAACTAGGAAGACATTCAGAGTCCCACCTGAGTGCCAGCCTACTTTGTTCTTGTCTCTATCATCACACATGGAACTGACATCCCCACAGAAACATCTATTGTTTAGAGCATCTTGAGCTGCTTGAAATTTATGTTGTGTTCTACAGTTCCACGTGGTTGTCTAAACACTTCTTATACTTTCATTTGTAGGCCCAGGAAGCTAGCATTAAAAGCTTTCAAACAATACTGGTTCGTCTTTAAAGACACATCTATAACCTACTTTAAAAATAAGGAACTTGAACAAGGAGAACCAGTAGAAAAACTAAATCTTAGAGGTAAGATTAGAGGTAAGGTAAGACAGCTTTCTGTGGCTTGTCATGACCTAGGGAGTGAATGAAAGCCTCCTGCCTATGGAAACAAGGTTTACTTCAGAGGAATCTCTGTGTCCCTGGCTTCAAAATGGCGGCTTTCCTGAAGCTTCTCTTCCCTGGGGACTTGGAATGCAGTCCAGTAAGTGTGGTTATTTCCATTCTGCTGTCCCTTCTTCCCCATTGTGTCCAAGTGTATGATGTGTGGGTAACTGACATCATAAGTACAGCACATGAGGCACTGTATGACCCTGAAAAGGCTTTCTGAATTCCAGAACAGTGATAGTGGATTTTTGTCGCTTTACTGCCTGTTCTAATTTCTCAGAGTGACTGCAGCGATTCTAGTCTCTCTATTAATGGAATATTGAACTAAACAGTGCCCTCAAGTCCTCCTGCTTTGGTTTATTTTTAAAATCCTATTCCTCGTCATTCTTATGAGTTAGAATCACCAAATCAGCCTGAGAAGTATATTCAGTTGATGCTATATTTTTTAAAATCATAAAAGAAAATGTTCATCTTTATGCACGTTAATTTGTCAGTCTTATCTGGTTATCCTTTAATGTTATCAGCTTGCTCCTGTTTTTCAGGAAAGAACCAGATCTGAGGGGTTTATATTTAAGGTCTTTTGTAAGATGCCTATCTGAAATTTACAAAATGCATCCTCACAACTGAGTTTTGCACCTGCCTTTTATCATCCAGGTTGTGAAGTTGTGCCAGATGTAAATGTATCAGGGAGAAAGTTCGGAATCAAGTTACTAATCCCTGTTGCCGATGGAATGAATGAAGTGTATCTGAGATGCGACCATGTAAGTAAAACCACAAAAATGTTATCACTGCCCCTTTGTGAAGGATAAAACAACCAAGGTGCTTTCTTCAATCAAAACCCTAATGTCTCAATGATCTATTGCTCTGCAACAACCATGAAATTGTCTTGACATATGTAAATAAACATGTGTTTCTGAAACATGTGCAGATAGACTGGGGATTGGCTCCTCGGGCTGGTTGGTTGACTGTGGAAAGATCTGCTTAGGCAGGCCCGGCAGGCTTGTCTTCTGGCTGCAGGTTGAGTTCTGATGTTTATTCTGGGCCCCAGGCTGCATGCCCAGGGAGGCTATGCAATCTGCCTTCACAGGAGGCAACTGCAGACATGTGAGACCTCCTCAGGTTTAGCTTGCAATGGGTATCCTGGCATTCCTACCCACAGGCCATTCGCCAAAGCGAGTCTCATGGCTGAACCCAAAGTCCAGTGGCAGGGAATTACACTCTGGCTCCAATAGGAGGGGCTGTAAAATTACATAGCAAAGGGTGTCCATACCTCAGGGTGAAGATGGAAGCAGGAATTCAGTGTACCACACCTACTGCTGCACTGAAGAACCCCACACTTCAGCTGCACCCCCTCAGCTTCTGGGAGCATTCCTCTTCACTTCCTAGAGTGGAAAATGAGCAAAGGTGCTGAAGAATAGAAGTCAGCACTGTGGTTCAGATCACATCAGTGGACTTAGTCTTCACTAAGGATAGGCCAGGGTAGAAATACTACAGGAATCAGTTAATGATCATTACCTCGTTTTCCTTTTGTCATAGCAATCAGAGGTTATGTGAAATGGAAATGTACATTAAGGAAGACTGTGGTAGTTTGTGTTTTCACCTGTCCATGCTGCAGGACACTCCTTAGTGTCCTCGGTTCATGTTTAAATACAAGGTTCCCAGCATGGAATTTATCAGAGCTGATTTTCCCACCTTCTAATGTCTTAGAATCTAGAAATCAGTTCAAAAGCTTCTGTTGGGTGTTTTAAGTAATTAACAGCTGCTCAGAACATCTGCCTTATGGCATCTTTCCTTGTTTGGACAGTTGGGTTTCTTTTTTTCTCTTTTATTATTACATTATTTTTCTTACTGTTTGCTTTCTTTTCTTGGTGTAAACCCCTGAGAATTTGCACCACCAATTCCTCCATGCACCGTCACCACAGTCCCTTGTGCTCCTTCTGTCCCTGCCCTGATTCCAATCCCATCCTCTTCCCTCCCTAATGTCTCTGATTTGTAGTTATTTTTGTTTTGTTGTGTTTTTGTCATCATTGGGTTAATTCCAAGTCCTATCTATTATAAATAATGCTTTAATAAACATGGGGGTGCACGTATTCTTTTGAATTAATGTTTTTGTGTCCTTTGGGTAAATCCCTAGAAGTGGGATCGCTGGGTCATATGATAATTCCATTTTTAGTAGATCAAGGAACTGCCATACAGCTTGGAAAGTGATAGTTTTATATTATAGAGATGGAAGCTCAAGATCAATGCCAACCGGGGTTGCTTTGCATTTGAAATTGCTTCTGAATCCGCTGGTGTTTGCTGCAGGAGAACCAGTATGCCCAGTGGATGGCTGCCTGCATCCTGGCATCGAAGGGCAAAACCATGGCAGACAGCTCCTACCAGCCAGAGGTCATCAACATCCTCTCATTTCTAAAGATGAAAAACCGCAACTCAACACCTCAGGTGGCCTCCAGCCTGGAAAACCTGGACATGAACCCAGAAAGCTTTGTGTCACCTCGGTGTGCAAAAAAACACAAGTCTAAACAGGTATTGCTGATCTCACTGAGACAAGTGATAGTGAAATCCGCATCTTCTAAAATAAAATGAGGGGGCCCTCCCCTGGTGGCACAGTGGGTTAAGCTACGCACTGTGAAGCAAACCACAGCCACTGCAGCATGAGTTCGATCCCTGCCACCGGCCAGAGAGGTGACCCACATGGCTGGCAGACCTCTGCTGCCTCGCCCACTGCTCCCCTCAACAGTGTATCTCAGTCAGTATGCCTGTTCTGCTCCCCACTCTGTCTCTGGTGGATCCTCTCACCCCTGGCACTTCTGGTCTGTACCCCAGTTCTTATATGAATAAAAAAAATTTTTTTAATTAAAAAAAATAAAATGAGGAATTAAAATATTAAGGATGTCATAGGTAATCAGCAGACAGGGAGATTTTATGTCTGGAAACTAGGTATATTAAGAAATTTTTATTAATTTTGTTAAAGATAACTATACTGCTAACTGAACTTGGCATTATCCCCAGATTTCATATAGTTAAAAATAATTTCAACTATGCTCCCATAAGGGTGGTTAAAAGTCACAGAGATGAACTGATTCAAGTAGGACTACTGTCCCTGGGCACTGCGTGGACCCCTGGATGAGGGACCCATCTGAGGGAACCTTAAAACTGTACGTGTTGGTTGATCTTGTCCCTGCTTCTCCCCAGCGACTTACATGTCTTACAGAAAGAGGAGAATGAATGGTCTTTATAGAACTACAGTTGGGTCTTGCGTTTTTCTTGCTGGGGATCTGAGCTAACAGGATTAGAGAGCAGTCAGTCTGTACTAAGAAGAGTTTGACATCTCCCTCTTCTGCTTAGCTGGCAGCCCGGATTCTGGAAGCCCACCAAAATGTGGTCGATATGCCCCTGGTCGAAGCCAAGCTGCGGTTCATCCAGGCATGGCAGTCTTTACCTGAATTCGGCCTCACCTACTACCTTGTCAGGTGAGTACAGTCTTTACCTGTGATGCCTTTTGATGCCTTTCTTGGAGCCCAATGTCTTCTCACATAGTCTAGAATGAACTCTTCATTTTAGAATACTTCCCTCTCACAGGTGTCCCAAACACTTTTCTCTGTGCTTTAAACGTCTTCTGTAGGTCTATTCAAAGTGTTAACACTTACGAAACCTAGCTGACGGAGGGGAAGGGAAATTTCAAGGGAGATTTCGATCTCTAAAATAACATTTGCAAAACCAGAGGAAGAAACCACATAACAATTTTATTAAATCTGTCACCTCCCTTCATATTGACTTCCTCCCACCTGTGGGTCTCATACTATCTCTCATCGTATGGCTCACAGAATGTTTGGGTCTTTCTGGACAGAGAGGTCTCAGCAAATCCTGTGTGCCTTATCTTCACATGGTCTTCTCAGGAATTGAGCTTATTCTCATGCTCTCTGAAGACTTCTGGGCCCAAGTGAAACCAGGGGCGCCAGAGTAGCTGCTTGGGGGCGGTTCCTCCTCCAGCCCCCAACTCTGTGAAGCTCTTCGGCTTCTCTGCAAAGCTGTTTTGGCTTCTCTTCTTCCTTTGGAGGTCAGCTGCTGGATGCTGCTTCTTTCTTCTTCAGAGGCCAGGAACAGAGTGGGAGTCCAGGGAGTGAGGCCGAGCCTGAGAGAGTTCCAAGCTGGCTTCTGCCCTCCCTTGTATCCTCTTCCAGGGTCCCCCACCTACAAGTCTGATTGGACGGGTTTCAAGCCTATTGGACCATAGCACCAACCAGCTCATAGCTCACACCTGACTGGTCCATTGTATGGCCCAGGCACCAAATCCACAGGCCCCTCTACTGCCTGCAGCTGGGGGAGTCACAGCATTGGCACCGGCCCGTGGGGCCCTGTGCTCCTACCTGCAGTTCAGAGCCAGGGTCTGCCTGCACTGAGGTGGTGTGGGAGCGAAACCACTGCAGCCCACCATCATGACCGCCCTCTGCCTCCAGCCTGAGCCCCACTGGGGCCACTAGTGGGGGGCAGGAAAATGACCACCACCCACGACCACCTGCACTGCTCGTAGTGGTGCTCTGGGGCCTGGTCCTAGAAGGGGGGCTGACAACAGGCAGCAACTCTGGTGCCCCCGGCTTCAAAGGGACTACTAGGTGGCCCCACTAGCTTCTATTTTACAGGTGACAACACTAAGATGCAGAAAAATGACACCAGTGACTTGTCCCGATTCAAGGGCCCACCTTGGCATTAAACCCAGGGTCCTCACGCATTATCCCCACCAAGCACAATGGCCCTGCCCCTCTATGTAGAATCATTCCCCAGAACTTGTCCACAAGCTTAATGACTGACTCACATTTTTTTGTGGTCAATAGGGAAGATTGGTGTTTAAGGAAAATACTAAATTAATAGTATTAACTACAGTTAAAGAAGTGCCGCTTCACTCTCATTTCGTAACTAAGCATTCGAAAGGTTGGTTTGTATTTTAAAGAGTTGACTTACAGGAAAGAACAACTTGTTTTCCTGGCTCTTTCCACAGACACAGCTTCTACCCCCTTGCAGGGCCAGCAAGGCACGGAGCAAGTTCTCCATGATCCGAGAGGACGGGTCAAGGAGGAGCCCTCGGTGGCTTCTTCAGGCTTTTATTACTCTTTACATCATTAGTGACCAGGCACATGGCAGGCGGTGAGGCCAAGGGGAGTGGGGGGGAGGGGAAGGGGGACCAGGAGGCTGGCAGGCCGCCTAACCCCCGGTGCATCTTCACTCTCTGGTCTCTGCTCTCTTCTCTCTCTGTTCTCTCTTTGCTGGCGTCCTCATGATGCCGCCTTTATACAACCCATGTCTCAACCCAGGTGCACCCACCTGCGCATGCCCACACCCTCCTTGAGGTGCCCGCCATCAGGCATGCGCGCAGGACCACAGGTGGCCATCATCGACACCAATGGCGGGAGGGTGGAAAACGTGATCGCTTTTCACTGGCCTTACGCCCCTCTAGCAGGGGCATCTCATCAAACTCTTCTGATCACCAAAGCAGCTCACTTAAAACCTGCCCCCAGTGTATGTCCCAAAAAGGAAACTCCTTCTGCTGTGCTCACCCCAAGAAAAAGGGGGGGAGAGCAAAGCTGTGCTAGGCACCCATGTATATGCATCCATGTGTGTGTGCACGCGCACTTAACCATGAAGTCAGCCCCTTATCATGGAAAGAACATGGGTGCTCGACGAAGTAGCTCAGCTTCCACTGTCTCTGCCATGCCCTAGCTTGTGGTGTTGGCCACTTTCATTAACCTCGGCTTCTACAGTTGTTCATTGGGCTTTCTCAACCTTCAGGGAAGCAGAGCAGGTAAAGCAGATTGTGAGGTCTGGTAGCCTCTGAAGAAGTGTCTGAAGATAGTCACTCATTTACCTCACTTCCCTGCTTTCAGGCTCCACTCCTACCTCTCCCTCCAGCATCTGTTCATGGAGGTGAGATTTAAGGACAACCACCCAATGAAAACCAGCCCTTACTAAGGTCACGCAAGGGCTGGAGTAACCCACGCCCAGATAACAGCCTGAAGCCAGTCACACCTGTCTGGGGCAGGTCCTTTAGAAGGAAGAAAAAGAAGTTCTGGCCTTTGTGTTGTCTGTACCTTCTGCCCGGGCACTCTCCCCCCGCCTTAGTCCCCCCCCCCCACCATTCTGTACAGCTGCTCCCACAGATGTCAGTTCTTTGAGCCAATGCCACCTTCTCACTGAGACCTTCCCCAAGTCCCTATTGAAAACTGGAACAATCTCACTGCCTTTAATCCCTCTCTCATACCCTTGCTTTCTTTTCTTTCAAGACTTTATCTTATACATATATTTCACTTACTCACGACCCTTGCTCCCCCAAGAGAACTTAAGCGCCACAAAGTCAGGAATTTTCTGTTGTGTCAGTCATTACACATACCCACATACCCAGTGGCTGGCATATACAGTTGGTGCTAATTTTGAGTTAGTGGATTTAAGCCCCCTTTATGTTGCTTTCTTCCGAGAGCAATCTCTCTGAAGATAGTCCTAGTTCTCTCCATTCTTCATGTTCTCTCTACCACAACAGAAATGCCCTTCTTAGAAGGGATTATACTCAGTGAAATAAGTCAGAAGGAAAAAGAAAAATATCAGATGATTTCATTTTGAGGAGGAATATAAGGGAACCAAATAAGGGATCAAGGAAACAAATAATAATAATAAAAAAACCCTCAACACAACAAAAACAGACAATGATAAATCAGAGACATTGGGGGGGGGGCTGTGATGAGGGCAGGAAGATCACAAGGGACTAAGGTGATGGCGCTCTGGTGAAATAGTGGTGGGAATTCCATGGGGACTACACTTGGTGTCAAGTATATATAAATAAAGAAGAAGGGAAAAAAATGCTCTTCTTAGAGAGTTGATGCTTCACTGCCTATTACTTGAAAATTATTTAGACATGTTGATATTTGCTGCAACCTGAGAAATAAAAGGAGGCAGCCAAGTGGACTGCAGAAAGCACCCAAAGGTGCTTGGATGGTGGGTGGGGTGTGGTAACATAACAGCCGAAAGGGTGTGAAACTTTATCCCTGAATCATACACAGTGTTGTAAATCAATGTTACTGCAATAAAACAGTAATATAATTTTTTTTAAAGCTTATATTACCCTTAAGAAGTTGTTTGTGAGTGACAGTGAAGCGGTTACTTCTTATAGTTAATTTTGTTCTTTTTTAGGTTTAGAGGAAGCAAGAAAGATGACATTCTGGGAGTTTCCTATAACAGATTGATAAGAATCGACGTAGCTACTGGGATTCCAGTAACAACATGGAGATTCGCAAACATGAAACAGTGGAATGTAAATTGGGAAATCCGGCAGGTAAAGTGAAAGTTTGGGGTATCTGGTTGGGGCTATAAATGTGTATTCCCCAGAATTGTTGGTTATTCTGATTTTTAAAAGGTGTTCTTATCTTCAGGATTAGAAAACTTCAGCATGTGGTAATTGTCTGCTGCAGTCAGTAGATGCAGTTCTGGGCACTTTCCTAACAAGTTCAGGCCAGATGCTTCGGAATTAACACCCCAAGTCAGCTTGGTCTTCAGACAGACTTTCCATAAAAGAGACTAAAATCGCTGAGCTGTTTGACTCATGGCCTTCAACTCAGCAGAGGATTATACAAAATTTAAGCTGGTAATTATGTGGCAGAAACTACCTGAGATGGAAATTTTGTCTGGGCCCAGGAGAACAGCCCCCACCCCTCTGGGTTCTTCTCAGGTTGGACAAGTGAGTGAATATTAACATCAGAGAGCTTAGTAGGACAAAAGAGTCATTGCAGAGCTAATTACATTCATGACACAGTGAAGGGGACAAACCTGGGTCTACATCCTGGCTGAGGAATGAGAGAGGGGCCGGGGGTATCAAGGAGAAAGGAGAAGGTGTCACATGATTAGGAAGGTGTGACTTCATATGACAAAACTTTGCCTCTAGGTGTTTGCCCTGCCTTAAGATAGTTGTCTCCAGTAAAAAGGTTCTATCTGGAGATGTCCCTGAAGCAAGGTGATCAGCATTCTGTAAGGTTATGGGAACAGTCTTCTGAGGCTCACAGAGGCTTCCACTCACCTTAGTGTCACGTACTAAGGAGACATGTACTGGAAAAAGCCACCTCTAGAATCCTGGCAAAAGCCCATCTGAACATCTGAACTGACCTTACACTGTCATACAAACTCAATCCCAAAAAGGCCTCACCTGAACGGTCACCAGGAGATGTGCCTTGTTGAGTATTCAGAGGCTTCACTGCCTCCCTGGAGAGCATTCCAGGCCCAGCAGAGACTATCACAGGAGCGACAAGTGCGCATGCACAGAGAGGACCAAGAAAAATATATCCTCTTAGGCTTAGGGGCCTCAAATCCCCAGACCCATCTCCACTGGAGGAAACAAGGTGAGGTGAGGCCATATGCTAGGCAATTCTCGATGAAGCTGCAGACCTCAGCCTCCTGCTGATTTACCCCCTTCTGCTGGTGCGGATTCAGGATCTCACTGCCCTCATGCCTGCGACCGTCTCTCTTTCCCTGCAGAAAGCATCACAGAAAGGGATGGTCAGAGGCTCTGAGGTATTTTTTAGAATCATGGGTTCCTCTCAGTGGTGCTGTTAACTCTCAGGTCTCATTTGTACAATGAAGATCTCAAACTCCACGGCCCCAGTCAATTAAGTCTGAATCTCTGGGAGTGGAAACTGGTCATCAGTCATTTCTAAAGGTCCCAGGTGATTCCCAAGTGCAGCCAAGGCTGAGGGGCCAGCGATGCCTGTTTCTCCTAGCACTCAGCATTCACAACCTTAGGCTGGGAAGGGTTGCTGGACCACAGCTGGAGGAAAATTGAGAGGGACCTTTTACTGTCTATTAAAAAATCTGAAAAGCATCCTGTCCCTCCAAATAAGAAGTGCTCAGAGGTCTTAACCTCTAAACTAGAGGTAGAAAGTATGTTTGGGGGAGTTAAAATGTTTTGCCGATGTGCAGCAAAATAACACCACAAGAGGGCGCAAGGAGAACAATGCCATGTTGTGTGACTGTTGAATGGAGTTGGTAAGTTTTCCTGGGGTTTGGGGGAAAATCCAGCTGTCAGCTGCCTCATCTCTGGGGCACATTTCCAGCAAAGCAGCCCCTTTCTCACTTGTCCTCGCCAGAGTTATTTAAGCTGACCTGTGCCTGCCTCTTCCAGGTGGCCATCGAGTTTGACCAGAATGTCTCCATTGCGTTCACCTGCCTGAGTGCAGACTGCAAGGTGGTACATGAATACATCGGGGGCTACATTTTCTTGTCCACCCGCTCCAAGGGCCAGAATGAAACTCTGGATGAGGAGCTCTTCCACAAGCTGACTGGCGGCCAAGAATGAAGCAACAGAGGCCTGCTGGGCCTGCACGGAGGGTGGACCAAAGGTGGTGGCTGACAGCTCAGCATGTAGATTCCAAACTGGCAGACAACCGTATTCACCAGTTTCCCGGCTCCTCCCCTCACTTCAGACTTGCTGCCTGGCACATCCATTTCCTTACTTTGCCCTGCGCTGCCAGTGGTGGAAGGGGCCTCAGTTGCCTTTTCTGTAAAATGGGTGGGCAGGAGGGAGGAGCATGCTTTAAGATTGCTGTGAGGCCCGGCAGGCAGCCAGTGTCTGCACTTGCCAGATCGGCCAAGTGTCTGGCCGGAAGTCATCTGTGTGCTTATCAGCAACTTTCCTGTCCATGGAGAAGATAGACAGGTCAGAAGCACACATAGCAAGGACAGATCTTACAATCTCAGGTATGAAAGGACATCTGGTTTTCTTAACGGAATTGCTTTTTAGCTCCTATCCTATGAAAATGGCAAAAGGAGTCCACGCACACATTTTTTATATGTAGAGATCAGGGTCTGGGGTTAAGAGTGAGGAGAGGTGGGTATAGTGCCAGCAGGGCACGGAGCAGGTTCTCCCTGATCCGAGCAGATGGGTCAAAGAGGAGTCCTGGAGCCCTCGGTGGCTTTTTCAGGCTTTTATTGCTGCTTACATCATTAGTGACCAGGTACACGGCAGACAGAGGGGCCGGGGGGCCAGGAGGCTGGCAGGCCTCCTATCTCACTGAGCTCTCTGATCTCTGCTTTTTCTGCTTTTCCTCTTCTCTCTCTGCCTCTTTCCTCTGCTGGCGTTCTCATGGCACCGCCCTTATAACGCACATGTCTCCACCCAGGTGCACCCACTTGCACATGCCCACACCCTATGTGAGGTGCCCGCCATCAGGCATGCATGCAGGACCGCAGGTGTCCATCGTCAACACCAATGGCAGGAGGGCGGAAAAGCCTGATCACTCTTCACTTACCCTCCAGTGGGTTACCTGGGGACCTGTTGAGACAAGGGCTCAGAGCTTGGGCCCTCAGTGTCATGAGTGGCATGTGCTGCTGCTGTGACCATTGATGAACCCATCTTGCCTTGGAGGTTAGCGCCCTCTGGTGACTGCTGCCAGCCTCACATTTATCCCATTCCTGGGGATCCTTCAGTACCTTCATATTCTTGAAGGCAGGGGTGCAGGGAAATTCAATCCTTGACTCAGCTCCATGTCTCAGCTGCTTCTACTTTGGGATGAGACTCAGGGATGCACATAATTCTCTCCATTCATAAAAACCAGCTCCTAGTGTCAAAGCTTCCAGTGAGGTCTCCACCCCATGGCTCAGAGAGAGAAGCACAGATGATAGAGCAAGCCTGTTCTCAAAGACCACCAGGTCAAGGGATGAAGGCTTCTCCACTGGAATCTAGCTGCCACTTGTTCAACTGGTCTGGGGGTAGGAAAGTCTTGCTCTTATCCCTAATCAGTGTTCTCTCAGATGTGGGGTCTGTTTATAGGATTCCTGACCTCGCCTCTAAGGGCCCTTGGTTTTATAAGTCAAACGCTAATACTAGGCTTTGTCTTCTGCTCTTTGTGTTTTGCCTTGAGACATGAGTGTGGGCCAGTGAATAGCTGACTCAGCTGTCATTTGCTATTTAGATTTGTCAGCATAAGGAAAGTGGGTTTTGGAAAGGTAAAAAGCAATACTAAGGGGAGAGGGAAATACCAGGTCGTATTTCATTGTTTTTATGAATGTGCTGTCGCTCACAGGATTTGTGTTGCAAGGATAAGTCTGAGGCTCTCTTTCCATTCTGAAGTTGTTTTAGGAAGCAAACTGTAGGGATCTGAGTGGACCGCAGATGCCTACAAATATCAGCTGTTGCTTTATTTTTCCAACAAAGCCCTTTGAGAAGAGAGCTTTCCACAATTCCAGGAGCTGTGTGGAGATGGCCTTGCCTAGGGGCCTCCACAACCCTAACCAGATGCTGTTGCTAGAAATTCTTCCTTGAGCCACTGCATAGAGGTGAATGTTGATGAAGAGCCCCCAGGTACCAGCTGAACTTCTGAGGCCCAGCTCAAAGCTCGAAGGTGCCTTAGATACTTGGGCAATCCGATCCTAGTCCAAAAGTACTTAAAAATGTTTAGTATGGAAACAAGTACTCAGTGTGCTGTGTTCAACTTGGTCATTTCCGCATAATCCTGGGCTCTGTTATTTTAGAACCTAGTTGGATCTTTAAGACTAAATCAAACCCTACATGAAAACATTGCTCCTTGATGTCACACTTTACCTGTCCATGGCCAAGTGCAGCTCTGCAGAATTTCCCAAAGGTCGATTCCTCTCCCTTGGCTTTTTGTGGTTGTCAGATATTTCCATGAAGATATTCCAAGGAAATGACTGGTTTTAACCAGACTTTTGGTGGAGCATTTCTTCTGTGACTATACAGCCACTTCCCAGGAAAATAAGCAAGTGTGCCATGCCGCCTTAATGCTGCTATTCCAGAATGCAATGTAAGGACTTTTGCTTTGGGTACAAAAGGTCACCTGATTCCTGTGATGAAAATTTTAAATTACTAAGCGCCTTTAAACCATTTGCTTTCTTATCTACACTACATGGGGAAATCTGCAAAATTTTTATTGTATATGACTTAATAAAAGGTTTATATGGATTTGAGTCCTATCTACTTGTGTCCTCTTCCAGCTACTTGTCTTAAAAAGTGAATGTTTTTCCATTATGAAAAAGGAAGCGGCTTTTAGGGTTAACATGTGCTTCTCCCCTTGATTCTGAGATTCTAGCTCATTCTTCCCAGTGAGATTGACTTGGAAACTTCACTTAAGTGTTGGTTTCAACTCCTTTCTCATTAAGATTCCCTGACATAGTCGGTCTTATGAGTTCTTTTGTCCCTTTCCGCATCTACCTTTGGAGTAAAAGCACCAAAGAGCAAAGAAATATCCAGAAGCAGAGTATTAGCAGAAGGCCTCTGATCTGATGGTGAATGCAGAGGGCCATTTCTTGATATGTATTAGATGCTCCCTAATGGGTATTTTGGACCAGCTGTTTATATCCCTTTGTGCAATTCTCATGTCCACCTATAGGGGGCAGACACTGCTTGACTTCACATTACACAAAGAAACCATTCAGAATTTGCCCAAGGTCACATCCAATAAGAAGTGATACAGAGATTCAAAGCCAGCTTTGTCTTAACTCCAAAGAGCAATAAATTTAACCCAGCAAACTCCATTCTTCCATTTCCAGCCTTACCCAGCCTTGAAATGCCTCCCCCCATCCCAGGGTAGGCTTCTCCCAGCTCTGTGTCCCTGTGGCTCTTACACTGGCAGGAAAAAGTGTGGGGCATTAGTGGATAAGTTACCTGAGTTAGGTGGGGGTAGAGCAAAAAGATCTTGGCCATCCATGTTTCCCAACACCATTTGGTAAAGAAGTTTTCCTTTCTCCATTGTAGTCATGACTCCTTGGTCAAGAATTGAATGATCATATTTGTATAGGTTTATTTCTGAGCTTTCTATTCTATTCTGTGTTTCTGTTGTTTTTCCAATATAGTTCCACACTGTTTGGATTCCTGTTGTTGTGTAGTATAGTTTAGTCAGGGAATTTTACTTATTTTCTCTTAGGGTTGCTTCGTCTATTCAGGACCTTTTATGGCTCCATACAAATTTTATCATTGTTCTAGTTCCTTGAGCAAAGTCATTGGGATTTTAATAAGTATCACATTAAATCTGCAATTTGCTTTAGGTAATATAATAGGGCCATTTATGAAAAATGAAACTAGATTCACACTTAGCTCCATACACAAATTAATTCAAAATTAATTAAAGATTTGGATCTAAGAACTGAAACCTTAAAATACTTAAGAGAAAGTTAGATATATTTGGGGATGCATCCAAATGCCAAGGAAAATAAACAAGCAGTACTACATCAAACTAAAAGACTTGTACCCCCCAAAAAAACCACCACAAAAACAAAAAGGCAACCTACAGACTGGGAGAAATTTGCACATCACACATCTGACAAAGGGCTAACTTCCAAAAGTTATAAAGCACATATACAACTCAACAACAGAAAAACAGACAGCCCAATCAAGAAATGGAAAAAAGACCTAAATAGACACTTTTCTAAAGAAGATATTCAAATGGCCTATGTACACATACACGCGCGCACACAAAGTTCAACATTGCTTAATATAAGGGGTTTGCAAATAACCACAAAGAGATAGCCTCACTCCAGTGAGAATGACCTAATCAAAGAAAAAGGGAACAACAAATGCTGGTGAGGATGTGGAGAAAAGGGAACCCCATCCACTGTTGGTAAGAATGCAATTTGGGGCCTCCCTGGTGGTACATGGGTTGAGTGCCGCACTATGGGCCTTCCATAGCCACTGCAGCGCAAGTTCGATCCCTGACCAGGGAGGGGACCCACATGGCGCAGCAGACCTCTCCTGCCTCACCCACTGCTCTCCTCAGTGGTGTATTTCAGTTGATCTGCCTGTTTTGTTCCCCACTCTGTCTCTGGTGGATTCACCCCCCTGCAACTCTGGCCTATACCCCAGATCTTGTATGCATAAATAAAAACTTTTAAAAAAATAATGCAATTTGGTGCAGTCTCTATGGAAAGTGGCGTGGTGATACCTTAAGAAAGTAAAAATGGAAATCTCATGATCCAGCAATACCACTGCTATGAAAACACTAATATGAAAAGTCTTCCATGCTCACAAGCACTGTCATGGAGCCAACGTCAGTGTCCAATGACAGAGACCTGAATGAAGAATTTGTGGAATAGACACCCAATGGCACACTACTCAGCTATTTTAAAAGATGAACTAGTGCCTTTGGGGACAAAAAGGATGGAATTTGAGGTGATTATGTGAGGTGAAATAAGTCAGAAAGTGAAAGATAGCAGATGATTTCACTCACCTGTGGACTATAAATAGTAAAAGCATAGAGGCAAAACCCAGCAAAAACAAAATTTTTTTTAGACTTTGTGAAAAATACACTGGTTCACAGAAGAAAAGGGGGTCAGGGGGTGTGGGAGGAAAGGGATAAGGCACTGGGTGAGTAAAGCATGTGTATACATGGAGGACTAAAAATGTAACCCCAAAGTAACATAGCTATAAACTGAAAAATTAGTTATGAAATAAATTTAAAAGAAAAAAGATCTTGGGAGGCAGCCAAATGAGCATTTTATTTTTGTTCTTGAAAGTTTCATTTTTAGTCTCAAGGTCAAAAAAATAAGTAAATGAGTCTTTCATTTGGAAACTCCTGTTTTCATTCTAAGTACCAGAAACCAAAATATCTTGCAATATTTATTTTCTGAAATAACTTTTAAAATGTTTTTAACTCACTTTTGAGTAAAGACTTCTTTCTCATGCCTGTGCATTGAGCATCTCTATATCTGTCTTCTTCATTTCTTCCCCCAACAATCATGTCATCTTACCTCCACGCCTTCCCTCCTTATCACCCCAGAACCTCTGGGGCATGATGGAGATGGAGGGAGAGTGTCCTTTTCTATTTCACCCACTTTTCCCCTCTGTACCCCCTACCTCCACGAGCCAGAGAGTCCTGGGAATTATGAAGGGCAGCTGAAGGGGAGCACTTGGCCTTTCCTTGTGTTCAAGTTACCCCATCTGCTTTCTCAATACCTTGTACCTCACTGAAAGCTGTGTGGAAATTCTGAGTACTATCCAAAAAGAAAAAAGAAAAAGTCAGCCTGCTCTCATTCTCCACCTTCACCAAGTTTGCAGGCCCAGGTCTTACTGTCCTTGGGATGAGAGACTGAAGGGTAGGAATCTAATAAACCAGCTCGGAGTTCCATGTTATCTAGCTTGGATAACACCAACTCCAGTGATTCAGAAAAACCCTCCAGAACCTACCTACATTTGCCTGTATCCATGTTGCATCATGGGATATGGGCAGTTATGTCAGAAGGTTCCCGATAAAACAGCCACACACAAAGAGATGGGCATTAGAGGCTTTAGACCCATTAACCCTCCTACCAACTGTGGGAAAGATTCAGCTTCACAGATTTCCTCCTTCCTGCTGACATTGAAGATCCATATCTCCCCTGTGTGCCTCAATTACGCCAATTGTTAAGAGGAAAAATCCTATAGCCACTCTTCCTTGGGAGGCCCTGGCTGACAAATGCTCTCTGAACTTAGCAGGGTATTTTTTCTCTTTTTAGCCAGTGAAAGCTGAGTGGTGTGGCCTTGGGCTGCTCTCAGAGGCCTGGGAAGTGAAGCTCTGAGGTGCCCTGCAGAGAAGGCAGAGCCTATGAGAGGAGCCTAGGACCCAAGAAAGGCTCCAAAGCCCCAAGCCTGTGTGTCTTTAAATGTAAGAAATGTGTCATCAGAGGTCTTGGTGGCCCCAAACAAGGTCCATGACAAGAAAGGCAAATGAGGTTCCAGGGGAAAATATAACCAATAGCTCTGAGGAAAGAGTAAGGGATTGCAACAGAGCCAACCGTCAGAGCTCAAAATGTAGACACAAGTGTTGATGATGGCTGGCTGGCTCACGCCTTGCACCTAGTTTGGGCTGATAAAGGAACCCCTGCTGCTGGTGCCCACAATGACTACTAGGGGAAAGAACAGGTTTTTTTTTAATTAATTTTATTTATTTATGCTCCAAGCACTGGGGTGTAGGCCAGAGGTGCAGGGGGTGGTGAGAGGATTCACCAGAGACAGAGTGGGGAGCAGAACAGGCAGATCCACTGAAACACACTGCTGAGGGGAGCAGCAGGTGAGACAGGAGAGGTCTGCTGTGCCCTGTGGGTCACCTCCCTGGCTGGGGATTGAACTCATGCTGCAGTGACTGCTGAGAGCTTCATAGAGCTGAGATTTAACCCCTTGTGCCACCAGGGAGACCCTGGAAAGGAGACAGTCTTGTAGGCAACGCAATGGAAGGTCAGGGAGCAAGCACTGTATTAGTGGGGTGAACCAGTCAGTGGTGTGCCTCCCCAAAGGGTAGTCTCAACAGTGAGAAAGCTAGTGCCATAAGGCTAAAAGAATTCAACAGCTGACAGGAAGTGAGGGCGATCACTTCTACTTCCTGCCAGTTGTCTCAATTCATCCCATGAGTGAAGTAGGCAGTACCAACCTCGGTCTACTCTGTACAGCGAGTTAATCTGCCAGTTCCTTGGGGTAAAGACTCCCTCGAGTTCCGTGTACAGAGGGGAAGACATTCCAACTCCTGTGCTCCCATAGGGAGGAGCCAAGTCCAGCACACCAGCTCTCTGCTGTGTCCTTAAACTTAAGAAATGTGTCATCAGAGGTCTTGGTGGCACCAAACAAGGCCCATCACAAGGAAGGTAAATGAGGTTCCAGGGAAAATATAACTGACAGTCCTGAGCAAAGACTAAGGGATTAGTTGCAGCGAGAGCTCGAGCAACTGTCGAGGTTGCCCAGCTGGGAGTGAGAATTTGAACGCAGACCCTGGTCAAGAGAACAGCCAGGCCTCCGGAGCCCAGAGTCCTAGATGACCTTTATCTGTCATACTCTCCCAGAGGTGACTTTCCCCAGGTCATAGTGGGGTAAGTTCTACCAAAACTCCATAGATAACCTTTCCCTCCAATTACTTAATACTGGATTCCAAGTGCTAAAATTATGAAAATTCCTACAACCTTTTTTTTTCAGATCCCACCTGCTGGTCCACTTGTTCAATTTGACCCTTGACTGCAATCTGGGTCAGAGGTGGGAGCAGAAGGAGAGGAAAGAGTTCTGCCTTCTTCCCAACAGGGAAAACGCCAACAGTGACCGGAGACAGCCCCACCACCATCCCCATGACCGGCTGGCCCCACTCTTGCCTGCGCACATGAACCACTGATGCCAGTTCCACCAGGGAGATGATTTTTCCTCAGGGACTGAGCTCTGTTGTTGGAGGCTGAGCAAAATGTTCTTATTCTGACCTTTTCCTCTCTTTATAAATGGTTGACTATCAGGTAGACCTCAGGGGAGCAAATGGCAACCAAACACTTGGCAAGAAGCCACTGAATAATCTGCTGCTTTAGAACCCAAACAAAGTTCATGCTGGGATAAGGGATGGCAAACACAAATCTTTTCAGGGGTCAGTAATATACATGGTACAATTGATACATGAATAGAGGCCTCCCTGGTGACACAGTGGTTAAGTCTCAGCACTATGAAGCAACTGCAGCACGAGTTAGATCCCCGGCCAGGGAGGGGACCCACATGGCACAGAAGACCTCTCCTCTCTCACCTGCTGCTTCCCTCAGCAGTGGATTTTAGTGGATCCACCTGTTCTCTTCCCTACTCTGTCTCTGGTGAATCCTCTTCCCCACCCCCCGCACCTCTGACCTATACCCCAGTTCTTGCATGCACGCATGTGTCCATAAATAAATAAATACATCTTTTAAAAACTAAAGATATGTGAATGAATACATTTAATTTATCAAAAACCTAATGTACCCTATGGACCTACCAGTGTCAAACCATGTCAGAGTTCAGAGAATTGTAATTCAACCAATTCAAATACACGTATATATGATGGAGTTTATATTATATACTCTAATTTATATAATTTAAATATATATGACATATCTATGTAAAGAATGCTAAAACTATTTAGCTAAAAATAATGAACATTGAAAATGATAGTGACTCAAACAACAGAGAAGTTTTTCTTTCTTCCACCTAAAACTAAGGCAACTTGAGGCAATAAAGCATTCCGTACACTGTCCAGGACAACATCCATCAATCATTTTGCTCCACATGCAGAGCTTCTACTCATGAAGTTATTTCACGTCCCATCATGTTGCTTTAGCTCTAGGCCTCATGCTACGTGGCTTCAGGTAGCGACGAGAGACTGAAAATACTGCGCTTTATTTGAAGTCACCACGGGCTCAGCTACAAATCAGCATTCTTTTACTGATAGAAAACTGACACTGGGGCCTCCCTGGTGGCGCAGTGGGTTAAGCAACGCACTATAAAGTGAACTGCAGCCACTACAGCATGAGTTCAATCCCTGCTGCAGCCAGGGAGGGGACCCACATGGTGCTGCAGACCTCTCCTGCTGTGCCCGCTGCTCCCCTCAACAGTGTACTTCCGTTGATCTGCCTGTTCTGCTCCTCACTCACTGTGGTGAATCCTCTCACCCCCTACACCTCTGGCCTGTACCCCAGTGCTTGTATGCATAAATAAATAAATCTTTTAAAAAAAAAAAAAGAAAAGAAAACTGACACTGGATTAGTAGCTCCCTCTGCCTAAGCACCTGCTATGTGCTGGGCACCGCTAGCTGCTGAGGATAATCTCCAACAGAGTGCATCATCTCGCAAGAGCGAGACATCTGAGCAAATACTGGGTTGTCAGAAAAGTCATTATATATTTTTCTGTTTTCTATGCAAAAATGCATCATGGGTTTTCTGATGACCCAAAAATTCTACAATACTATTGAGGCATTTTACTGATATGTAAAATAGACATGAGATTAAAAAGACACTAATTTTTTTTAATAAGGAAGGAATAATTTGTTAAATCAGAAGCAAATTAGGGAAAACTTGCTAGAGGAGGAGACATTTAGATCTGGCCTTAAAAGAAATAAGAGTTGCCAAGTGGAGAGACAGGGTATTAGGTCAAACTTGTTTGCAGGCTTGTAACCCATGAGCAGAGAGACAGAGGCCCAGTGAATGTTCTTATCCACAAGATGCCACGATCAGACTTGTGTTTTAGAAATTGTTAGGTCTGGCAGCTGACAGAGGAGAGCTACACTGGAAGTGGAGGGTCAGTTCAGAGGTTGCTGTGAAAGCCGGGTTAAAAGACACTGAGAACTGAAGATAAGCAGCGGAGAGAGACATGGGCAACTTGACAGCTGTCTCAGAACAGAAATCAGTAGAACTGCTATTGTACCTATCACTATTCTTCACCTCCCCAAACCATTTTCCCTTCTTCCTTGCTAACACAACTTGAATTGTGGCTGGGTCAATGTGTCCAATCCAGATGGATTTTTATTGTTCCACACCCATCATCACAATCCTGTTCCCTAACTTCCCAGCTATCTTTGCAGATACAGGTGACCCTGTGGCCAGTGGAGATTTCTGTCTAAACTTTTTCTACCCTGATAAGTTAGATGCATCTGGCTTCACCTTCACCTTCACCTTCCCATTTTTCCTGCCTCAACCAAGAATGTGATGCCTGCAGGTACAGCAGCCATATTGCAACCAGGAGGCAACAAGCATAAAGATAAAAGAAACACACTAAAAATGATGGCCCCAAGAAACAGTAAAAGCCTGTGTCATCACAGAACAGCTGCTAAGTAACTGCTTCATCCTGGACTTTTTGCTACATCAGAAAAATAAATAAATATGTTTATGCCACTATGAGGTGGATTGTCTCTAACTTGCAACTAAGTCTATTTCTAGCTGATCATAGTGAATAAGAGGGGCAAAGGATCAAGTTCAACTGCAGTTTCTAGTTCGGCTAGTTGGATGGATGGGAACCCAATTACTAATTAGTATAAAGGATGCCAGAGGACGGGGAAGTCAGAGAGCACAGATAGTAAGTTTGTATTAGGTGACGAATCTCAGTCGCTCCTGCCGTGATGTGATTCTAGGAAGTGCGCGTGGACCTTTGAATGGTGCTGCTTCAACAGCCTTCCAACTAACTCCCCTTTCGGAATTCTTAGGAAAGCCTGATGGCCCTCTTTTGGGCTATCCTTACTGTTGCTGACTCGCCCTTGCTTTTCATGGGAATTCAATTTTGGGAAATAGCGAAGCCTAAATAAGGTGAGAAATGAGATTTGTGATTAATAAACTATTTTGGGAAAGGCCTTGATGAATAAAAGTAACCCAGGTGATGGTCTTGTGTTTGCATGTGAATCATAAAGTCTTCCTGAAGGTAATTTCAGAACAAGAATCACCAACATATTTTCAGCACTGAAAACCATTGCAAAAAGACATCACCCGTCAACTCAGAGATAATTTTGTCAGATCATTGTCTAATTACTCTCAGGCTCTGGTGATCCAAACATCCTCTCAAGTAAACTAGCAATTATTTTCCATGTTCTCAATACTCCCAAAAGGGCAGGCCATACACCCTCACTCAAATGATGGAGGCCCTGCCTACCTCTCCCCTCACCACAGTTCGCTAATTTCTGTGATTCAAAAGCAGCCGACTCTTTCCTGCCTTCGAATCTGTGTACCTGCAAAGGGCCATGAGCATAATTCCCTGAACTACTACACCCGTTATCCCATGCATGACAAGTCTATGACGAGAAGGCAGCTCTTCTTAATCTTCACTCTCCCCCCAAAGCCTTGATATCACATCACCCTGTTTGTTTTCTTTAAAATTCTTCCTGCAAGCTATGATTCCCTTACTGGCTTATTTGATTAGTACCTATACTCCCCCAAAAGAGCCAGTGGTGCTGTAGGGCCTCCCTGGGGGCCGAGGGGTTAAGTCTCAACACTATCACCCCTACAGACTGAGTTTGATCCCTGGCCAGGGAGGTGACCCACATGGCACATCAGACCTCTCCTGGCCTGCCCATCACTCCCCTCTGCAGTATATTTCAGTAGATCCACCTGTTCTGCTCCCCACTCTATCTCTGGTGAATCCTCTCACCCCCTGCACCTCTGTACCCTAGTTCTTCTCTGGATAAAGAAATTTGAATAAGAACCAGTGCTCCTGCAGAGAAGAGATTATGTCTGCTGCACCATTTAGAACAGCAACTAGTATAGAGCAGATGTTCAATATGTTGAACAAGTGAATAAATGAATGAATGAATGAATGATCAAATAAGCCTGACACCACAGGCATATCCATCCAAATAGACAAGACCATGCTGTAGTAACAAATGACCTAAGACCACAAGGTTCACTTATCACACTATGTACCCATGTGTTTAGCCTCAGGGAGCTCTACCCAGGCTGATGGAGCAGCCACCACCCAGCAGTGCCAACTGCCAGAGGGATAAAGGTTTTCTCTCATACCAACAGTGAAATGCCGTGCCTGGAAGTGACAATATTACTTCCTGCCATAACTCATTTGCCAGAACAAAACATGGGAAAATGGCCCCACTCAACCACAAGGACCAGGAAGTACAATTTTACCAAGAGGCTAAAGAGAGAATCTGAAATGTGTGATGATAAATAGCACTATGACTATACCATAGGACTGCTAGAATAGAATAGAATAGAATAGAATAGAATAGAATAGAATAGAATAGAATAGAATAGAATAGAATAGAATAGAATAGAATAGAATAGAATAGAGCACAAGGGACTGAGGTGATGGTGCATGGGTGGAGTGGTGGTGGGTACTCCCTGGGGAATACAAAAGATGTCAAATATAATTAATTAATTACATTTTAAAAAGAATAGAATAGGAGTTGTCTGCAACTCAAACAATTTTGCTTTTGGAAGAGTCCTCTTCCAAAATCTAAATAAATTAACATTAAAATCTAAATAAACACACAGGCAAATCTTGACTGTTCTCCTGTTTTCTCAAATAAGGAAGTATAACTGATCAGAAACAGGAGAGCGGGTATAGTGAGCAGGCCCTCAGTCATTCAGCAAACATCTCCTGTGCATGGATTACGGGGCGGCCATCGCTAGACACTGGCATGCAGTGGTGAGCAAGCTCGCTACACTCCCCAGCCTAACAAAACTCACAATTCAGGGCCTCCCTGGTGGCGCAGTGGGTTAAGCAACCTACTATGAAACAAACTGCAGCCAGTGCAGCACGAGTTCGATCCCTGCCTCCGGCCAGAGAGGGGATCCACATGGCACGGCAGACCTCTCCTGCTGTGCCCGCTGCTCCCCTCAGCAGTGTGTTTCAGTGGATCTGCCTGTTCTGCTCCCCACTCTGTCTCTGGTGGATCCTCTCAACCCCCACAATTCTAGCCTGTACTCCAATGCTTGTATGCATAAATAAATCTTTAAAAAAAAAAACTCACAGTTCAGTTCTTCGGAGCATGATGGCACCCCAGTGCTGAGTCTGACACTTGTTTTATCCCTTCTAGGCTGGGGACTGCTTGAGGGTAGAGTCCATGTCTGTTCATCTCCAAGTGCCCATTTTATATCCTCAGCACCTGAGACATGTGCTGGCGTATTCTCAGGCTCAGTGAGCTTAACAGCTAAACCTGAACAAATTCATTCACTTTACAGATGAAAACTATGAGACATAGGCTTAAGAACACAGTGAAGCAAATCGCTGCCACCACAGCCACTGCAGCACAAGTTTGATCCCTGCCCCTGGCCAGGGAGGGGACCCACATGGCGCAGCAGACCTCTCCTGCCTCACCCACTGCTCCCCTCCGCGGTGTGCTTCAGTCAATCTGCCTGTTCTGCTCCCCACTCTGTCTCTGGTGAATCCTCTCACCCCTTGTACCTCTGGCCTGTACCCAAGTTTTTGTATGCATAAATAAACCTTAAAAAAAAGAAGAAGAACACAGAAATTATACCCACTAAAAAAAGCAGCAGTGTTGACATGCAAACCCAGTATTCTGTGTCCCTGATTAAGTCTTTGTCACACAGGTACTGTTTTTGCCTGTGGGGAATTCCAGAATGTGGTGATAAAAATAGCCGATATACTGTCTTTGTCTTACACCCACGTACAAAATAAAATAGCAGACAAATCTGACCTCTCATTTCACTTTGAATCTTTTCCACTACAGATATTTAAAGGATCATAGATGGTATTTTTAAAAATTCTACAAATCCTTGTGCTGAAATCTTACTTCTAAGGAGAAACATCTCTGCCAGAAAATAAACATCTCAACCCACCACTACTTTATTCCCCCAAGACCATTGCCTAACAGGCAGGTCAGACACGTCACCAGAGCCCACGAAGTTATGTCAGTCCCCACACTTGAAAGCCTCTTCTCTGCATACCATTCTGTGGGAGCTGGCCGCCCCGGAGAGCCGACAGCCTGGTACTGCCTCCTCCCACCACCACCCTCCATTCCTCCAGCTTATCTCTGGTGTCAGAGAAGAATGCAGCCTTCCAACTTGAACATTCCACCCCCAGCATGTGGAGAAGAGTCCTCAGCAGAGCCAGGGACAGCCGGCTAAACCATCACCTGTCACCTGGGCCAGCCCCCTTTCTCCCCCCTGGGATGCCACAGTGATGGACAGAGTCTGACAGAACACTTTCAAAAGTACCATTTCTAGGTCTCTGGAGCAACCTGTATTAGGTGTATATTTTTCTTGAGTTCCGAGGTTGGGCTGGAGAAAGCAGGGGCTCAGAACCCCTAGAACTCTACCTGGTGGTCTGGTGTGTTTCCTGAACCACAACTGTGAGGGAAGGTCCACCTCACTAATGCCAGGGCAAGTGGAACTGGTCAAGTATGTCAATAAACCCATGAATAGACCAGTGGGAATTGGGTCACCTCCCTCCTCAGTGATAACGGGGCATCTATGTGGCCTCAGACAAGCTCTCTGAAATGGACAGGAAGGGGCGGAATAAGAGAAGTTTTAAATTCACTTCTAAGGCCAAGAATCCATGACGCTGATTTTGATGCAAATTCAGAAAAGCAGTGTGGCCATGAGTACGACTCCTGGCTCTCTTTTTTTTCCTCCCCTGTAGCCTCTGAGCTTATTATTACTCTAACCTTATGGTCTTCTTCCAAGAGAGCATTCTCCCAAAAATGCATGAGGGTGCTGGCAATTAGGATTGGGAACTTCTCTGTGACTTCATTTTCACCCACCCACCAGACCAGACCCCGCTCACTCCTCATTGAGTCCTTCTCAGGCTGCATGCCTAGCCCCGGGCTGCAAGCACAAGGCACTGAGTGATGGCTGCTGTTGTCAGTCCTGCCTCATCCTCTCAGGGCCTGTGGAGACATTGTGACTCACCATTTACCCTTGCCCCTTCATTTGTTGAACATTTCTCCTGGATGCAAGACTCTGCCCTGGGCACAGGGGCGACGGTGGCCCCATCCTCAGGAACTTTGGTCATAAATCCAGGAAGAGCCATGTGCACTAGCCCAGGGCAACAGGGAACACCAACAGAGGGTCTGTTTGGGCAAGATGTTGAAGGGTGCTGTAGCTTATGCCATCAGTGCCCACCAGGACCCTCTGAGCTCTCCTTGGAATTGCTCAGTCCATGCCCAGGGCAAGCTAGACGTGCCAAGGCATGAAACCACGGGAAGAATTCTTGAGCCAATAGGACACACAGAAGTTGGTGGGGAAATAACCCCACTTCTTCACCACTAATGGACAATCCCGAGGTGTTTCTCAGAGGGTCCCCATGGGGTGGGGTGACCTGCTCCTTAACACATCTCCACTATCCCCCCTTTTCCTGTCTAACTCTCCTTGCTTCTCGCTCACCTCTTACAAAACTACCTGCACCCAAGTCCCCATGTCAGGGTCAACTTTTGAGGGAACCCCCCACTACAGAAGAGGAGAGCGAGGTGGTCAGAGGGACAGCATCCAGGTGAAGGGAGTTCCTTGGGTGAGTGATGGAGGGTGGATGTGACACTGCATTTGGTGTGGTATGGTGTGTGTGGTATAGTGTGGTGTACTGTGCATGGGTGTGGGTGGCTGGTGTAGTATGGTGTGGTATGTGTGGTGTGTATGTGGTGTGGTGGTTGTGTGGTGTGGTGTGGTGTGTGTGGTGTGGTGTGTTGGTATATGGTGTATGGTGTGGTGTGATGTGTGTTGTGTCATATAGTGTGTTGTGGTATGTGTGGTGTGTTGTGGTGGTGTGTGTAGTATGTTGTCCATGTGGTATGGTATGTTGTGTTGTGGTGGAGTGTGTGGTGTGGTGTGGTGTGGTGGTGCATGGCATTGGTGACACATACTTGGTCGCAGGATGTGTGTGGAAGGGACAATCTTCATCATCTTTTCCTGACCTCCCAGAGTGCTAGAAGCAGAGAAGGAACTGAAGAAGAGGGCTGGGCCTACCCAACAGTGCCTGGAGGCCTTACCCAAACAACTGTGTCAGTTCTGGACCACCAAGACCCAAGAAGTCCACTCTTTCATTCTGCTGCTTCTGGAAATGAGCTGCTCAGTTCTGAAAGGAAATTTTCCAAGAATCCTGGCTTCTCCCATGATATGGATATATCTAAATATTGTAAAAAGGTTCCTTTGTGACTACAGGGAATATTAAGTGTCAAGTACTGAGGCCTCTGGACGGTTAAACCAGACAGACTAACTGGTTGTGTGCTTCAGAACTGAGTCAGCCTCGGGAGTCTCCGTTTCCTCATCTGCAGCACGGGATTCAGTGAGATGACTCATGGAGCACTAGGCTCTCTCTACAGTGGGTGTCGGTTTTTATGAGTGCCCAGGTCAGTGGCAACAAGGGCAGTGCTCCCACTGGAGCTAGGCCTACCTGCCCCCCAGGTGAGATCTGTAAGCAGTCTGTGCCAGGCAGGACCTGCCACCACACCCTCCTGCTCAGAAGCCCACCGGGCAGCCACCTAGGGAGTTTCTGGTTGGGATGGCTAAGACCCCTGAACAGAGGGCCCAGGATGCTGAGCACAGAACTCAGGTCAGCCTGTCCAGACCAGGCCCTCACACACTGGCGAGCAGCAGGGACGAGAGGCTGGCTTAGCACTGGGGTCTCCAGGTGAGCATAGCACAATGAGTTCAGGGGATCTCTAAACCAGAGCCCACTAACATGTAGAAGAGAAACCCAACATTACTCTCTGGGGTCCTCTTAATAGAACTCCATGGGAGCCAACTTCCTTCTTCCTCAGCATCTCTGTTCAAATGGGGTGGATTTCAGTGAATTGGCCCCTTCAGGGCCCTGCCTGTACTCCCCAAACACTGCAGGTCCCAGGATGGTCAATTGCCTCCTCAGATTAGACTCGGCTGGTTTAACTCTGAGGAAAGCTTCGTTTTAACTCTTGGTGATGGGTCTCTTGTGCCCAGTGAGCCAGCAAAGGCAAAGGCAAGGGCCTCCCCAATGGCTGCCCACTTCCCTCACTTTCTCATCTTTCCCAGGACTTCTTCCTTGCTAGGCCTTGGGTCTCCCTGGGTGGTGACAGGCCTCTTCCTATCTCTACCTGAGGCAGATGAAAGAACATTCCTGGACAGCAAGGTCTGTGCTGGCACTTAGGCTGAAAAAATAGTTTTGAGACTTTGTACTCAAAACTTCAAAGGAAAACCCTTAAGATTTCTAATTATCCAATAAAACCAAGATGCCACTTTCGCGGCATCCTGGGATTCCTTGAGACTGCCCAGAGGAGGAAAGATCCCTGCAGTTCTGGGGTCAGGGTCTGTATACACTTGCTGGGGTGATTAGCCCCTGCTGGGCCTGAGTTTCCAGACCTGCCAGCAGGGCTGGGTGGAGGCAGGGGTGAGGGGGGCAGGGTGCATCGATCAAAGGCCCGCACATAAAACGACCAAAGTTGGAATCTGAGGGGAGGAAACTGTCTGTTCTAAACAAAACCCACTCAGCATCACCACAGCTTCAGAGACTGCAGCTCTGGATTACAGGAGCCATCACCCTGGCTGGTCAGGGGGCGGGGCAGGGGTGCTCCTGCATTAGCCCTCTTTACTCCCACGGCTTATGGGAGCAGAACATTCATGCTGTCACCAAACTGGGACCAAGGGAAACCGGCCACCACCCTTCCTGAGGACTCTCGGATCTGACGAGATCTGTCTCTGCTCCCAGACTCCCCTGAGGACCCACTTTTTCCTGTAAATCTCGGCAAGCCTTATCATGGACTTGGGTCTCTTCCTCTTTTGGGTAGGGGACCCCCCCTCATACTGGCCTCAGCCATCCCTGTAGACAGGAACCATATGGCATGAAGACCAGATTCCAGAGAGGTGACGGTGCAACTCTGCCTCTCCGCCTCCGTTAGCCCTCAGTGCTCATCTGGCCTGGGAGAGCTGTCTCCCTCCACTTTCACACTGGAAAGGTGCTGTGAGCAGAGGGGAAGGTGGAGATGGGTAGGAGGAGGTGCCAGACCTGAAAAGGGGCATGCCCAGGCTCAGGCCCAGAGTGGGTATTGGCTAAAGACCACAGTATCTCTGCTGGAAGGAGGGGCTGCAGTGGGTGAGGCATCTGGAAAGCAGACCGCCCTCTGGAATTCAGAGTGTAGCTGCTCAATCACTGGGTCCTGGAGTCTGCAAGACAAGATTAAGGACCGCAGGGCCACCCGGGGCTACCACACTCCAGAAGCAAGCTTTCGGGTGAGTATGCAGGGATGCTCGGAGACAGCGGGGAGCAGAGACCTGGAACGGGATCACACACCTTTGGGAAGGGGGTGCTGTCCGGCACTCACCCCACGGCCATCCCACAACTGTCTCAACCACTCCTACCTGGTCTCCTAGCTGTGCTTTGCTACTGTGCTACTCCAGAAATTCCATGCTAGGCCTTCTGGGCAAGGCTGATCTCAGGAGTCTTGGTTTTTGTTGGACCAAACCAGGAACTCCAAGTTCCCAAGCTTCCTGGGACCTGGGGGCTCCTTTCTTTCCTAAAGGTAGCCCTGAGTCCCTCTCCGCTGCTTTAAAATTTCTTAAAATATGACCTGCAAATCAGGTCACGTGCAAACCAGGACCCAAGTGCAGCTGGGCAGTTAGTGCTAAGGGGAATAGTTGGAGCTACTGAGTTCCTTTGGAACTCACAAAATCTTCCTCAAGTCCCACAGGATTTCCTCTGAGTTTAGATCATTCCCTGGCTGACTGACAGACATTTATGGAGCAGTCGCTGCACCTGGGGAGAGTTTACAGGCATAAGCGCAAGCCCCCTCTGGAAATTCATAGCATGGGGACAAGTAAACAGGAAGTTACTGGGATGTTCAGGGCCAGATGGGAGAGATGAGGAATGGTGACCTGAGGGTGCTAATCTACAAGTAAATTAGAGGGAAGGGCAGTGCTGGGAGGAAGAGGGGCAGAAGCAGCCAGGGTGTACAGGGAGAGAAGATGAAGGAAAACATTCACTAGAAACCCAATAGTGATCAGGTAGGTCCCTGTAGTGCCAGCAAGGAGGCACCGAGCAAGTTCTGGATGATTCTAGCAGATGGGGTAAAGGAAGAGAGTCTTGCAGCCCTCGGTGGCTTTTTTGGTTTTTATTGTCAGAGGTGGCCAGGTACATGGCAGGCAGGGGTGCCGGGAGGCCAGGAGGCTGGCAGGTCTCCCAACCCCTGGCGTATCTCACCTACTCGGCTGCTTTGCTGCTGCTTCTCTCTGCTTCTAAAGCTGGCATCCTGTTCTTCCCACTACTGCTGCTCTTCTTTCTGCTGCTTCGCTGCTGGCATCCTCATAACACTGGCCTTAGATGCCCATGTCCAAACCCAGGTGCACCCACTTGCACATGCCCACCTAGGCATGCGCGCAGCACCGCAGGTGTCCATCATCATACCAGTGGCGGGAGGGTGGAAAGACCTGACAGTTTTCTCTGACCCTAGAGTTCCCCACGCTTTTGGGACCCTCTAGGGCCTACTCTCCTCCTCAAAGCTCTGGGTTAAGAGGCCATTTTTCGGCTTCCTTCCAGGTGTTCGCTGGATTCAACTGGCTGCTGTTCTCGTCCCAGACTCAGGCCATGAGGGGCGTCCTGCCGCTGTTCCTGCTGTTGCTGCCCGCGGTGCTGCGCCCAGGCCGCGCGGGGCCTCTCCAGGAGAGGGACCCTATCTTCAGGCTCATTCAGCAAGGCCCCTGGACGGGCGGGCTCAGCAACAGCACGACCTCACCCTGCCAGGGGCTCCCCGCCACGGGAACCACGGCCCTGAGTCTCACCAACCTCAGTCTGGAGCGCCTGCCGGACTGCCTGCCACGCTCGCTGCGCATCCTGGACGGCAGCCACAACCTACTGCGCGCCCTGAGCGCCCAGGAGCTCGGCCACCTGCCTCAGCTGCAGGTGCTGACTCTGCATCACAACCACATCGCCTCGCTGCACTGGGGACCCGGCGGCGCAGCGGCGCTGCACACGCTGGACCTCAGCTACAATGAGCTGACGGCCCTGCCGCCCTGCGCGGAGCCCGCACAGAGCAGCCTCCAGGTGCTGACGCTCGCAGGGAACCCGCTGCAAGGGCTGCAGCCCCGGGCCTTCTCCTGCTTCCCCGAGCTTCGGCTCCTCAACCTCTCCTCTACCCCTCTGGACCTCGGCACCCAAGGGGTCATCGCGGACGCGGCCTTCACAGGAGCTGACGGTGCGCCCCTGGCCAAGCTAGAGGTCCTGGACCTGAGCCGCACGTTCCTCACGCTGGGTGAGTCCTGGGCACGCGGGCCTGCAGGGCCCGCTGGGCATGCGCTCTCGGGGCAGGGCTATGACCTTAGCTGGGTGGTGATCCGCGCCTACCTCACGCTGTGCGCCCCGAACTCCGCCTGAGCTAAGCCTGCCCTGCTCGACGTGCCACGCAGGGGTTAACTCCTGGCCTCCCAAGGGGCAAGAACCACTATTATCTCCCTTGTAGAAATGAGGGCTCCTGGGTAAATGACCTGGCCCTAGTCTCACAGCACCTTGACGGTGCCTCAAATCCGAATCCAGGCATTCTGGGTCCTGAGACCACACCCCACTACACCCCCACTGCTTCCCAGCACAGCTGCCGAGTGCCTGAGTAGGGGAAGTGGAAGCGTGGCCTGGGCGCTCACAGAGACTTAGCACCAAACATGTAACGAAGCAACTGATGCTCCCGCGCCAATTCAGGTTTGCTACTTGCTTGGCTCAAACTGTTTCTGAAAATGTTGGCTCATTCAAATAAGGCACAGGCAGGTGAGAATTATACTTCCCTAGACTTGTGTCTTGGTTCTGATTCACAAGGTTGGTTTTATTATTTTTAATGACATTTTATGTGTCTATAATCACTTGTTTCACCACAGAGTTAAAAATAAATAAATAAATAAACGCGAAAGGGAAACAGAGAAGGAAGGACTACTTTCTCTGTTTATTAGGAAAGCCAAAAATCACGTTTTGGGGCCTCCAGTTTGGTCCTTCTATCCTCCTTACTTCCCTGAAACATTACCCTTCTCCACCCCTGCTCAACACCAGAGTGAGGTCTGGGGTATTTCTGGGTGGAGCCTAACAAGAGGGCAGGGCAGCGGGTGTTGGAGGCCTGTTCAGGGTTCCAGTCCTCTGGCCCTTCCCAGCTGTGCGACCTTGGGCCTCTCATTGTCCCCTCGCGCTGGCTCACTCAGGCTGGGCGAAAGCCAGGACTGACTATCTTTTCTCTCGAGCCGTTGGGCTCATTTCTGGGATCCCTGAAGCTGCTGACTGGCCCGTGCTCAGCAGTGGCCACCCCAGCTCACCTTGTCACTTGGTGTTTCCACAATGCCGTGCGGGCCTCCTGGGCTTGTCCTTCCTGGGAGCTGCACTTCCGTCCGCTCTGTGTTCCAGTTCGGCCAGGGTGGATCAGAGACCTGCCGAAGCTCATGTCTCTCTACCTGAGGAAGATGCCCAGGCTGAGGAGCCTGGAAGGAGACATTTTCAAGACGACCCCTGAACTTCAGCAGCTCGATTGTCAAGACTGCCCAGCACTTTCCTCTGTCCACACACACATCTTTCAAGACACGCCTCACCTACAGCAACTTATGTTCCAGAAGTAAGTGTTTCTGAGATGCATCTGAATCACCTGATTTTTGCCCATTATTACGTAATATAGGTGATGATACAACAAGCCAGACAAATTCCTCTCCCACTGTTCCTTCAAGTCCTATTGGGGGTCGTCAGGGGTGATCTTCCTCATTCTTTGGCAGACTCAGAGCACCCATCCAGCCTAATAACCATGCAACTCCATCTTGTCCTAAGTAGTATGAAAACCCCAAACCTCTTATGCGTGTAAACCTCTAAACCTAGGCAAAAAGCTTACAGTAGGAAAAGGGGAGGAGGGCATCACGGTCTTCTCTGCTTCTGAATCCCCCCTCTTCTCTCCGTGTTTATGCAAGTCAGCACCTTCCAGGTTTAAGTGGGTCTTGGGAGAAAATGTCCTACTTGCAGCTGAAATCCTGGGTTGGTGCCTGCTGGCCTGGTAGATGTCCAAAGTGTCACCATACCCACCCTCCTTCCCAAGAGCAGCTGCAGTCCTGAACTGTCTCAGGAAGAGCAGCACCCTCTTTGAAGGTGGTCCCAGGTTACCTCCTTCCCTGGGAACCCATCTCTGGGCCGACACCACCAACGTAATGTAGCCAACAACTTCTCTCTTTTCTCTGCTAGCTCCAGCCACATCAGTGATCGAAGTAGAGCTTGTCCTGGAGAAATAGAACACGCAGAGTTCTTAGCTAGAGCCTGGCATCGTGTGTGTATACTAGGGCATCAGTGAAGATGCTGGTGGTTGTGATGAAGGTGATGGTGAGGCAGTGAGCATGGCTGTGATGATGGCGGTGATGGTGCTTGTGTTGAGGAGAGCGATTATCTCTGGTTCCAGCTCCTCTTGTGAGCTTCAGACTTGAGTGTGAGGTATCACAGATGGTGTGAACCTGCCTGGGCTCAAATCCTGACTCCGCCACGTCCTAACTGTGTGACCTGGGGCAAGACTTAACCCCTCTGTGTCTGAATTTCTTTTTTTTTTAAAAGATTTTATTTATTCATACAAGCACTGGGGTACAGGCCAGAGGTGTGGGGGGGTGAGAGGATTCACCACAGAGAGTGGGGAGCAGAACAGGCAGATCAATGGAAGTACACTGCTGAGGGGAGCAGCGGGCACAGCAGGAGAGGTCTGCTGTGCCATGTGGGTCCCCTCCCTGGCCAGCAGCTGGGATTGAACTTGTGCTGCAGTGGCTGCGGTTTGCTTCATAGTGTGTTGCTTAACCCACTGTGCCACCAGGGAGGCCCTGAACTTCTTCATCAATGAAATGGGAACAAATGACCAAACCCTTGTCTATTGAACTGTTGCGGGAGGAAATGTTTACCTACAACAATGCCTGGTCCTGGACAAGAGATCATTATTATTATTATTATTCGGCATTTGCATGGAAGGCCTCACATCTTTCAGCATCAAGCAGGCAGCTAGAGCTCATGGGAAGGTATGGCTGGAGGTGCCTGGCTGAGCAGCCTCAGCATGGAGATAGCAGAGGCATCAGGTGCTAATGATGATGATGCTGGTGGGAGGAGCGGTGAAGCTATCAGTGACATTGACAATGCTGATGATGATGGTTTTTGGTGATCACGTGTCGCCATGGCCCCTGCTTTCAGGAAGCTGACAGTTCAGTGTAGACAGTAGGCATCTGTCAATCATCACAGTACATTGTGACCTCGTACTATAAGACAGTGGGGTTAATGATCACCTCCATCAGACCGGAAGAAGAACATGGTTGCACCTTATCTCCAAAGGCAAGTCCAAATGCACCAGGTGAATGCCAGAGAGGTGACGCATTCTCCCTTCAGAAGGTGACTGCTTCCTCTCATCCCTACACTACTCAGTCACTGCAGTCTGAGCCCCTCACTTCAGCTCCATGATGGAACAAAACCAGCAGCCTTTCAGCTGCTAAGTCCAGTGGCCACTGAGTCCTTTATGCTTTCCCCATCTTGTTTTCTCCTTGACCACTGGATACTGCTCTGGCGCCTCTCCTGGACAGGCCGTCTTAAGGTCCGTGGCTGGTTACTTCCAATTTTTGCATGTCAGATTTCACCCTGTTGCTTACTCCACCCCCCAAAACTTGGTAGCTCTTCCGCCATTTCTGTGTGAAGACTGAGGTATTTCCAGCTCATGTCTCCTGATGAGGTCCAGGCCATTCATCTCACAACCTGCCCTGTGAGACTTTCCGCACCGATGCCCAGCAATAATAACAATGTGAACCATTGTTCTGAGCCAGCATTGATCTAGGCACAAGTCAAGGCATTTCCTCTGGCAGCAACCCGGTGGCGAAGGTCATTTATCCCCGTTGCACAGATGAGGAAACCGACACAGATGTCAAGTCACTTGCCCAACTCACAGGGCCAGGGCGTGGTAGAGGCAGGACTCCGTAGTCGGACCCCACATCGTACCTCACACTCAAGGCTGCACCAGTCTGAGGCGCAAAAGAAGAGTAGGCTGAAGATAGAAATCTGGGATTGTAAAGATTAAATGTGAAGGCCAGAAGCTAATGAGATTACCAGGGTTTCGAGAGAAGAAGACCCAGGACTGAGCCTTTCAGAACCCACACTTTCAAAACCAGGAAGAGGAAGAACTAGGAAAAGAGAATAAGGTGTGATGATGAGGAAGAAGAACCAGGAGGGTGTGGCGCTCTGAAGGCCTAGAGAAGAAAGCGTTTCAGGAAGGAGGGTGTGGTTGGCAGCACTGAGTGTCCCTGAGAGGCCTCGCTCACTGGGGCCAGAGGGCACCATCAGCGTGGGTGCTGTCGATGTTCATTCTCAGTGGAGCCAGATGGGAGGGGGTTGAGGAGTCAGTGCAGGTAGAGATGACTGAAGTTTGGCTCCTGGGTCACCAAGTTAGGCCTGGCCCCTTGGCATTCACTCTTCAGGGCAGCTTGAGGTGATGTTCTCACCACTTCCTGCCCAACTTACGGAGAGCCTTGAGATGGAAGATATCTTCAGGGGTTGACCCTTCAGCACCAGGCATCTAAACTCTTCTGTGCCAAGGGCTTCTGGTTCTGGGGTAGTCTGGTGAAGCTGATGGATGTTTCTCAGAAGAGTATTCTTCTATGATAAAATAAATGTACACAGGATACAAAGACAATTATAGTTATCACTTTATATTTTAATGTTTGTTTTGGAAACGTGTGTCTTAGAGTGTGTGTGGCAGGTAGGTGCTTCTTTATTTAAACCTTAAATAATATCATTGCATAGCAGCTCCAATAACTTTCATAACTCGGATTATAATAATAACAGGAAATTAGTGAAGAGTGATAGGAATAGATCTGGAACCTCTATTGGTGAGTCTCTCGGGGTTTGTTGCCTTCACTCATAATCGAAGCAAGTGGCAAATTTCACTTAGAGGTCTGCAGCAGTGAAGTAGTAACAGCCGCCACCTGTGGACTGAGGCTGCACTCCCTGGCAGCCTGGCCCCTGCATTCAGCTGAGATCTGTCTGGATTAAATCCAGGTAAGTCTCCTGCCCTTCTGTGCTTTACCTGGTGGAAAAGAGAATTCCTTGGTTGACCAGGCCCTCACAGAGGTTAAAATGGGGTTAAGATGGACTGTCCCCAGGCCCTACCCCCTCACCATCTGTGCTCTAGATAGGAGGAAGGAACCACTTCCTTTCTGGCTTCTCACAAGCCTCTGAAGTAGGTTAAATGTTTCCTCCTCTGTGACACACCCCCACCCCCCAGCTTGGCCTGCTCCTGACACTCCCTAGCTCACCCACAGCCTCCCCTGGCAAGTTATCTGTGATAAATACTGGGCGACATTTGGGTGTTCTGACCCAGCTGGCACCCACTAGAGATAGGGTTGCAGCTTCCACGCTGCTCGGCCAACCCAGAGCCCTCCACAGTCCCCTCTGGAAACGTGACAGGCAAGAGCGGGAGGCCCTTGGCAATTTCAGCAAAGACAAGAGCAAAAATGGAAACTTCTTCCTCACTAGCGCTCCATCAGTTCAGAAATGCAGGCACACCTCCGGCTGCTCCTCTCCAGCGCCTCAGCATGCCAGTGGTAATGCAACTTCTCTTTATCACACGCAGCTGCAGTCAGTGGCAGAAAAGGTCACCTGTGCAAATCCCACCTCGTACTTTCTGTGAGATTCATTTTCCTCATGTGTAAAGTATTATGTTGTCGCCTCAGGGAAGGTGAACAGAGCAAGTTCAGGATGGTTCTAGCAGACGGGGGGTGGGAGGGGAGTCTTGGAGCTTTTTATGCTTTTATTATTAGAGGTGGCCAGGTACATGGCAGGCAGGGGTACCACAGGCCTCCCAGCCCCCAGCGCACCGTCTCCGCTGCTTTGCTGCTCTTCTCTTCTCCCGTTGCTCTCACTGCTCGTTTGTTGTTCTTGCTGCTCGCGTTGGTCAGTACTGGCATCCTCTTGACACCACCCATATAAGTCCGTGTCCAAACTCAGGTGTGCCCACTTGAGCATGCCCTCCTAGTCATGCGCACGGCACCGCAGGTGTCCATCATTATACCAACGGCAGGAGGGCGGAAAAGCATGAGACTCTCTGCCCCTACATACGCGCTCTACAGATATACTTGCATATGTGGGTATGGCTACGCCCCAGTGTACGTGGCACATGCAGAGAGCTGGTATTCCGGAGGGGCCCTTGTCAGCTCTGGTGTCAGGACTCCATCAGCACGCTCCCGGGGACACGTCTGAGGGAGCAGGTTTGCAGGGAAGACCCTGCTGCCAGTGAGCCGCCTCTGGTTGTTTATTAGCAGTAACACACAAGCACGATTGACTGGTTATGTGACAGTGGCAGGAGGAGCAGGGGAGACAGGAGGGAACAGGAGGGAGTAAACAAGAAGCCCTTCCACGCAGGTGCTTGGTGTAACTTCTGAGCTACTCCCAGACCCCTCAGCCCATGGCCACACAATCAGTCAACGGCTACCTCAGCATCCCCGGCTGCCTCAGGATGTGCCACTGTCAGCAAGGGTTAGAACGGATCTGGCTGAGGTATCTTCCTTGCCGAGCATCACAGCATCTCCCCCCGAGCAGTAAGCAAAGGTGGATAGACCCAGGCAGCTGGATCGGAAGCGATCGGAAGGCAAAGTGCAGCTCCTGATGCTCATGGGAAATTGTTCCTGCGTCTATGAAAGGAGGGTAGAGACGCAGGGGTTTGAGAGCATTGAGGCCAAAAGCTGCGTAAGACTCCAGGGAAGAAAAAGCAGATAGTCAGGAAGGGGCCTGCCATGACTGAGTGTGGAAGACCCTTGGCAAACACGGCCCCAGTCATTCCTTCCAGCCCTGTAGATGCACCTCTCTGCAAAGTGACCGCAGCGCCATCTATCAAGAGTCTATTCTCCAACCTTTGAGACTTCTTACGAAGGCCAAGTGACTTCTTAAGCCAGTGGGACATTAGCAAATGTGATGCAAGCAGAGCCTGGAGAGCAGCTGAGTACTGGGGCTTGCCCTCCCTGCTGGGGGGACTCCACCACCACCCCCGTGTGTGCAGGTCTGGGCTCCTGAGGGGTGAGGGACACATGGAGAGAGGCCCCAGGAGACCCCACTGAGGTCCCACTTCTGAGAGGCATCCTGGATGTCCCAGCCCCAGCTGAGGTGGCCAGCCCACCATAACCACAATTCAGGAGAAGGAATATTTGCTGTTTCAGGCTACTTAGTTTGGGGACAGTTCTCTACTCAGCAAGAAGTCACTGATACACGTCAGTGAGGCGTCTTCTAAAGGACTGGGTTGGCATGCCATCAGCTACAGTCCAACGGCAATGGCTTACATTCCAGAGCGTTCTATAATTAATTGAGAACGGGTCTATGATAACAATTCTCACTAATTGTTGACGGGTCTATGATAACAATCTCTTCCTTTCATGTACAGATTTACATTTAGAGACTTTCAGCATCACGTACTCTTTTTGATATGACCAGAGGACAGGAGAGTAGTGTCTCCATTTGACGTGGGCAGTGATGTTGACTGAGTTGGGTGTGTGTCTCTACACTGATAACAAAAACTAGCCCAAATCATTAAGCCTTTTTTTCCAAAGTAATGCCATTTATCCTTCATAGAATGGTTTCCCATGACTATCTGGGAATAGATTTGTGGAAGTCGGATTGAATTGATTTTCTATGTATTTCAGCTGCAACTTGAGTTCCTTCCCACCTTGGACCCTGCACTCCTCCCAAATGCTACTCGTCAACCTCTTTGGCAACCCGCTCACTTGCAGCTGTGAACTGGCCTGGCTCCTCATGGATGCAAAGACCATCTTAAGCAGGTAACACATTTACAAAGCAGAGGAACTGGGGTGAGGGTCAGTCCTGTGAAGCCGAAGTTCTCACACCTCATGTCTTACCTGAATAGCCAGGCTGGGTGGGTTGGCAGTCAGGGTAGTCGTGCCAGACCCACTGCAGGACCTCAGTGATGGCAGCTCCATCCCCGTTCCCATCAGTCAGCACAGAGCTCTGGGAGCACCCAGAGAGGAGCCAACCTGGCAGGTTTTCAATGGGCTATGTTGAGAGGTGGTGCTCATCACTTCTTCTCCCTTCCCATTGGCCAGTAGTCAGTCAGCAGGCCACACCTACTGCAAGGGAGCCTGGGAAATGTAGTGTAGCTGTGGGTCCAGCAGGAAAAGAAAATGGGCTAAGTGAACAGCTAACTTGCCTCTGTCATTATACAGACAAGCAGAGTTGACCCCCAAAGAGGCGAGATACCTCCTTAGATCCATGCAGCACTGCAGTGGAGGAGGTGGGTTCTGTCTTCCTCCAAAACTGCTCTTCACCCCTGGGGTCCTCATGGAGTCCCCCTGTGATGTTCAGCCCAAGGCCATGGGCCCACAGAGCTCTCCTGGAGCGGGAGGGGAGAACCCCTACAGAAACTCCCCATTGGCTATTGGCTGGAAGAACCTTTTTTCTTGCTGTGGAGAACTGTGTCCAAGATGCTCACCAGGCTGAGAAGGATGCTGGAGACCTCTCCGGGATGGAGCATGCACATTCCAGCTCCACTCATTGACCTGTCCTCCTTGCAGCTCTGTTCAGAAACACCCCGCCTCTTCCTGTGTGGTACTTTTCTCAGACGACCCAAGCCCACTTAGGACTCTGACCCACTCACCCTCCCTTCATGTTGCCTCCGCAGACAAGCACGAGGCCTTTGCAAGGAAGGGTCTCACTGTGGTACAACAAAGTGAGGCATTCAGGCTCTTCACACCATTCACCCCTGTTGATCTTGGCTATTCCTTAACCTCTCTGTGCCTTTACCTTCTTATCTGTAGAATGGAGATGATCGTGCCTACCACCTAGAGAAGTGCAGAGTAAGTTAACTGAAACAGTAACTTGCTAACCACAGTCCGCAGCACATGTGAACACTTAGGATAGGCTAAGCTGACTGCCATGGCTCACAGCGGGAAGGGCCTGCTACTCTCAGAATCTGGACGGCCCTTCATGGTGCCCCCATGTTTAGGCTGAGCCGTTGTCTTGCCAGGGGATGTTAGGTAGGTAGTTCCTCTTCCTGTGTTTTTGTTTCCTTCTCTGCCAATGGGGGTGACGTGGGAGCCTCTTTCATAGGTCGTCCCTAGCGTCTGTGAGGCGCTTGAGTCTGCAGAGTGGGTACCATGTGGCGCGTGGCAGAGCTGTTGACAAGTCTTGGCAAGAGAATCGTGTGCATGGAGACTCAACGCCCAGCCCCGAAAGAGCCCTTCTAACTGGCTGGTCTCCCCTCTAGGGCAGCAGATACTGAGTGCAAGCCAGCTGTAGGACCCAGCGCCTCCTTCTCAGTCCCGCTCCGGCTCTCCCAGCTGCCCGGTGTGTGCCCACAGGGCCAAGGCATCACCCTCCCGCATTCCAACGCGGCCTCCTCTGCCAGCCCCACCCCCACACCGCATACACAGGTTCCCTCGGCCCTGGCAGGCGCAGCTGCTACCGCTCAACGGCGGCGGCGAGTCCACTCTTCCCTTGGAGCTGTCGGGGAGGGGCCCACTGGCTCCCCCACCACCTCTGCAGAGACTCCCGGCAAAGCCAGCGCTCCGCCTGGGGCAGCCAGCACCGCAGGGACAGAGCCCCGAGAAAATGCTGCCCAGCTTGTCTTGGAACCTACTATGTCAACGGCCTCCATCCCCTGGGCCAGCAAACACCTTGGTCTCCTCCCAACCCCCCAGAGCCCAGTGAGCGTGCCCCAGAGGGGCCGGAGGACACGCACCACCCCGCGGGCTCCGCACCCGAGCCCTACCCAGGGCGGTATTCCAGTCCTGATGCTGGACGACTCCAGGGAGGAGGTGGAGGAGGAGGAGGAGAAGGTGGGGGCGCTTGCTCGGGGTGCCCCTTGTGACTACCACCCCTGTAAGCACCTCCAGACCCCATGTGCAGTGCTGCAGAGGCGCTTCAGGTGCCTGTGTCCTGGCCTCAGCGGGGAAGACACCCTCCCGGACCCCCCCAAGCTGCAGGGGGTGTCGGAGACCACAGACACCTCAGCGCTGATCAGCTGGTGCGCCCCCAACTCAGTGGTGCACGGGTACCAGATCCACTACTCCCCCGAGGGACGGCTGGGGAACCAGTCGGTGGTGGAGGACATCTACGCCACCGCCCGACAGCACCCCCTGTACGGGCTCCAGCCGGGCACCACGTACCTGGTGTGCGTGCTGGCGGCCAACAGGGCGGGCCTGAGCCCCTCGGGGGCTGAGGGTTGGAGCAGAGCCTGTGCCACCTTCACCACCAAGCCCAGCTTCGTGCTCATCTTCGCGGGGCTGTGTGCCGCCAGCGGCCTGCTGCTCGTCAGCACGCTGCTGCTGTCCGCGTATCTCTGCCGGCGGGGCCCGTGGTCTCACCGGCAGCGCTAAGACACGCACCTGGTGGACTACAAAAACCCAGCCTTTGACTACCCGCTGAAGCTCCAGACCGCCAGTGAGCCCTCGAGTCCTTGAATTCTCCTGCAGAGGAACTACTGATTGCCTATGAGCGGAAAATCCAGAGGCTTGGAAGCTGCACCCAGCTCTGACTCCCCTGCAGCCAGCACTGGCGCCCACAAGGAAATTGGTAGCTGAGCATCTCAGTTCGGGAAACACCTTCCTTCTACTTCTCTGTTCCCAGAAACGTGATGGTCTGTGCCAGACAACACCTATTGCCAGCGGGCATTCTTGTGTGCTGTTTTACTTGGGCTTTTCAGTAGTGAGCATCGCTCAGAGTGAAGAGAATTGCGTGCCCCAGTAGGGATACAACAGAAACCACTTAAGCCAGCTTCTCCATCTCATTGGAAGTGACATTCTCAAGTCACTTCAAGCAAGATCCCTTTAAACAAGCTTTGGCCAAAGGCACGTTATTCAAGGAATTGAATCCGCTCTAGTGGAGTCTTAATCTGAGAACTGGGGAGAGGAAGAAGAGACTGGCTGTGCTTCCTCAGGTCTTTCCAGGTCAGTTAGTTCCATTTGAGGATATGCCCCTGCATGCACATACCTCCACCCCAAAAAATGTGCTAAAAAGCTTTATCGTTTAGACCTCAGTCTTGTGAAACACAAGGCTGGCCTTTTTAGACTCAGTGCTTACTGCATTTCACCTGAGTGCACAAAGGAACTATGAACTTAAGGAGCTGATAAGTTCACTTTCAGGGAATTTTTTTTGAGAAAAGAGTAAAGATTAACTCGTGGATCCTGTTTGAAATCAAAGCATTTATTTGCTCCCGACCAGTTGCATCAAAATCTGTTTCAGGCCTCCCTGATGGCGCAAGGGGTTAAGCACCACACTATGAAGCAGCCTCAGCCACTGCAGCACGAGTTCGATCCCCAGCCAGGGGGATCCCCTCAGGGGGATCGCCCTCTGCTCCCCTCAGCAGTGTATTTCAGACAATCTGCATGTTCTGTTCCCCACTCTGTCTCTGGTGAATCCTCTTACCCACCCCATACCTCCGGCCTAACCCCCACTTCTTAAAAAATAAATTTAAAAATCTGTTTCACAGACTTGTATCTGAGTAGGGGTCTGTCTTACCCTTCACTGGGAACTTAGGCTCCCCTAAGTTTTGTACAAACTGAGGGAAGAAAAGTGATTTTATGAAATCCTAACAGAGGTCCTATTTCTGGATTTTAACTTTCTACTTTAGTATTTATTAGTTCCCTGTGGCTACTGCAACAAATTACCACAAACGATGTGGCTTTAAACAATAAATTTATTCTTAGTTTAGTACAGGAATCCAAGATCAAAGTTATCAGCAAGATACCTTGGTTCCTGCTCGAGACTCTGGCAGGTAAGTTTTCAGCCCCTCACCTGGTTTCTGATGGCTGCTGGAAACCCTTGGTGTCCCTGCTTCACAGCTATTTCACTCCCATCTGTGCCTCCATTGGCTCGTGGCAGTCTGTGTCCAAATCTCCTTTTTTCTTTTTTGCTCTAGTTTTATTGAGATATTACTGACATAACATTGTATGTGTTTAAGGTGTTCAACATGATTTGATATGTATACTGGGAAATGATGACCACAATGTTGCTGAACACATGCCTCACCTCAGTTAGCTTGTGTGTTGAGAACTTTAAGAGCAACTCTCTTATCAACTTTCTAGTACACAGCACAGTATTCATCAGTCGCTCTACTGTCTTCTTCAGATTCCCAGAATTTATTCATCTTATAATGCAAGTTTGTACACTTTGACCACCATCACCCATTAGCCCCTCCTGGGAGCCCCCAGTCTACTTCTGTTTCCTTACAATTCCATGAGATCACAGATAATGTCTCTGACTTCATCTAGCGTAATGCCCTCAGGTTCATCCATTCACAGGTGGAAGGACTTCTTTCCTTTTTATGAAATAATATTCCATTGAGTGTATATACATACATGAGACACACACATTTTCTTTATCCATTCCTACAGAGACACTTAGGTTGTTTCCATGTTTTAACTTTTCAAAATAATGCTTCAATGAATAGGGGAGTGCAGATATCTTTTAAAGACATGATTTCATTTCCTCTGGATATATTACTAGATGTCAAATTTTCCTTATAAAGAAACTGGGCTTTGGATTTAGGCTGCACAAATCCAGTATGACCTCATTTTAGCTTGATTACACCTGCAAAGACCCTATTTTTAAATGTCACATCCACAGATACTCGGAGGTTAGAGCTTGACCATCTTTTTGAGTTGAACAAAGTTGATTACAGGCTATCTACCGGTTCAACTAGAAACTGCAAAGAAGCAGCCAAATATGTGACTCATTACTATGCAGTTCTCAGATGTATAAAGTGTCCCAGTGTCTTATCAATTTACTATCCAGACTGAGTCGGCCACATAGAGGCACCAAAATGAATGTCTTGATTTGAACTAGATGCATCAATGCTGTCAATCACGTCTAGTTCCAATATATTTTATAGATTATTGGAATGTACGTGTTTTGGAATAGTTCCATAACAAAAAATCCAAGATTTGACCATTTCTCTTAGAAGCGAGGCAGAAAAAAGAGTATTGACAAGAACTTAATACTACAGATGATGGGTCCAACCTACATCACTTCAAATAGCAGCAACACGAAGTCATTAAAAAAGCATGATAAGGCACACAATTCTAATTTCCCCAGAACCACTTTAAGTTCTTTTTAAAAACATTTTCGTGTGCTCAGACTTTCCTAGTACTGAGATATGTGGCTCCTACCTGTTTTCTTCCCATCCCAGCAGTGGGATTTCCATCTCCAGTCTCACTGCCTCCCAGGCTCTGGAACTACAGAGAAGGTCCCGAAGGGGAGAACAATCCAGACACCACCCTCCCCTTGTCTCACTGCCCTCTATTCCATTTACAGGCCGCATCCTTGACCCCAAGGCTTTAGAGGGACACAGGATGCCACCCTTAACGGCATGCATTTGCTTCTGATTCCCCATTTCAGTTTAGCACAGCTTATCAGGCGGTGTTTGATTTACCTCACTGTAGGATTTCACATTAGGCCTGGGAGGGCACCAGGGCAGCACGATAAAAGGATGTGCTCAGTGCCAGCCCTTGTCTTCCTCTTCCCTCTCCCTACATTTCTCATTCTCCTAAGCATGACAGTGTAATAAGGGCTTTTAAGACAGATGGTCCCAAACCAACTATTTTCCCAATATAAGTACAAGTGATTCATTGGAATGAACTTTATGGATCAGATTTACCCAACAGTTGAGGATCACAATATACTACACAGAACAACCCAAGTTAAGGTACACGTTTCTCCCCCAGCTTTTATTCTTTTAACATCTTAACAAAAGAAGGTTCCCCAAGTTTAAAAAAATCTTTGAAAAATAAACAGTTTCATATTATTTACATGAGTACAGGTTCCAATATCATATAAACATTGCTCCGTCACAAATACAATGGGAAGGCATGATGTAACTGCCTTAGATGGCACAGTCTAACGGACAGGCTTTCATAGTCCAGCTACCTTTACTACTTATTCTGCTACATAAACTATTAGGCACCTGAGAGGCTGGAAGACAAACATGAACTCCGGTACCTTTTGTTTTGATCTTCTTATTTTCAAAACTTAAGGTATTTTAAATCTTCTTACAAGCTTTTTTCATCTACAACTAAGCTACCTTTTTTGTCATTATCCTAAATGAGCAAGGATGAACCACATGAACTGTTAATGATCTAAAAGTCAAATATAAAAAAGTACAGCTAAGTTCTATAGGATATATATTTAAACCCAGAAGTTCCCAAGGACTCTGGGAGCAATCTAAATTCAACTTAAAGTGGCAACTCTCTGGTTTCCATGTTCTGCATGATTTTTTTTAAAACACATGTAAAAATGACAATTTTTTTGTAATTGGTACCTTATAAGTTAATCAAGAAACCTAAGATAAAAAATTCTAAATTATAGTTTTATTTGTATTTAAAAATACATTGCAAATTCTGCATATGCCCATGATCAAGATTATTTTTCAACGCACATTACTTAAATTTTGATGACATGGTTTTTTTCTGACAAGTCCTTTTTCAAGCTGAACACCAAAACAGGGAAACTCCTATAGATTTTTGGCTCTGCTGCCAATGATGATGTATATTGCTTCCTTGCTGATGACGGGTGGCTTTCATCTGCCTTTTATCACCTGAACAGTTTTCCGACCATAATGATAATAACTGTAAGCTGACGCAGCTGTGGTAAAAGCTGTAAAACACCTTTGATGGAAAGAAAGCAAACAGGGTCAAATCTAAAAAACAGTAACCATGAGAGTCCATAAACAATAAATTTAAAAGACATTTTAAAAAGTAGAGAGGGCTATATGGTATGATTTTTAACTACAAGAATCAAGATACAGTGGCCTTTGCTTAAGACTTCATTTGAATTGTAATGTCAAACAATCTCATTAATGAGTGTGAAAAAAATACTACCACTACACTGTCATTTTTACCCGGACTTTATTCTAGGTATCTTATGTTCTCATTTTCACCGCAACCTCATGGTACAGAGGAGGAAATGGAGCCCATAGGACTAGCTCAGCCATAGGCCTCTGGTGGAGCCTGACTTGGTTTCAGCTCTGGAGCCCATGTGATCTTCCCGCTACTTAGACCACTGAGCTCTATTTCCTGCAGACTGAAAAGTCTACTATCGGAGTCATTTTAGGTAAATTTCAGTTTTCCTTTACTGATTGTCCCTTAACTGAACTGCCAGGCTAACAAAATTCTCACGGCTTGTTGAACAGCTACTGCTAACAGGCCATTTGTCAGCGCATTCAAGCATCCATGCTGTCACTGGTGAAGGTACAGCATCACCAAGCCTGGTTTTTGTTCGAGTCCAAACCCGTTTATGTGAGATGACAGCCTAAATTCACAGGTGAAATCAGTGAAACAAAATAACTGTGGGAAGAATTGCTATTTCTGAGAGCTGCTGAAAAATACTGTCCAGTGGAAGAAGGCAAATGCAATGTTAGAAGACTGGAGGGAAAAGTGGTGAAAATATAAATAGTTCCTCACTCAGACTGCTTCAAAAATGTATGTTAAATTCTTGTATCACTTTAAAAAAGCAAAGAGAGAAAATCAGAAATTATATCATAAGTCTATTCAATAAAGGAGACTTCCAGTGATGGGCCTATACTCAAAAAAAAGCTATTCTGTCTTGGATCAGAAGTTCAACCAGAAAGAATACACCCTTGTATATCTTAGAAAATAAAATGTTTAGCATGTGTATCATTTTAGTATACTAAAATGTAGTGCTTCAAATCAGTGTGCCATATTTTGGACTTTTATAGCTTAGATTTGACACATTTCAAGGCTATAAACAAGCCTAATAAAATCACATTCAAACTCCTTTCTCTGAGTTCCCTCCCTCTGGCCCTTCGTTAGGCTGAACGAACACTGTCCTCTACCCACTCTGCTGCACCTGACTTTGCTCAGGGTTTCCTTCACCTGAAAAGTCACCCCTCAGTGCCTCCCCTGACCTTCACATAAGGCTCTTGGCTTAAATACCACTTCCTCCCCTAAATCTTTCCATCTCCCTACTACCTGGAGTTTATCTTCCCCCAACATATGACCTATACCTCCCATCCTTTTTGAGTTGCAGGAAGGCTCCTCTATATCATTTCTACATCCTGTACTTGATATTAAGCTTAAGGATAGTAACAATCATAAAGTATAGTCCACAGCTCTATAGTCCACAGACTATAAAAGCAAAATAATTCTAGGACTATCAAAATAAGTCTTTTTGTCAGTTATCGACAGAGTAACTCTAAATTTAACTTACCACAGCATCTGAAGATAAATGCTGTCAGCATAATTGAAAACTGGAGCTGCCAAAGAAGCTGCCACCAAGATCAACTGCACAGCTGTGTTTACCTGGAAAAAAAAGAGACAGGAGCCACCAATCTCACAAGACAAGGACATCCTACACTAGACCATGACATGACATTCCCTCAGCATGCTTGACACTGTGTCTCCCTGCTCAAGAGGCTGGTATTCACACAAAAGGGTTATAAACTTTACCAACTGAGCCATCCATCTGCCCAGCTGCCTTTTACAGTAAGACTAGGGTGACTGTCAGACGGTAACACCACCTGGAATTTCCATAGCAACTCAATGTTGCAAAGGTCTTTGCCTTTTTTCAGTTGTCCATTAAAACAACTGTGTAAATACAGAGATATTTAAGCTACCTCTTCATAGGTGGAAGGGTAACGAGTAAGTGACTGGCCTGCAGTCACAGCATGTTACAAAACTGAATCCAGAAAACAGATTTCTCCACAACTCATTTTAATGCTACCTGTCAAACCTAATAAGTTAGAAAGTTGAAAAGCGCTCATCTTCAGGAGAGATGCTCTCTGGAGAAAATGATTTCGTGTCCCACTCTAAAAGAGTGGAGGAGAAAATGAAGAAAACAGAGCTGGAGACTCATCTACTCATTGGGAGAAGTCTCCTGTGGGGATGTGTGTGAAGCATGGATCAGCAGGCCGAGCACCCACAGCAGCCCTCTGCTCTATCACACATTCTGCAGCCAGATGTTAATGATTCCATTTTGTTTTTTTAAATAATGAAAATGATGTAGACAACTTCTTGTGAGAACAACGATTTAAAGCACCTGTCCTTTCGCCTCTTTGTCATGGTCTATCTAGTACAACGCTCAAACTACTGTACTTGAGACAAATATAGTATTGATTCAAAAACCCCATTATAGATAGATCAAAGTCCACCCCAGAAAGTCCTAATACAAAAGTAATCACTCCCCGCCCCTCACCAGTTAAACCTCTGCTGCACGGAATGAGGCAAAGAATGATTACAGCAAACTGTGAAGGCAACGAACAGTGAAGACATTCAGTGTCTGTGTGTGTGGAGACAGGCATGCGCTCACTGACCAGAACAGCTCAGGAAAAAGGGTGACAACTAAGAGTGACAGTTATTATTAAATAAAAATTCTCTCCTCTTCCTTTCCATGTAACAATCAATCTTGAAAATGAAAGAACTAACTTATTGTGTGGTGTTTTCATCACAGGGAGGGAGGTAATGAAACCAGAAACAAACATTCATCTCTTTGTATCTCAATCAAAATGCAATTACATTTCCATTCCCTCTATCTTCCTAAGATGACAGCTCCATTACCTCGTTTAGAGACTTCTCAGACCTCCAACACGAAACACCAACACAAAAAAGTTGAAGGACACAAGAAAGATCTCCTGTTTATCCCCCACAGTCAACACATTTAAATCTGTTTCACTGTCAGTTGCTCCAAACTGAGGTTTATATTCATTATAACAAAAATTCACAAGGAAATGTCTTGAAAGGAAGTTCTGTGTGTCTTACCTTGCTGATAAAGGTAGGTTTTAATCTAGCAGTAGCATAGCAAGGATTGAAATACTTAGAAAGTGTTCGCTGGCAGAGGACAAAAGAGAAGGTTAATTGAATTTATACTTCAAGTTTAAAACAAACATGTTATTACATGTAGGTTATAGTTACTGAGTGCTTACCCCATGCCTGCCTCTATGCTAGATAAATCCCTTATCTGTATCTTCTTTTATTCTTCTAAATGAGCAGTATCTACATTCTTTATAAGCCATACACCAAATTACTGAAAACATTTTTAAATTTAATTTCTGTAAAATTCTAAAAAAATAACTGTCATAAAGTCTACCTCATCACATCTTTCTACTAAATAAAGTCAGTAAAACTTTTATCACTATTTATTAGGCTAAAAACAAAATGAATAAAATACTGTTTTCACAGAATAAGGAACTAAAAGATGAGGTTATTATGCCATATTTATCTGCTCAAATACAGTGGTATAACCAATGAACAAATATTCAGACAAACCAGACCCTGCACATACAGCTGTGACTTTAAAAGCCAGTACCAAACAATCCATAGTAGAGGTTAAATTAGGCAAAGAAAGGGGCTGGCTTCTGCAAAAACTCCCAACAAGAGTCTGTTACTAGGGACACGGCTGCTAGTATGGGTTTTATGTGCCCACAGATGAAGATTTTGACATAAAATAAAACCATACCTTTTTAAAAGTAAATATATGTTAGTCAAACATGGGTGATTTAAACAGTGAGATTGTTTTGTGTTTTTTTTTTAATTCTTGGAAATTGGTTTAAAAAATAATTGCCACAAACTATTACCATAAAGTGAAACTCAGTATACAATACAATACAGATTTGGTTGTTTGATGGGTTTTGTTTGTTTTGCCTTAAGTTGTAAGAATTTTAAAGAATTTTTTTTTTAAAACAAACTCACCGGTGTTGGAAGAGTTCGATATCTGACATAAAAAACAGCAGCAATCAACATTACATCTCTTGAAATTATCAGATAAGTAAGTGGAACTGAAAATCAAATACAAAATAATTTTGATTGGAATTCAGAAGGCAACTAAGACATTATGCAATGAAGACTCATTCAGTCTTAACCACAAACTGGTATTTCACATAAGCAAACACTGTACAGTGAACACTGACTGATGGCTTAGAGTCCTTACACGGAACACTAATTTTGTATATTCTCTAAGCTGTCCTGAAACCAAAATGAAAGCAGACTGCAGCCTCCACGTCTGTCTCTGCCTTTCAGAGTGTTGATCCTTTTGCCTCTTTTTTTCCTGGATGTTTTCAAGCTGCAGTTATCAGTGTCAGCTCTACTCAGTCCCCACTATCTCCATTGTTATTTCTCAGTTTTGTCTGGAAAAATGATGACTGTGCTCAGTATAATTACATGGAACAAGACAGTAAGAGATGTGGGAGGATCCAGCCATTTGGGAGTCTCTGAGGTCCTAAGGGTTTGCTTCTACATTCTAGACTACTTCATGAACAGTAAAATGTGCGTGTCTCTTGAAAATGAAAGTATTTTCATTCTTATCTGGCCAGACCCAGGCAAATGCTGTTTTCTTCCACCACATTCATTTAGTGAATTCTAATTAAACATGAATTCATCTGTCAATAGTTTTCTTATTATTCCTCAGACACCACAACATGGCCACAGAGCCAGCGCCATCAGGGTATTTTAGTGGGACACCCAAGACTTCCTTCACTGAACAGGAATGGGAGGGCAGAGGACTTGTCTCACTCTGCAGTCTTCTGCAGGGAAGGTTTAGCCATGAACATATTTCACTTCTAAAAGAAAAAAAAATATTAAGGGGGGGAAATCCTGAGGTTAACACTCAGTTCAAATTGTTTCAACTATTAAAATAAAAGGATCGTGAATTTTCTTCCAAAATACCTCCAAACAGCTCTCTTACGCGAATTACTTTGAAAATTAGTTTTCTCCAGTTCTGACATACTGTTGGTTCTGCAACTTGAGCAAAATCTCACTAATTTGAAATTCATTTAAACTTCAAGTCTCTGCTCACCACTGTGCTGACTATGCGCTGACCCCTCTCCTAGTCCTTAATAACAAGACCACTCAAGGAGAAAATGTTTTTATCAACTCAAGCCATAACATTATAGCACAGAAAACAGCCTGAGCCAAGTAAGAAGTCACTCATGATTTTCAGGAGTAATTGTGTGCCTGTGAAACACAATTCTAGACCAATCAATAGCTGGCAAAATTCCATTTTCAAATGCAGCAAATTATATATAGCAAAGCCTGACTTTAGAAGAAAATAAACCCCTTGGATCTCATCACCCTGGGGCAAAAAACACAACTTAGTCCTAAATAAGAAATGCCTACAGAAGAGATCTGATTCAATACACCACAAAGGCTTGGGTACTAGTTCTAGGTATAAATTACCAAAATTGCCATTCATTGGAATTGCTTAAAGCATTTTACACAGATTATGTCACTTAATCTATTTATCAACTTCATGAAACAGAGATTATCATTATCCACATTTTATAAATAAGGATGATAAATCTCAAAAGATTACATAACCTGGCCATGGGGAGCAGTTTGTAAGTAGTACAGCAGGAATGGAACCTTGGTCTATGGGAATTCTTAGCCAGTGCTCAAAGGATGTATTAGGCTCAACTCTGCAGTGTGACTAGCAATTAGCATCTCTGGACTCAGTTAATCATCTGTAACTGACAAAGGAAATGACTATTAACAAATCAAGTGCTCCCCAAACTGAATGCCTACCACAGAATCACCTCCACAGAGCTTTGCAAACACACAGAGGACAGCTCTCTGGGGATTCCCATACATTTCAGGCTGGGACTCCATGTGATCTCTAAGGACTCTGTCTACTGACAATATATATCCAGTCTCTTTCTTTGACTCTTTGGGCAGTATTACTCAGTCCCCTGGCTTTCACTCTTCTAACCATCCCTGCTTTCTCTTCTCGCCTCCCCTCTCCCCTTTCCTTTTGTTTCAGGACTAAAGAGTAAAGGACTTTATTCTGTCTACTAGAGTACGGAAGTGTGTTAGTGGGGGTAAGTATATGTAAAATGTGTCAGGGATTGTGCCAAGATTTTCCTCCCTACTTGTTAACTAAGTCTGAAATATAACTAATGCCTGCACTAGGAGGTACATCATTGGCAAATTCTATTAAAAGGAAGATAATAAAATCAAATCACTTTTACATATAAAAGTGATCACATCATGTAAAAGTGATCACATAAAAATGATCACTTTCATGTTATAGATTATTATGGAAATAATAAATTTAACAACAGAATTATTCTAGAAATTAATTTAGATAAGCAACAAGAAACAATATAACAATACAGAAAAGACTCACTATTTGGTAAATGTAGCACAAGTACATATAAGCAAGTACAGAGTAATTTAGACTCACATACCACAAGGTCATAAATGTAACAACATGACAAATCAGAGAATTAATTTTGACCCCTCTCTCCCTTCCTATACAAAAAGCAAGATAAAAGCAAATTAACCTAGTTGAGGAAGAAAGCTAATTTCTTACTCTTGAAGAAACAAGGCCATTACAATCAAAGTGGATGAAATTTTAATTAACATGCAGTATTAAAATAAGATACAAGATTTCAAATATGCATCTCTCTCCCCTAAATCCTTCTAAAATGATAGTAAAGAGATGAAAGACTTAAAAACAAAAACAAAAAAAAGAATGGGTAGAGGAGACAAATTTTAAAGCTAAGTTTATCAGTAATAATTATGGTGGTAGTGGGGGAGAGCTGAAATAAAAGTCCCTTAGAAAGGCATCCTCACAAAAAGGCTAACTCGTACCAGAAAAATGTAGAAAGTCCATATAATGAGCAACTGATCACTGTTCCCACATCCCTCCCTCACACCATTTCTTTAGGTCCATACAACAGGCTGAGGCTGCTCTCTTCTGTTAGTTTTCACATTGTTAAATGGTTGGGCAGGGTGGGGTTTGGGGAATATCAAGACTTCTATTTCAGGATAGATGAAAATTATATGAAATTCAATTTCTAGTGTCCATAATAAGCAAAATTTTATCAGAAAACAATTATTCTCACTCAATGATATATTCTATGGCTGTTTTACATGACAATAGGAGAGTTGAGTAGCTGCAACAAAGAGTATATGACTTGCAAAGCCTGAAATATTTACTGTCTGGTCCTTTATAGAAAGTTTGTCAACCCTGTTTTACACATTAATCTCTGAACATGATGTAGGGGTAACTGTGTCACAGTGAAATTTAGCTTAGATCAACATACTGAACATTGAGACCCTCCCAGATTCTAAGTACTGGCAGTAAGGAGAGCTCTTATCTAAAGAGGATTCAGACCTTGCCTTGTCCCTGCCTGTTTTACCCTAGAGAAAAGCAACAAATTCCACCAATGCACCTGATAATGCCCAATTAGCACTTTATACCATGATAAAATGTATCTGAGCAGCCAAGGATCATCAGACTCTTCAGGAAAATCTCTATCATGACAGAGAGGAGAAAAAGGGGGTTTGAAAGAAATAGCAAAAATAGGAGTACAGAAAGCTCTTAAAAATCATGTGTATGTACATATAAATGTATACATTGAAGACATCATGAATAACACTCATATTTACTGTACTACAAATAAAAATTGCTTTTTATTTCCCACAGAGCTCTTGGAAATTAAAAATGATAGCAAAAAAAAAAAAACAAAACATCAAGAGGAGGGATAAGTGACAAAGTTGGGAAAAGACAAAGTTAAAAAAACAAAACAGGAGAGAAGAAAATCGATCTATAAATACCAACTTTGATTAACAATTCCAGAAAGAAGAAAACATGGGGCAGAAAACTATCAGACATTACAGAATATCATTTACAGGATTGAAGTATGATTGAAGTACTGAATTTTCAGACTGGAGGGGCCTACTTCCCAGCACATTAAGAGAAAGACAAATTATAATGGATATAGACCACACACCATAGTAAGATTTCGATATTACAAGAAAAATGAAAAGATAATGGGGTTCAGAGTCCATGAATATCTGACTAGGTAATTCAGAACAGTCCTCTGCTAAGACAACTAAGCAAGAACTTTCGTTAAAAACATTTTAAAAATCATGAAAGCAAAATGTTTATAAGATGCAAAGGAAGTGTGTCCGGCTAAAACCTGCTTAAAGAGTAAGAACTCCCCAACGTAAGCCTAGGCACTCAAAACCAGTATCCCTGATCCTAGGAGACTGCAGAAAGTTGAATGGAGATCTTGTCAGCCACATGCAAGACAACAGTCAAAGTCCAGAGACTTCAAAACTTAAGACTGAAATACCTCTACCCTGTCAATTATACCATACTACTGAAACTGTGTGGTGGCGTCTATCTTCTCAAACTCTATTGTAAAGAATTGGAAAAAGTTTAATCTAAAATAAGAGAGAAAAACAGAAATATAGCTAAAAGATAAAATGAATAATCAGAAAACCACATGCAAAATATAAAGCAAAAGATCATAAAATTTTGTTAGAAAGAGTATTCATATAATGTAGACTTACATATTTGAAATTGTAGTAATAATGTAAAATTTTATAGACATCTTCAGAACACTCATTTATGATGATTAAATTATGTTAAAATAATGACAAGAAAATTTTAAATCTTTTCAAAAAGCTAGGCACTGAGAATATATAACAGTTTCAAAAGATTCTAGATTGATATAAATTGGTACTGTGAAATAGTTGCTCAATTTTAAATTTAACCATTTTACTAAGAAAACAATGGACTCTAGCAGTATAACATGTACATAAATTCTAAAGTAAAACAAACAGCTTGACAAGCAAAACAGTTCAATAGTTTAATATTAGGGAAACAATTTAAAGTTGAAAAATGTATTTTTGAGACAAAAATTATTTTGTTTCAATCAAGAGAAATCCTCAGTTGACTAATATCATCCTCCCTTGTGCTATTTAAAAGTACGCATGATGGCGCTCTTACCTGGAATAAGATCTGCATAGGTCAAGCTAATATATAAGATACTGATAAGTATTTTATCAGCAAGTGGATCAAGAGCACTTCCCAAAGCTGATTTTTGATTGGCCCAGTTTCGAGCAATAAATCCATCCAACTGAAAATAGAAGTTTTTTTAATAAATGTCATAACAGGTTCAGAGTAGATATTTTGAAGTTTAAGAGATACCAGAATAATAACTATACTTTCATAAAATGTAAATAAGACCTTTTTTGTTTCTCACCCCCAAACTTCACTCTTCACTGGTATACATTTAACTATTAAATTACCAACTGGTCTGAAAATAGTTTCACTTGTCCACAGCACTTTTCTTTCTCAAGACTTTTGGGAATTTCTCAATGTTTTAACAACACCCCTTTGTGGGATAAACTCGGGCATTAATGTAAAGAGCCCAAAAAAGTTCACAAGGAAGCATGCCCGAAGAGAGCATGGGCCAGGAGCCCAGTCACGTGAGTCCTGAAATATTCCAATGCACTGTAGCCAAAGCGGATGTTTTACTTGCACGAACTACCTTTGAACTGCAACACTTTCATTTCCACCTACTTTTCTATAATAGGATCCAATACCCCAAGTTTTAATTGTTATTATTTTTCTTTTTTTTTTTTTTTGTTTAGTGTTGCTGTTAGTTCCATGTCTAGACTGTTTGTGGGATCTATATTTGGACAAAATAATTCAATTCTCTGTACCTGGTCTAATTAAAATTATTTGCTGTTCTTAGAAACAAATTATATTTTAAAGCAGAGCTCACACTTGGCTGCCAGTGGACTGGGTGGACTGGGTTAGTTAGAACTACCCAGAACTTTTAAAAATATAATTAGCTACAAGCATTTAAATATTCAAAGCATACCACTTTGAATATTTAAATCAAATATTTAAATCAAACCCAGAACTTCAGATGAGAAATGAGAAGACCTGGACACTCTAGGACCACAAAAATGTACTAGAAACATGTGCAGCCTATTTCCATTAATCAAGACAAATATTTTCTAGTTTCCCAAGTCCCTACCTGGCTTTTACCCATTTTACTTAACTTCAAGTTTCAAAAAATATCTGAACTTTCTAGTCTTATTTCCAAGGGAAAAACCAAGTTATTTTAGGTGTAATTAAATATGGCACATTAAGAAGGCTGAATAAGTCATCCATAATTCAAGTATCCCAATGACTTAGAGTGGTAAAGAACTTGCTCTTTGCAGCAAAACATAACTGGTTCCAGTTCTGCCACTTACTAACTTTGTGACCTTGGGCAAGTTACTTGGCTCTCTCTAAGACTCATTTTCCTCATTTGTAAAACAGAGATAATACCAACTTCAAAGGGCTGGCTGTATTCAGCACATAACCTGATTAATACATGCGCAGTACTGAGCCCTTACTAAATCCTCCAAAAAAGCAGTTCCTAGCTATAACTTCCAATGAGAGAATTTATTTTCTTCTTCAGTACACCAGAAGTATTACTCTAACAGAAACTGCCTTGAACTGGGAGCTGGGGTCTTGAAAGATTCAGTTTCAGTGCAGTTTCTGATCTCAGAAAACTTATTTCTCTCACTTTTCCCTAATGTCACCTGTTCATCCTTCACTGTTCATCTAACCCACATTAAAATCCAAGGTCACCATGTACACTGTGTTTCCCCTGAAAAATAGAAACAGACTTCCAACACTTCCTCATATTCCCACTTCCAAATCCAACATCTCCTTGCATCCAGTCACAATTTCTGTACACTTTCTGATCCCTAAGCCCAAACCCTTTCACATTCTGTGATTTGCTTCCTTCCTCCTTCACCTTCCCTAAAACATCAATCTTTCTCTTTCTAGTAGATCAATGCATCAATTAATAACAAAACATACCCCAGGATTGCATGTGTGTTTAAAAACTACCCTTCTGTGATACTATTTCTCTACTCCCCTGTAAAGCACATTTCCTCAAAATGATATCCATATCATTACCACCTCGTATTTGCTTGGTAATTCACTCTGATTGTCTTCGCCACCTCAAGTTGGTGCTCATAAAGGTCACCAATCATCTGTATTTTTCGCTGTCTTGACCCTCAACATAGTATAACTGAAACTTACTGTCTACTTTCTTCCTTTCTTACCAGCTATTTCTCAGAGTCCTTTCAGTGGCTCCTCCATGGCTCAACTTATTGCTCACTTCTCAGGCTCCTTTTCTATCATCACAGCCTACATACATCACTCAGACTTGAACATCTGTGTGCTGATAACTTTCCAACTCTATCTCTAACAATGACTTCTAGTCTAACTACATTAAACTACCCAGTTGATACTTTCATGTGAACAACTATAACAACTCTTATTTCCACAAATCCTGTCCTGCCCTGAGTGTGGTGGCCAGAAAGCATGTTTCCTCTACATTCCTGGTTGTTGGAAAGCTGCAGCCTATTGCCATATTCAAGCTACAGTTATATTCAACTCCTTTCTCTCATCCCACATACCCAATCCATCAACATAGCAACTCTACCCAAACCCATTCACTTCTTTGCAACTCCAAACTCCCACCCCAAAGGACTATCACCATTTCCCTAGATTACTATAAGCTTGCTAACCAGTCTCTGTTTCCCTCCTGACTTCCTGTAATCCACTGCCCATATACAACAAAATCAGGCCGTGTCATTCCGTTGCTTAAACCTTCAATGAGTCCAAACATATACCTAGTGGTATCAAAACTTTTATGGAGTAAATGTGAAATATGGTGCCAGTAAATTTATTTTTCTGCCACATTTTCTTTTATATTAAAAAAAAAAGTAAACGATGTTCCTCCTGTTTGTGAATATTGCGATCTCCTGTGGTATTTACATATATACATATACATATTAAAAAACTGTAACAAAAAAAAGTATAGTAAATGAAAAAGATCTTTTCTGCTACACTAAAAAACTATTACCAGTATAAAGGCCTCTTATAGATTCAGAGAACTGATTAATCATTTTAATCATGAGTGAAGGCCTTCAAGCTTCCAAGATAAAAGCAAGGACAAAAGAAGAGACTGTAGGAATGTGGAGGAATTGTGACAAACAGGAGCTTGACTCTGGGAAAAAGAGGTGGGAGCCATTTTGAGACATTATATTTAATGCCTATTTGGAAATGCCATAAATGTCATGTAACAACAACACAAAGGCCCTTTTTGTCATGAAAATCTTAAGCTCATTCTGTATTGTTCATCAATGAACAATTTTCTTTGAACCTCAAAGGGAATAGCTGAAGGTACAAGGAAATATTTATATAACTTTTATTAACAGAAAATTAGTTTATCTTTAGTCTCACTAAATGAAGTGATTTCAAACATAAGTCAGTTTGAAGAGGTCCCTAATCACTGTTGCCTGTCTGAGTTGCATGGATCTCTGACCAGCCTTACACAAGGATATATTGTATCTATTTCTACATAATTTTCAGCATACTTTTTGTCCTGATTTCTTAATTTTTCTACCCTTTCCCCACGTCCCTCAACTATGCTTTTGGAGGACATGTAGTTTTTTTGTTGTTGTTGGGTTTTTGGTGTTTTGTTTTGTTTTTTTAAGATTTACTTATTTATGCATACAAGAAATGGGGTGTAGGCCAGAGGCATGGCGGGGCTAGGGAAGGGTAAAAGGATTCACCAGAGACAGAGCAGGGAGCAGAATAGGCGGATCCACTGAAATACACTGCTGAGGGGAGCAGCAGGCTAGGCAGGAGAGGTCTGCTGCATCATGTGGGTCAGCTCCCATGGCATAGAGGCTGGCAACAGCTTGACAGCACTGAGACTTTAACCCCTGCACCACCAGGGAAGCCCAGGATGTGAGTTTTACAAGCCATTTCAAATTCTTTATGAAATAGGGTAGATGATAAAAACAAATAATACCATACATGATGACAGCCATTTGGCACACAAAAACCTTACACATCACATAGCTTTCTGTTACAAAATTATTTTCCAAGTGCTAGTTTGAGATAACCTGAATAAATCCTTTCCTCACTCAGAAGGAATACAGTGATATAAGAAGCTCTTGAAAAAGTAAGGATGCTTAATGCCCACCCAGATCCACTCTTCCACAGGGTTGTGAAAGGGGCGTGGAGCAAGGATCAGGGATGAAATCTATGAGTTGCCTATGGCCTCCTGCACCTATAAGCCTGAGTAGAGCTCTGGCTTCGATAAGCTTCCTGTGGTCACAACTGGCCCATTTTTTTTCCTTCTCCACCAATAAAACCAACTTTGTACAAATAAGAGTATTTCTAGCACAATTAGTAGAAACAGTTTCTCTCCTTTATTTTTATTTTTAAAACAAGTGATTAGCTTGAACAAATACTTGGGAGTTTCTAAAGGTTTTTCTTTTATGAAGAAGTTAAAAACCAAGAGTCAAAAGGTACCACTACTAGGTCTCCTTACAAAGCCACTTTCCTCCTTTTCCCACATACATGCTAAAGACAAGTTCTTACACAGTACGAGGTCTAATTCATATTAAGGATTTCCTTCCAAAGAAAACCAGGTTAAGGTTGCACTATTTTAATGTAGTAAAGACCCAGGAATTTGGAAGGGTTGCAAAACAGGGAGTGTATCGACAACTTACCAAATCAGTTAGCCCAGCTAAAGCAAAAACTCCTAGGGCAATATTAAAATCTTCTTCAATAATTAAATAGCCCAAAACTGGGGCCAAACCAATTCTCGTCATTGACAACATATTTGGGATTGTCCATGGGTTTTCATACTGAAACAGAAAGATAACAAAATTTAAATATTAAAATTTCATACTTTAAATGTTTATACATTAGGAAAATAAACCACCAACTTAAGGGTTAGACACTACATAAACTTTGAAGTTTAACTTTGAACTTTGACATTCTTAAATAAATCCACTCCATTTTTTATAGACATACATCTAAAACTTTGAAGAACACAGAAGACTGTGTCATGTACCCAGATATAGGCTAAAATATCTGCTAATAAAATAGGTTTTCCTCCTAGAGAGAAAAGTAACAAACATGTATTACCTCCCACTGAAGTCAAGTCTTTAATCTGACTTCACTACTAGAATTCAAAACTTAAAACACTCTGCTTTTAAAAGTGAAACATCAGGAAGATCTTACATTTCATGTAGACAAACAGTCTAGAAAATGCCAGAAACATAAACAAATTATGTACCTCAGGCATTCTAACTTAAAGTATTTATTGCAAATAACTTTTTTCCCTCCTGTACACATACTTATCAAAGGAATGCAAAATGCTATAAACAGGGTGTGGAGATACAAATAAAGAGGAAGGGGTAGGGGGAATTTAATTCCAGAATCTCTTCACCCAACTGGAGAACTGCTAGAAGGAAATGAAACTAGGAATAGGGATTGAGAATTGAGATAAACAGAAATGTTGCAAATCTGTTCAACACAGCCATGGAAATGTTAAGATTCCCAACTTAAAAACTGAGGGTTTTCACAGCTCCTATGTGGGAGCTGTATAGTTCCTTGAAACTTCCTTTGAAGCCAAGCTGTTTGAAGTTGGCATGAGCTAAAGGGCTCGTTGACAGCTGGAGAGACATTCCTTTCTTGCCAAATAAAATCTGTCTCATGAGTATTTTAACTTTAAAAAGCCTCAGCCTAGACACCCTGTACAAAGGGGTACAGAAATAATACCAAGAAAATGTTATTTCCTAAAGCCTGGATCTTTTCTTCACAGTCAAGACTGCCAGTTCCACCCCACAGAACTACCTCTTCACAAGATCAACTCTACTTAACCTTTTTCTTAATCAGTAACCAATTTGCCTAGATCTTAAATTCTGTTTTTTAAAAAGCTGGGTTTCCATTTCTTAATACTTCTTTTTCAATTCCATGAACCATCCTATTAAAAAAAGTAGTAGTTCTTTAAGATACAAAGTCTGTATAAACAGAGCCTGGCAAGAAATGTTCATGTTAACTTAGAGGAATAAAGGTGCAGGTGGGGGAATACTGACATTGAAAGCTACAGAAGATCTTCAGTTTTTCCAGGAAACAATAACCAAACAAGAAGCAATATAAACCTCTACTCAGGGATCTTTTAGACTGCATGTATATCACATTATACAATTAAATGGAAACATTCTTGGGACATAATTCCAAATTCAAGTTCAAAGATCAGAGCATTTCAGAGTCCAGAGAGGAAAGATAAAGTCTGTTGACCATACTGTCATAAGAGAGTCAAGTTACAGAGTAATGATCCAAAGTTACAGTAACTCCTAAGGGTAAGGAAAGAGTTCACGACTGAGAAAAAGGAAAAACAAAGCTGAAGGTCAGATTAAAAGGTCCCAGTGATTCTCCAAGATAGCCACGGGAAAATAGCTAAAGGCAAAGTTGCAAACAGCCAGATCCTTTCATTTAGTGAACTAATAAACAGGGCAGAATGTTGTTGGAAAAGTTAAAAGTTCTTTTTAGCTCCACATAAAACAGTACAGTTAAAATACAGTAACTTGTGATGATTACATTTGCAAAAAGTTCTAAATTAAAACTAAGAGTTATTCTCAGATTACCCAACCAGATAACCTGTGGCATACTCGACCAACTACTGCCCTTCTGGGAAGGACTTCAGCCAGGATATTGCAATCTCAAAGCATCCAGCATTCAATCCCCGACATGCTTTAGCTTTTAGTGGAGCTGAGACCCCTGCCAGGATGTGGCCACCTCAACCCATGCTGTACAACTGATGAAAGCAGTACAGGGGCCCACTGAAGACATAACAATTGAAGATGTAATAATTGCATGGGCCTTGCTAACATGTCATCATGTCAGCTCTCCCACACTCATGCACTGGTGTCTAGCTGAACAGCAGTAGTTCAACAGGTAAGTGGCTGCGTTATCTCAAAAGAGCGTTATCTTTTTCTATAATTAAAGAAAGGCCCTTTAACTTACGGCTTGAATGATCCCTCATCTTATAATATGTACACTTAGCAGAAGTCAAATGAGTTATCAAGCCTGCATAACAAACAGAAAGGTCTGTATACCTTTCTCAAGATTCTCACTGACTTGCCGGAAACACTGGAGATTGCCTTTAGAAAATTCAAAATACACTTTCCATAAGACAAGCGAAGGCTATTTTTATCAATGCAATCCCCACAGGCCCGTGCGGAAAGGTCGATGGGGGAGAAGAGGGCTCTAACTTGACCACCCAGGCAAGGTGGATGGGCTGGGAGCCCTGAAATTCAGCCCGACCATATGACGTGCTCGTAACTTCTCTGCAGGGAACGTTTTAAAAGTTCTGAAACGCAAGTGTTCGACCCGGGCCCGCCAGGAACCCGTAATTCGCGTCCCGGCCCAAACCCCGCAGGGCTCCCCTCCGCCACCGCCTCGGTACGTACCAGGCTGGGGGTGCTCGTCCGGCCCCACCGGCCGGCCCGGGCCTCGGCAGCGGCGCCCGCTCCCGCCACAGGTTCGGAGGCCGCCTTCCCCGCGCCCGAGCAGTGGCCCCGCGGGCCGGTCCCGGGAGGCCGCAGGCCGAGCGCGGCGGGGCGCAGCCACCAGCGCTCCGCCACGCAGCCCAGGCAGCCGGGCGCGAATGACAGCGGGGGCCCGCGGGCGCGCCCCTTGCTCGGCCGCGCCCCCGGCACCCATGTGGAGCCGCGCAGGGCCCTCCACGAGACGCGCGCCACACGCGAAGCCAGCATGGCCCTGCGGCCGCGCCGCGGGCACGCAGGCGGCGAGAGCTCAGCAGCCGGGGGCACCGGCGAGTCGCTGCTCCATCGAGTCCCCGCAGCCTCGCAGGGCCTCGGCTGCCTCCATACTAGTTTTTAAACCCCAGCACGCTCGGTTTATACAGGTGGCCCGGAGCCGCCAAGGACGCTTTTGCGACACTTTCACGACCGCTGGCCGCCGCGCTTCCCAGCGCCCCCAGCGGCCGCGGCGGCGCGTGCGGTCAGGCCCATTGGTTTCCCGACGGCGGCGGGGGCGGGGCGCTCGCGGCCTCTGTCCGCGGCCCCGGGGTATGGTCCTTGTGGGAGGGAGGAGAGGATCAGGCTGGCTGGGCGAGCGATCTGCGGACGTGATGGACGTGACCGGGGTGGAAGAGGCAGAGCAGTTCAGGCCTGAAACCCTCCCAGAGTGGCCTGCAAAAGGGGACTCGCCGATGGTGTGCAGTACCCTGGAGGAGGTGCCGGGTAGCAGGCTTAGATATTGCTAGTGTCTAGTACCAAAGTAATTAAAATACTATCCTTCCCTTCATTTGAGCATTGCATTTGCCAAACATGTGGATATTAGAAATCCTAATAGCAATTACTGTTTACCCCCAAAGTGTGTTTACTATAGCCAGGCTATTAGGCATTATATCGTTTAATTCTTCCATGAGTTAAAACAAACTCCGTATTACTTTACTTTTACCGGTGAGCAAACCTAAAAAGGTTAAGAAATTTGCTAGGTAGAGGAATATCCAAAATAAAATTTCATCAACTGGTTAATATACGAGTTTTTATACTATAATCAGTATAGTTTTTATACTTTAATCATTATAGTCATTACACTAATTATATGTAATTTTATCATTCATGTTATTCTGACATTGTTATACTGTTACATTCATTAATAATGCTGTATTAAAACTTTTCCATTGAGTTGTGTCAATTTGAATTTGAATGGTTCTAGCTGTCTCACCACTAACCCCCACCCTGTCTATGATGATAGACCCACCATAAAGTTGATCTTAAACTCTTAACTGCAGTGTTTAGAAAAGGGGAATTCCAGCTAAAATTTGAACATCATTGTAGGCCTAAGTATGCATCAAAAAGATCTTTGATTTCTTATGCACCTGTGGAAATACTGATATTGAAAGAAAAATTAACTTCTTTGTACTAACAGTATAAAAAGGAAAATTTTTTAAAAACCAGTCATGTTGTGGACCTCCCTGGTGGTGCAGGGGCTAAATCACAGCACTAGGAAGCTATCTGCGGCCACTGCAGCACAACTTGTTCCATCCCCAGCCAGGGAGCGGACCCACACGGCACAGCAGACCTCTCCTGTCTCCCCGCTGCTCCCCTCAGCAGTGTGTTTCAGTGGATATGCCTGTTCTGCTCCCCACTCTGTCCCTGGTGAATCTGCTCACCATCCCCTCTCCCTGGCACCTCTGGCCTGTACCCCAGTTCTTGTATGCATAAATAAATCTTTTTTAAAAATCATGTTGTAATCAAACACCTACCATTCTCACATAGACATCATGGAAAACGTCAAGGGTGGGGGGCTGTATTCCAGTCTCTCCTATCCTTTACAGTCCTGAATTATCTTTATCCGTTCTTTCCATTCTTCTTAATTTCTCTATTGGTGTTTCAGATGACTTGGATCTGATCCAGAGGCAATATATGTACCTGCTGAGTGAGCACTTCCTGTAATCAGCCACTCACACTTGTGCTATCTTCATCCGGTGCCCACAAAAAGGGCCACGATTCACTGCCACTCTTAACTCTGTCCTCCATCAGGTCTTGGAAGTATAGTCACTCCAGCAAACTTGAAGACTTAAAATACATTTGAATTCCAAAGTCACAGCTTTGCATCAAACTCTGCCTGAATGTGCAAATAAATCCAACACTAATGTAAACTTTTTCCTTTGCAAATTCTATAGAAACCTTGACATGGTTTTGAGACTGAAGGAAACATCTTGAGGTCACAGGCCAGCATCAGAACATGACTTTCATCACCAGAGAAATGGTGACAATGGTGGACTAACTGTGGTGTGCTGTTGGAGCTGTCAGGTGCAGATGAGGGGCTAAACTCAGCTCCCTACTCTGGTCATTGTCCAAGCCAGAAGGGAAGATCACATAGTCTTCACTCCACCTCTGATGTCCAAGCAAGGGGGCTGTTGGGAGGGGGTGGCATTGAGCAGCCACTGGGGAAAGGATTTAAAAGGAAATAGGAATGTGGGTTTTTTATCCTGGTCATGGGAGCCGCTGTGGAAGGCAGTTGCCCTCCTGTGCCACAGGCAGCAGGCCTGCAGCGCCCCCAAAGACGGAATTGGGCTTAGCAGCAGCAGCAGCAGCAGCAGCAGCAGTAGTAGGCGCTGCCTCTACCTGCTGGCTCCTGATGGCTCCACCTGGCACCGTGAGTCAGAACCTTCTTCTCCTCACTCTACTCTGTTAGTTCTCTGTCTACCCCTGTTGGTTAAATTATTTTTTCTTTTTTTAAAAAGAGAATTTCTCACTGTGTCTTGGAGTTTTATTTCTCTGCTACGGAAAGTCTGTCCTACATCTGTCTCTAACAATTGGCAGTAAGTACACTACCTTGCTTGCTTTTCATGTTTTCTCTATTTGTTGTTCTGGTAGGTTTTATATAGATTCCTTATGGTAGTTGCCTAATCTTTTCTTAAAAATTTTTCTAAATTAATTCTAGTTCCCAATGTATAACTGTTTCTTTGACCTTTGTACTATTAAGTTATAGTCATCTAGTTTTATTCTGGGCCATCAGCACCTTTGCCTGAGCTTTTCACTTAGTTGCCTTATTGTCTGGAGATAGTCTTTTACCTATTAAAATTAATCACATCATCAAACTTTAATTGTGTGTTTTTGGTATATTGTCATATATGGAATCACATTACAGTGAGTTGTCATTTTTAAATAGGACAATCCCCAAATTGTAGCAGATTTTGCTATATTCTTGTTTTCCCCTTCAAAATAAGAGAAAAAAAAAGCCATGATAAAATCAAATCCACACTTAAAATCTTGGTTAAATGATACAAGCTTCCATTATAAGATGAGTAAGTCCTAGGGGTTTAGTGAACACCATGGTAACAGTAGTTAACCATACTGTGGCACATACTTCAAAGCTACCTGAACAGTACATCTTAAGTGTTCTTACCACACACACACACACACACACACACACACGGTAATTATATGAAGTGATGGAGGTGTTAATAACCTTAGTGTGGTAATCATTTCCCAATATACACTCTTATCAAATCATATGTTGATTTGTTATATGTCAGTTATATCAATATATATCAGTTATAGCTCAATAAAGCTGAAAAAATAACATAGTAAGCTGCTTTGTTTGAAAGTCAACTTTACTATGGAGTACTAATAGTACTATTAGGTCTTTATAAAGTAAGCCAGTAAACAGTCTGGCTGGCATTTTGGCCTAAAGGATGACAGCTCCAAGGTTACACTAAAAAGTATCAAACCATCTAACATTTTTTTTAAGTTTTATTTACTTATGCATATAAGAACTGGGGTACAGGCCAGAGTAGTATAGGAGGTGAGAAGATTCACCAGAGACAGAGTGGGAAGCAAAACAGGCAGAAAGACTGAAATACACTGCTGAGGGGAGCAGCAAGAGAGGCAAGAGAGGTCTGCTGCACCATGTGGGTCCCCTCCCTGGCCTGGGATCGAACTCATGCTAAGTCGCGCTTCCGTGCAGCGAACACTTCACAGGGCGGCACTCAACCCACTGCGCCACCAGGGAGGCCCCCATCTCTTAACATTTTAAGGAAAACATCTGAACATCCAGCTATCAGTCTTTAACCTCATTTTGTAGACCATGACAGGTGTCAACAAATGAACATGTTAATCTGGGGTGAAGGATGGAGAAAATACAGAAACTCAATAAAACAATTCCAGATATATTTGGATATATTGAGTAAATAATAAAGAAACAGAAGAACATGAAAAGGATTATAAATAATTAACCTTGAATAATGACCAGTTGACAGAGTTCCTTAGTGGTTTGAAAGTACAGCTCTAATAACAGCTGTTAATACCTATGGTGTAATCAGTCACAGGGGAGTTATGTTCTGTCTGGCTCCTTTGTCTTTAAGTGATCCTTCCCTGTGGAAGTTATCAAAATTCTGCTTCCATAGGGTAGTACAGTCTTGCCACTTTCATGCTTTCCTTGGTACATTGCAAAGCGCTGAAGTCTCTTGCTCCTTACAAAAAACACCTGGAGCCTGCTTTCAGACCTGAAAATTGTGTAATTTTCAAATCATATTTTCTCACTACTTCTATTTGAAGCAGAAGGCTTGTGTTTTTCTTTAAAAAAAAAAACAAACAAACCCAAATCTATTACAAACATTTTGTTTTGATAAATTTCAAATGGATCTTATATCAATATTAATGGTTGGAAGTTAAAGCAAACCAGGAAAATGAAATTATTTCTCTAGGAATCAAGGTGAGTTAAATCTTGTAAGAGTGAGGTATAGTTACTATAACACTAAACCCAAAGGTGTTTTGCACAACTAGTAATCTAAATAAGGCATAGGTTTAAACCATCATGATAAATAAATACACCACCCAACAGTTTAAATAATTAGGAATAAAGTGAACAGATTTAGTCAAAACACATGTACTCTGGAAACAGTACTGATAAGGTCAAATTCCTCAAGACTTAGAGATTAACTCCATCTAAATTCTACAGTTTAGATTACTCCTTAAGTTATTATGATATTTAAACTCTTTTGTCAACTTGTAGTACTGACATTTCATCATTCCTAAGTACTGGTGAATCAGGGCCCCCTGGTGGCACAAGTGGTTAAGCACCACACTATGAAACAACTGCAGTCACTGCTCCCCTCAGCAGAGAACTTCAATCTGCCTGTTCTGTTTCCCTCTCTGTCCCTGGTGAATCCTCTTACCCTTGCCCCGTCCCCCACCCCATGCCTCTGGCCTGTATCCCAGTTCTTGTATGCATAAATAAATTTTTTTTTAAAAATAAAGTACTGGTGAATAAGTAGGTCTAAAAATTCTTTAGATAATTCTTTTTACATGATCCGTTATTTTAAGAACCTTTAAAGGAAATAAAAACACTCACCTAGGTGAACATTATCTATATACAGGGCTCATTTAATATTTTGATCTCCCCTTAGTAAGAATTATTTTTTTTAAGTAATGGATTTTTAACATTATTTACATATGATTTGCTTAATTTTCCATTGTATGCCTCCTTCCTCTCAAAACTTCAGTCTTATTTTCCTTTTCCTTAGAGAATCCTGTTTTAATGTTATCTTAACAGGCCTTCCTGGTGGCGCAGTGGGTTAAGCAACACACTATGAAGCAAACCGCAGCCACTGCAGCACGAGTTCGATCCCTGCCACTGGCCGGGGAGGGGACCCACATGGCCCAGCAGACTTCTCCTGCCTCACCCGCTGCTGCCCTAGGCAGTATGTTTCGGTCAGTCTGCCTGTTCTGCTCCCCACTCTGTCTGGTGAATCTTCTCACCTCCTGTGACTCTGGCCTGTACCCCAGCTCTTGTATGCATAAATAAATAAATATTTTTTAAAAATGTTATCTTAACTATGAATCCATTTTAGGAGAAGTGACTAAACTTTAGAGGATGTAAATACCTTCTTTGCATCCCTCGACCCCTGGACAAAACTGAAAGCAATTATGTGGAGTATCAAGGTGAAATTAGTGGTAGATACATAGAAAAGTAGTAAAATAAATACATATATTTTATATATATATAAAAAACTGTAAGAAAAGCAAGAAGTTGAAGAAGGGAAATAAATGTTTACTACTTATAAAGGTTCTAAACAGATTTAACTAAAATGACATATAACTAAATTGGAGAGAAAGCCAGATGATTTTTCATATACAAAACTATAAAATAAGAATAAAAAACAGAATTATAAATAATGTAAAATTTTTATTATCACTTTGGAATGTTATTTTTCAGAGGCTTTTTAAAATTTTGCAAAATCTTTATTATTGAGATGACTATAAACTGCTAATAAAGCCAGGTGGTCTTGGGTTGGTAGTCTTTTTACATAGTTTGAAGCTGGTAAACCTTTGGGCCTTTTTTTAAGAGGTAACCTTGGTCATTTAATGATCCAATAAAATTTTCAAAGTCAGCAACCTGAAAGAACATATTACAAGTGTTAACCTATTAAGTAATGGACAATGATATTATTTTAAAAAGTATTCTCTCAAATAGTAATCTATAACTTCCAAGTTTCTTGGGAAAACAAAATTATTTGTAATTCTAGAGAAAACTTCCTATAGATTCTAGAGCTTTGAATTTCATAATACTGAGTTAATAAAAAATGAGAGCTGGTATGCAAAGAATCTTGTTTTAGCTCAGCTGCAAAAAAAACTTGACTAGCTCTTGAAATTAAGTGGCAATTTTTCATATAAACTGTTCTTAGTTATTTAAAATGCTATTATGGGCCTCCCTGGTGGCGCAGTGGGTTAAGCAACGCACTATGAAGCAAACCGCAGCCACTGCAGCACGAGTTCGATCCCTGCTGCCGGCCAGGGA